>CP106715.1:80547533-81122665 GCA_025503065.1 Gossypium bickii | reverse complement strand
AAACTCATTTCCAATCATACCACTTGCCCAACTTAAAACATATATACATACAAAAATGATTCATATCCACATTTACCCTTCATATAACCATTTCTTTATTCGAACATACATACTCATAGTGCATTCATAAGCTTACTCATAGCCTTGACTCATTCCATTAGCTATCTGCTCACACTAAACATACATCATATTTCATACTTGCTCATGCATATTACTAACACTTATCTAGCCATATCTCATCATGGCTATTTATACACATTTCCAACATTATCCAAAAATCACTAGCCTATACATGCCATATCTAGCTATATACATATTCAAAGGTACCAAACAAGTTGAGAAGTGTGATGATGATCACGACTTGTCCCCCAGCCTTCAATACCTTTGACGATCTAGAAAACAGAGTAAACACACACACAGAGTATGCTTTCAAAAGCTTAGTGCACGCTATACACAAATAAACTTAGCATAAAATGCACATAACCATATTGATACAATGACATTAATGGTTCTCATAGCAATTTCATAATAATATATTCTTGGCCTCATATGTTTAGCCATATCTTACCACACTCTTTCAACTCAACAGCACATATTCTCATTCAAGCATATCTTCACCTATTATTTCATCATTTCATTACACATATTCATCTTAGTAAGTTCTATATAGACACTTACCTTTCATACACACTTAGTGTACATATCAAACATACCTAAACTGATATACAATCACATAGTCATTCAGATCTTGACTTGCCCATTGAACCGCTCGAACTAAATAGGATACTCAAATTGCTCCTAATAGTCGTGACAATGCCAATGTCCTGCACGTGTTCTTACATGTAGTCGATGTGTCAATGCCACTTTACATGTGCATGTGGTCTCTTACACTTAATCAATACGATGCTGCAAAGTCCTGCATACTGTCTTACACGTAAGTCTCATATCGATTCCAACGCCCCGCATGTGGTCTTACACAAAATCTTGAATCAATGCCAATGTCCTGTAGACGTGGTTTTACATGATATCACACAAACCACACCTATGTCAAGTGACATAGTAAATCATATCTATTCCTAGGTTCAACCGAGACTTCTCGGCATTATCGCTTGTTTCCATTCTATCTCGGATTCATGTACACAACATCTCATATACATTCATCATTATGTAGCCATATGAATATACTTAATTCAATACTAAATGCATTTATTTGTATATTGACTTACCTCGAGTTCGCTTTTAATGGGAAACTGATATGGCTACTCGATTACTTTCTGATTTCACGATGTAAGTCTGCTTTCTTTGGTTCTGATATATACATATTCAAATCTAGCCCTTTCATTCATCAACTTATTCAATTCAATCTAAAATATACAATTAGGGCTATTTGCAACTTAGCCTCATATTTACACATTTTATCAATTTAGTCCATTTTTCTCAAAACAACAAATATACAAAATCACCATATACTCATGCTTAAATAATGCTCCTATATCTCATACAAGTCAAAACATTTCAGTTATTTTACAAATTAGTCCTTCAAAATACTATTTTCACAATTTAGCCCTAATTAGCTAAATTCATCAAAAATTCAAGAACAAAACATGTTCATTTAACACATATCTTCCATTTAACACCAATACTCATCACAAAGCTCACCATTTCATCAATGGCACATTTCATAAACATCATCAATTCTCAAATTATAACATGGGCTTGATAGTAGACTAAGCAACAATCTCAAAAACATAAAAATCATCAAAACCAAAGTCAAAACATACGTTAATTTGGATCAAAGGCTAGTCGAATACCTAGCTAAGTTTTCTTCTTTTTCTTTCTTCAATTTCGCAGACTCCAAAGATGAAAATGGCCATCTAATATGTTTGTTTTATTATAACATATACAATTAATCTATTTACCATATTTACCATTTAATAAACATTTAAAACAAATATACATTAAGGTATATTTGTCCAACTAATATCCACTATCTTAAAAAGTGGTTTAATTGCCTCATAAGACCTCATTATTTACAAGCCATTTCAAATAGGTATCATATCATGAAGCATGCAAATTTTTCATTCAATGCACTTTAACCTCTGTTCTCAAATCGAACACACAAATGATCAAATTTTCATACTGAGGCTTTCACACATACTTAATCACATATCAAAGATTTAGAAAATAATATTTAAAATATTTTCTAACTCGATTTGTGGTTCCAAACCACTGCTCTGACTAGGGTCTAAATCGACTGTTATAAATCACAAGAATGATATAGTAAACTGACAAGCAACCTATTAACTCACTAGATTAATACCTATACTATTGCAAAAATTTTGGTTTGAAAATGATTTTCTTACACAATCTAAAAATTAAAATTTCGGCTTGTGATATTTATGGCAATAAACCTTAGACCAAATCGCACTTCTATGTTTACGGATAAGTAGATCCTCTGATGTTTTTCACTCTCATCCACATGATCTTCTCTCGTGATTCTCGTGACAACAAACTCCTTTGAGTGCGAGCTTAAACCAATTGAATCAAAACACAGTAACTAGTAAAAGTTTTCTTTTCCTATTTGGGTGAAAAACAAAATTTCTCTTCTTTAATACAAACCGATGGAATTGCTATTCTAGAAAAATATAATTAATAGTTGAAAATAAATTGTCTCTATTTTTTGAAAAAGTAACCTAAAACAAGAAAATATACACACTTTTTCATGCCCTTTTTAAACTCAAATTCATGCAATTTCATAGTAATTCTTGTCAAAAAATATATAATAATTATAAAATAATTAAATTGTACTTAAATTATTAACATGTTGAATTTTAATTAATTTTATAATAAATTTTGATTTATTTTCATGTATGGGTGAAAAATGGCTCGATAGATATTACTAAAAAGCATAAAATCGAGAAGCGATTGTGATGCATCAAGGCGAATTAGTTTTTCAGCCTAAGACGGTCCAAATTATGAATATTAATTCATAATATAATTAATTTTAAATTTAATCCAATTTATTTTGGGTTAAATAATTATTATTAATTAAATTATGAAAAGGGGCCCAATTTCGCTAAATGCAGAGACCGATCCAATTGAGCAACTGGGCTACCTAAAACTGCAATCTAACGATCTCAAGAACATACAACTCTTCCAATCTTTTAAGTGAAAATCCGTATGCACCGTAATGAAATGTCCGACTTTTGTCAAATGATAAAGAATGACCCATACAACATCTTTCTTTCTCGCTGATAGAGGCAATCCCGATACAAAATCCATCATGACACGCCCCCATTTTCACTGGAATCATCACCGCTATAATAAACTGAAGATACTTGATGCTTGGCTTTAACTTGTCGATAAACCAAACATCTCGATACGAACTCTCAAATCTCTCGTTTCATATATGGCCACCATTACATCTATTCCAAATCACCATACATTTTATTGCTACAAGGATGAATTGACAAACTATTACATGAGCTTCTTGTAAAATCTTCTCTTAATGAGACCAAAATTTCATGGAACACAAATTCTACCTTTGAAGTACAAACTACCATCCAACTCATATGAAAATCAATCATGTGTCGCTCAACCTGCTTACATTTAGCTATCAAAACATCATCACATTTTTGAGTTTCACAAATCTATTGTAGAAACATCGATTTAGCTTTTAATTAGGCTAAAATCGAACCATCATCAATCAACGTTAGCCGTGTGTTTAAAGCTCGCAAAGCAAATAAAGATTTACTACTCAATGCATCAAAGAACGACATTAGCTTTTCCTCGCATGATAGTCGATAATCAAGTCATAATCTTTCAAGAACTCAAGCCATCCAGACTGCCTCAAATTCAAATCTTTTTGTGACATCAAATACTTTAGGCTTTTATGATCAAGTGAAGATGTGACATTTTCTCCATACAAATGGTGTCGCCAAATCTTCAAAGGAAACACAATAGCTATAAGCTTTAAATCATGAGTCGATAATTTTTTCATGCAGCTTGCAACTATCTAAAAGCATACGCTATCACTGCACTCTCTTGCATCAAAAACACACTTCAAAACCATTAAACAAAGCATCACTATAAATCACAAATTCGCATTAGACTCGGCCGAACTAACATAGGTTCTTCTGTAAACAAAGCTTTTAATCGATTAAAACTTTGTTGACATTTCTTGAGCCACTCCGAATTTAACATCTTTTACAACAATCTCACAACTGTAGCAATCATTAAGAATCCTTGATGAATCTTCTCTCAGAATATCCTGGCTAAACCTAGAAAACTTCTAACTTCAAATATATCTCTCAAGGTTTTCACCATCATAGCTGAAATTTTGCTCGAGTCAACTCTAATTGTAACACCCTAACCCGTATCCGCTACTGCAATAAGGTTACAAAGCATTACTCAACTAATTTCATAAACAATTGTACAATTCGAATTACAATTATCATATTAATTAAAACCATACAAATACAACCATATAGTTCCTTACGCAAGGCCTCGAGGCCAAAAATAAACATTAGAAGTGGTTCGAGACTAAACCGATAACTCAAGAAATTTTTATAAAAATATAGAAAATTTTCAAAGTACAAGGGACACACGCCTGCGGGCCTTACCAAGCAGCCTCACATGGCCAAAGACACGCCTGTGTCACAAAGCAAAGATGGACATTTGAAATGGGATCACACTGTCCGTGTCTCAGCCCATGTCTTACCTCGTGTAACTCCTTGACTTGGGTCACACGCCCAACCACACGCCCGTGACTAGCCCGTGTACCTTCTCGAATCGACTCACACGCCGTGCCGTGCCGCAGATAGGCTATGCTAAAACTATAGGGTATACATCGACTTATGCCGCACGGCCATGTCATACGCCCATGTGCTGGCCCGTGTGAGCTACCGACTTGATTTCTAAATAAGTACCGGGGATACACGACCATGTCACCTAGTCAGACGTCACACACAATTGAGACACACCGTAACATCCCGAAATTGGGCCTAGAGAATTGGGCCCAATGGGCCTTGGGAGTAGAAGGCGAAAATTGGAAGAACAAGAGATCGGCTTAAATGCAAGTTGGACCTATTAGGTGAGTGATTTTAGAAGGTTGTAGGGCTTCTATGAAGTGTCTGGATCGACTTTGGCTTTAGGAAAATTTTGGTTTTAGGCGGAAAACCCCGTGAGTTAGTAGGTAGGCTTTAAGAATAAAATATGGAGGAAAATGACACAAGTGGAGTGTGGGGTGTAGTGGCAAAGTGACACCACATAAGAGGCAAGGGGATGACGCGACATGGAAGGAAGGAGGTCTAAGGTTCAAGTCTTGGCTCTGCATTTTAAGTGTTTGTGTGTGAATGTTATGTTTGTCATGCTAGTCTAGGGTACTTTAGGGTCCAGAATGATTTAGGGGTAAGCTGGAGTCTTGGTGAAAATTTGCTTTTTGAGCACTTTTAAGGGAGGCTAGCTGAATTGGGCCTTAAGGGATATTGTTTGTGCTGGATGACATAAAGAAGTGCCTTAGTAATGTGGCAAGGAGGTGCCACTTAAAGGTTTGAGGTAGGTGACGCCACAAGGGACTGGAGGGAGCAGTTCAAGTCGCGTTATCCTCCTTTTGAGAACTCTTTTTACGCTGGGGAGCAGAGGTGGAGTTCGCCGGATGCTTGAAAAGGAGAGAGTTGATTCACCAAATAATTCAAAGGAATGGTGGAGAGGGTTTTTAGGAGTTTGAATCATTCAAACTTGTTTGAATGAGTATGGAGACTAATTAAGGAGAAAAAGAAGGGATTGAAGAGGTGTGAGTGTTAGTCTTAATTTTGAAAGGAGTTAGGTGGGGTTGGGTATTCTGCTTTTGGGGTGTTAGCTTAGGGGTGGCCGATTGTTGGTGGTAGCTTTGGGTGTGTTGAATATTTCTGCTAGTTAGAGAGTACCTCTGTTTTTTTCTCTCATTTCTTTTGTGCCAAAACCAAACCTCCCACACTTTTGGCTTGCATTCTTTCTTTTCTCTTAATTACCAAAACCGAGAGGTGCCTTCTAAGTCTCTTCTTCTTCTTTTCTACTTTTGTGTTTGGTCGAAACCTACATTGCCTTCCACTCATCATCTTTGTTTTATTTTCTTTGCCAATAACATCATAGCCGAGCCCTCATTTACTCTTTGTTTCTTCTCATTTTTGTTCTCCTTGTTTTATTCTCTCCTTTATTCCTCCTTCTTTAGCCGAACTCATTGAGACCACCCTGCCGAATCTTTTCTTTTCTCCTCTATTCTCTTCTTCATCCATACTTTGTGTTAGCCGAAACTATCAAGGCCATTAGAGATCCATTTTCTTCTTTAGCTGAAACTACCATTATCTTTCTTCTTCTTCTGCAACTCTTACTTTTCCTATTTTTATCTAGGGCCGAATACTCCTTTGTTCTCACGATTCATTGTTGGGACTATTGTTGTTTTGGGCAAATCAAATCACCCTTTGCCGGAGCGCAAGCCAAATCCTCAGTGTGTTATTGGTTGTAGTTAAGGTAATAGGCGATTTCTCCTATTTCATTATCTCTCTCTTTCGGTATTGGTAGCCAAAGCCAAATGGCTAATTGGCCTAATTTTTTGTATGCTTGGCCAATATAGGTGGAAGTGGTGTCGATTCTTTTAGAGATTTTCGATTCGCTTGACTTGTGAATCAAGCCTAAAGCTTCGGCTTTTGTCGATCTAGGTAAGGTGATTTATTCTACTAAACGTAAATCTATGCATATCATACTCTATGTGTTAACTCGGTTTCTAAAATTTTCTTTCTCAGAATATACCGCATTCGATCGTAACGCTTTGATCGGGTTTGGGATTTTACAATTATGGTATCAGAGCCTAGGTTTAAAAACTCGGCTGTGGGTTTGGGTTCAAAAATGTTTTCAAAGAATGGTTTGGAAAATGGTTTAGAAAAATATATATCTGATTTTTGGAAGTATGGCACCCTAGTCTCCGGCACCAATCCGCACTGTAAGTTTCTTGATACTTTACTTTGTTATATGTTGTATTTTTGGTATCTATTATGTGTGTTTGGTTTGGATGTAATGTTCGGATATAGAGTTGGTTGCATATGAAATATTTTTCTGTTTTAATGGCTAGGGGTTTTTGAGTATGTAGGAGTTCTAAATTCTAGTTAAAAGTATATTAGTGTTATTAAGATCAAAGTACAGAGCAAGAGCGTAGTGTGGTAGGTTAGGATGTGTGACTGTTAGTTAGTTAGAAATTTCGAGAAAGAAATTTCTTTAAGGAGGGTAAATTTGTAACATCTCGAAATTGGCCTAGGAGAATTGGGCCCAATGGGCCTTGGGAGTAGTAGCGTTTAAAATTGGGAGAACAAGCGATCAGCTTAAATGCAAGTTGGACCTATTAGGTGAGTGATTTTGGAAGGTTAGAGGGCTTCTATGAAGTCCCGGGATCAAACTTTAGCTTTAGGGAAATTTTGGTTTTAGGCGAGAAAAACCCTGGGAGTTAGTAGGTAGGCTTTAAGAATAAAATATGGAGGAAAATGACACAAGTGGAATGTGGGGTGTAGTGGCAAAGTGATGCCACATATGAGGCAAGGGGATGACGCCACAAGGAAGGAAGGAGGTCTAAGGTTCAAGTCTTGGCTCTTGCATTTTGGTTTTCTTTTTACATGGACCTTAGTATTTGGCTATAAATTTATATTTAGTTGCGCATGGTTTAAGACACAAGAGGAGCTTGTGACTTAGTGGCTAGCGGCGTAGATTATGTTGCAGGGGAGCCTGGGTTCGAATCTCATGAGAAGTAAGGGAGTATTTATTTTGTGGTCTGGACGGGAAGAGTTTGAGTTGGATTTAAACTCTACTGATGGAAGGATCCCACATCGGAAAGATACAAAGAAGGAAGGTGAGAAGCTAGCTATATATAGAGCATTCTATGATAGGAGGAAGAATACACCTTGAGGGCGCTTTAGGCACAGGAGTGGTCGGAGCGCTGGATTAGCACCGCATTCCTATCGTGTGTGTAACTCTCTCTACTCTAGTCAGAGCGACAACGCTCAAGTGCCAACCACGACAATAGTAGCCACTGAGCGCGGCGAGTGCACGGTAGGGCTTCGACGTGATAGTTGAGGCCATCGTAGCAGTATTCTCGTGGGTTGAGGTCGCATGGCTACGATGGGGGCCAAGTGGGCCCAACCAATAAAATTGTATGATGGTGTAGTATATAGTGAACTAGACTAGGTGAATCTCATATACGTGGCTAGGTTTGTGTTAGGTGCGCCCACGAGCGCAGTGGGGCCCGAATGGGCGTAAATCGGGTTTTAGGCCCAATAGTCCGGTACGCACTGTAAATGGTAATTGAGTCGCTTGAGGAGACATTGGGCCTTCAAAAGGCCATTCCAAAGCGAAATTACCGATATACCCTTGGTAGGTAAATTCATCATTATACCCTTAGAGGTTGATTAGCTTGATTATATTGTATTTGTTATTCGATTATGATGGTAATTCATTTCATACGTTATATTTGATATATGATTTGCATACATGTCATACTACATACACAAACTATTATGTCATGACATGTTGTATGGGCTTGGGATATGATGTGAAAGGGGGAAGTGGTTTTAAAGATCACACCAAGTGGTTTGGTACTACAAGTGGGTTGGCCCCAAATAATTCATACAAAGGACTATGTCTCAAAGTGGTTTGGAACCACCAAAGGGTTTGGTACCACATATATATTATTTCATGACTTCTTCCAAGTGGTTTGGTACCACAAAGGGTTGGCCCCACATATATTCATTAGGGATTGTCACCATGGTTTGGTACCACAAGTGGGTTGGCCCCACTTATTATTATTTGTGACTTTGTCACCAAAGTGGTTTGGAACCACCAATGGTTTGGTACCACATACATATGATTTCGTGACTTGTCCCAAAGGGTTCAAGCATCACAAAGGGTTGGCCCCACATGCATGATTAGTAGGGATTGTCACTAGTGGTTTGGTACCACAAGTGGGTTGGCCCCACATATGATAATTTGTGACTCACACCTATGGCTAGGTGCCACATATGGAGTGTAGCTGATGGAGGGTTGATTGTAGAAATCCCTCATGGTTTGATTAGTCAGTACGAGATGGTGTGTAGAGGATGGAAAATTTTAGGATGGGTTGGGGTTTTGTATCATAATGCATTAATTTCTCGATTATCTACTATTCTCTCGCTAAATGGGCCAAGGCTCACCGATTCTATATGGGCTTTGCCCAAAGTAATTTGTAAGGGCTAAGGCCCAGCTTGGTATTTGAATGGGCTCTGCCCAATGGCGGTTGGTGTGGAGCGATTGCACACCGAGTCTTCTTGACTCACCCTTTCTCGCTAAATTTTTGCAGTAATTCATTTACGATTGCTTTCAGAACTTTGTTTTAATTTGAACTTATTTTAACTCTCGGATTTTATTTTGTAATACTACCACTATTACTTTAAATTTGGTATTTTATTTGGTTTAGCTTTTTAATTTGATTATCGCTATTATTATTAAATGTTCAATACGGAATTTCTAAACCCTTAATAATTGTTTTCTAAAATATTAAATAAAGGATTACCAGCGAATAAATATTTAAAAACAGGCAGATTTTAAACAACCCTTTCATGTGACATGCCAGATCCGGTCATAACTTCTAGGCCGGGTTTGGGGTGTTACACACACGCCCGTGTCTCTGCCCGTGTGGACAAAAATAGGCTATTTTTCAAGCCATCTTTCTCACCCAAACTTGCACCAACTTAAACATGTCAAATGGCATATAACATAGCATCAATAGACATTCAAACCAATCTCAACCAAGCCTAAATCATGACATTCCAATACCAACAACTATAATGCTCATAACATCATATTTTTTTCCAATTCAAAACATATCAATATTATCTTCAAGAATTCGCCTAATTGGTCACTTTCAAATATACATTATTTGCCTAATACTTAGCATGCTAATTCAATCACAATTCAACCATTTGCTACATACATTCCCAATTCAATAAGACATTCACAAAGTAAATATATACCACATAACAAAAGGCCATTTACACATATAAACACATAACCAAGTATACTAAAATAAGCCAAATCACATGGCTATACACAACCAAAACATACATCATTTACAAGCCAAATCAATTAGCTATATACATTACCAACTTATAGGCCATATAAACCACAACTCTTATACATGCCATATAACCAAATACACAAGTTCAAAAGTACCAAAATGACAGCTTGATAGTGTGATGAGATCTCTGACAACTCCCAATCCAAGCAAGCTTTGAAATCACTAAAAACACAGAAAAGTAAACAGAGTAAGCTATAAAGCTTAGTAAGCTCGTATAGTTAATAAGTATAACTTACCATTCATTCACCATTTAAGTAATATAAACATAATATACTACAAATCCATTTAATCACAAGGCAAACTTATATTCATTCACCTAGTTAATCGTGAAGCTCACAAATTTCATGGATTCAATGCTCATATGATTTACGACATATACCGCATTTCAATACGTATCTACCTCTTACCCTTTCATATCCTCGATATACCCATTAAACCATTTGGAATAATATCGAATACTAGGGAATCTCGCCCTAAGTGCCAATACATGGTCGAAACCATCTCAATCTCATAAATCATATGTAAATGCTCATCTCGAGCTATCACCGAGTCCGCTTCACACAAGTCGACTGGCCAAGACATAGCTACATGGTGATGCTCACACAAGTCGACGAGAACTGTAACACGTGCCAAAAACTCACCAATCGATAGAACGTGACGGACCAAAGACCCATACACAATAACCCCTAATGACATGTCATTTGTATCCTATCTATTTCTAAGGTTCAATTGGGATTTCAAATGTTGCCAAATCTTTATCTAACATTTCCATAAAGTCGATTCATCAACAATACAATTATAAACCATTTAAAACATAATTACATTAATGCTTATTAACATATGAACTTACCTTGAATTTATACGGAGAGAATTGAGCTATCAATCAACTATTTTGTTTTTCCCCCGATCTAATTCTGAACTTCACTTTTCTTGATCTATGTATAATCAAATTTAACTCATTTAAAACATATTCTATTCAATTGAGTCCAAAAATTCATATTATGATAATTTAACACTTTTACCCCTAATATTTCAACTTTTTTACAATTTAGTCCCTAGCTCATAAAAATGCAAATTCATGCAATTAAGTCCACACCCATGCTAGCTAAATTTCACCTATACTCATAGTAGCCCATATTTTTCATTATTTCACACATTTACCACATAATTTATCACATTTCTCAATTTAATCCCTAATTGACAATTTTATCAAAAATCACATAACAAATGTTGTTTATCTAACAACAACCATTCATTTTCTATCATCAAACATCAAAACACATATATATTCATCAATGGTAAAACCCTAGACTTTTAACAGTTTCACAAATTTGTCCCTGGGCTAGCTAGATTAAGCTACAATGACTCCAAAAACGTATAAATCATTAAAAACCAAGCAAAAATGCAAAGCATGCACTAGGTATCAATGACCAAATGAAAGAACCCTAGAAATGGCTTCTCTTATTCAAATTTTCGGTTGAACATTGTCTTAGGAAGATAACAACCTTTTGTTTCTTTATTATTTTACTATGTTATTTAATAAATTACTAATTTAACCTTAAATATTAACCTTTAAAAATCACATAAATGATGCCCATATTTTTCCACTAATAATATTAATGGTCTAATTACCATTTAAGGACCTCCACTTTAAGTTTTATAGCTATTAGACATCTTTAGCTAATAGAACTCAACTTTTACAATTTACACGATTTACTCCTTTTTATCAAATTAAGCATTCAAACCATAAAATTTCTTAACGAAATTTTCATACAATCATACCATTATGTTATAGACCTCAAAATAATAATAAAATAAATATTTCAACCTCGGATTTGTGATCCCAAAACTACTATTTCGATTTGACTAAAAACGGGCTATTACAACTCTCCCCTTTAGGAATTTTCGTCCCCGAAAATCTTACCAGAAAATAGGTTAGGGTACTATTTCTCATAGCTTCCTCAGTTTCTCACGTAGCTTCTTCGACACCAAGAACTTTCACTAAAGCTATGCTTTTATTTTTTAACTCTTTAATCTTTTGAGTAGAATTCTGATCAGTTCTTCACTATACGACATACAGGGCTGAATTTCAATATTTGGCAGTGAAATTACATGCGATGGGTCCGATCGATATCATCGTAACATCGACACATGAAACACATTGTGAATCTTTTCTAGTTTTGACGGTAAAGCTAGCCGATATGCCACTGGCCCTATCCTATCGATAATCTCGTACGGTCCAATAAATTGCAGACTCAATTTTCCTTTATGACCAAATGAAGAACCTTCTTCCACGATAATACTTTCAAAAATACTTCTCGCGATTTGAAATTCAATGTCTTTACGCTTTCAATCCGCATGATTTCGCCGATCGGAAGCTACTTTCAAACTGCTTTCAATTACTTTCACTTTATCTTCGATCTCTTTGACCAAATCAACCCCGATAATCTTGTTCTCACTAAGCTCGCACCAATATAAAGCAAGCTTCAACATTTATGACCATATAAAACTTCATACGGTGCCATCTTTGTACTCAATTGAAAACTATTGTTATACGCGAATTTAACCAATGGTAAATATTTTTCCCAGTTGCCTTCAAACTCTAAAACATAGCAACGAAGCATATCCTCGAGAATCAATAACTCTCTCAGCCGATCATCGGGTTTGATGATGAAATGCGCAAGACTAAAGTACAACCATGTACCCAAAGCATCTTGTAATTTCATCCAAAATCACGACATAAACCTCGATCTCTATCCTAAATAATAGAAACTAGCACCTCATGCAATCTGACAATTTCAGAGATGTACAATTCAAATAATCTATCAAGTGAGAAGTCCAGACATACAAGAATGAAATGTGTATATTTCTTCAATCGATCAACAATAACCCAAATAGCATCTTTCATTTTCGAAGATAGGGGTAACCTCGATACGAAATCCATCGTAACTCTATCCCACTTCCACTCATGTAAAATCACTAGTTTTAGTAGTCCCAAGGCATTTGATGTTCGACTTTAACTTGTTGACAAACTAAGCATATCGATACAAATTCAGATATATCTCGCTTTCATCCTCGACTCACCAATATAACTATTTCAAATCATTGTACATTTTAGTACTCCCTGATGAATAGCTAAGAAACCACTATGTGCTTCATGTAAAATTTTCTAAATAAGCTCTGGATTTCTAAGACACAAAATCTACCACAAAATAGAAAACAATCATCATATCCGATCTAATACTCTAAATCAATAGTCGACTTGCATAGTACTTTTTAGCTTGCATTTCATTATCACATTTCTCGAGCCTTGCGAATTTGTCAAGAAACATCGGCTTAGCGCTTAACTCAAATAAAAATCGAACCATCATCAAACAAGGTTAATTGCGTGTTCATCGCCCGCAAAGCAAATAAAGATTTTCTACTCAGAGCATCCGCACTACATTCGCTTTCCCAATGATAATCAATCACTAACTCATAATCTTTCAATGTACTGAGCCATCTTTGATGTCAAAATTCAAATCTTTCTCGAGCCATACTTCGTGCTCTTATGTTGGTAAATATGTGGCACTTCTCACCGAATAAATGATATCGCCAAATTTTTAATGCGAAACAACAAATGCCAACTCGAAGTCATGCTTCGATAATTCTTTTATGCGGTTTTAATCTGTCTCGAAGCATAAGCTATTACTTTTCCTTCTTGCATCAAAACACGCCCCAAAACCATTCAATGACGTGTCATTGAAAATCACAAACTCTTTAATCGACTCAGATGAACTAAAATCGATGCTTCGCTTAATAAAGGCTTTTAACTATTCAAAATCTGCTGGTATTTCTGACCACTCAAACTTCACATCTTTCTCAGAATAATCGAGTCATCAAGCAGCAATCATCGAGAACCCTTTTACAAAATGCCAATAGTAGCCACTAATCCTGTAAAACTTTTGACTTCGATACGCTTTCTTAGTGGTTTCCATCAATAATCGCTAAAAATTTGATTCGATCAACTCTGATGCCTTCCAATAAAACAATATGTCCCAAAATCCTATCTCTCGAAGCCAAAACTCGCATTTGCTGAATTTAGCAAACAGTTGCTTATCTCTCAATGTTTGTAACACAATCTTCAAATGTTTGGCATGCTCAGATTCATCTTGAGAGTAAATTAGAATGTCATCAATGAATACAACTACGAATCTATCCAAATATGGTCTAAAATTCTATTTATCAAATCCATAAAAAATGCAGGAGCATTTGTTAATCCGAATGGCATAACAAGAAATTCATAATGTCCGTACCTTGTTCTGAGCGTAGTTTTCCGCACGTTCGAATCTTTAACCTGCAACTGACAATAGCATGATCGCAAATCAATCTTTAAAAATAATGTTGCTCCTTTCAATTGATCAAACAAATCATCAATTCTCCAATTGTAACCTTGTTAAGTTGACGATAATCGATACACAATCTCATCGATCCATCTTTCTTATTTATGAATAAAACTGGTGCACCACAGGACGAAAAACTAGGTCGTGCAAAACCTCTATCTGTTAATTCTTGCAAATGAGCTTTCAATTCTTTCAATTCAGTAGGAGCCATTCTATACGGAGCTATCGATGTTGGTGATGTTCCTAGTACTATTTTAATAGCAAACTCAACTTCTCTGATCGGTGGCAACCTAAGTAACTCTTCTGGAAACACATCTGGATATTCACTAACCACTGGCACCGATTCAATCTTCGATTCAGACACTTTTGTATCCAGTATATAAGCAAGGTAAGCATCATAAACATTGTCGATATCACAACAGGCAACCCACTCGAATTATCAGATTCAATTCGACGAATTTCACTATTTTGACATTTCATCTTAATAGTCTTTTGTCTATAGTTTACAATAGCATCATGCAGAGTCAACCAATCCATACTCAAGATCACATCAAATTCATCAAACAGTAAAAGCATCAAATTAGCCGAAAAACAGTAACCCAAGTCATCAATGGACAATTCTTGCAAACTTTATCAACTAAAACATACCGCCTCAGGGTTCGATACTTTAACCACAAATTCGGTAGACTCAACAAATAAACTCTTACTAGACACTAAATTCTTGCAAACATACAAATGAGTCAATCCAGGATCAATGAAAGCAATTACATCAGTGTCATAGAGAGAAAAGGTATAGGTGATAACACCCTGATGATGACGATCTTCGCGAGCGTGAATAGCGTAAGCTCCGATCGCACTCGAGCCTTAGATCTCGTGAGCGTAGTCCTTTGTCACACCTTTGCTACTAGTCATATTTCCTATATATCAAGGTGGTCACTCTCAGCAGCTTGTATTGCTAGGTCTTGTATTCGTAAATTTTTCTTTCTCAAGTTACTTAGACAATCCCAAATAAAATGATCTTGTGAGCCACATTTGAAACAACCTTTATTATTTATCCAACAATCTCTAAAATGCCACCTTCCACATTGTTGACACTCAAGTTTGTTGGTTCTAACACTACCAATGCTCGATACTAAGGTAGCTTAAGTTTTTGAACTCGTGTGTTGCTTCCCACGATCTCTCATAGAATACCCTGCAAGAAGTCATTTAACGGTTATAATAATCTCTTAATTTCTTTGACGAGGAGTGAGAGGTTTACTCATCGATCTCTTTCTCTAATCTCTAGTATTAGAATCGATTTTCTTTTTCTTTGCCCAGCTTCTCTTTTGCAAGCCTGCTCACCAAAACAACAAATTCTTTCAATTCCGTATACCCACTAGAAGCTTAATGCCTTCATTCAACTGCCTTCAAGTCGCATCGAAAACACAAAACTATACACACTTTTTCATGCCCTTTTAACCAAATTCATGCAAGTTCGATAAAATTTTGTTTAAAATATATAATTATTATAAAATAATTATTTTTTACTTAAATTATTAATGTAATGAATTTTAATTAATTTTATAACTAATTTTGATTATTTTCGATAGATTTACACAAAGGGTGAAAAATGACTCGGCAGACACTACAAGAAGCACAAAACCAAGAAGCAATTTTGAAGCATCAAGGTGAACTAATTATTCAGTTTAAGGCAGTCCAAATTATGTGTATTAATTCATAATATAATTAATTTTAATTTATATCCAATTTAATTTGTGTTAAATGAATTATTATTAATTAATTATGAAAAGTGTCCCAGTTGAGTTGAACTAAGAAAAAACCGAACCGACTGATTACTGGGCAGCCCAAAACCATCCCACATGCTGGCTGAACTAGCTTGTTTGGTTGATTAATTAGCTTGCAAAATGACCCTTGAAGACTTGTTCAAATTGCAAACAAACCCTTCACTATTTGTGCCTTTCTAGATTTGCCTCAACCTTAATATAGCAAGTTTGAAAACTTCAAACTTGCCACATGTGTGGACAGCCATGGGAGGGCTCTTTGGTTGCTGATTTTGGATATTTTTAGCAGCCCTTTCAACCTATAAAACCCCCTTGGCTGCTCATTTCAAACACACCTCAACTTTCTCATCTATTCTATTCTCTCTCAATTTTCTCTTCATTTCCCATCCATTTCCTCTATTCTCTTGCCAATTTCACCTATTGAAAAAGAATTATTCATCCATCATCCTGAGCAAAGATTAAAGTGTTCATAGTAGCCTCTGGTTCAACAAGAACAAGGAAAGAAGGAAGAGTACAAAGAAACCAAATGGCCACTGAGAAACACCTGATTTGATTCTTGTTCCCTATCCTTTTTATTTTTTGTTGTTATGATGAACATGTCTATGAATATTTGTGATGTTGAAATGTTTAAATTAATTGATATGGCTTAAATTTAATTTGTGTTAGGTTGATTGCATTTCGCCTACTTCATTTATTAAAATTGTGTTTGTGTTGTTATAGGCCTTGGTAAGATGTTTGATTAAGTAAAATCATGACTAAGTTATTCTTGTATTACAATTGTAAGGTAAGTAATGAATTAATTATTTAAACGGATTGAATTTGTAATTAATTGACATGATACTTAATCAGTGCATGTTTAATCATCTAAGGTAGCTAAGGGTTGAATTAGCAATGATATCTAACGATACATTTGCCTTGCATAACTTGCAAGATTATTGTGATTAAACTATTTCAAGTAGAAATATAATGTTACCTCATGTAATCTTTTATGTCTTAATTAGATTGAATTAATTGTTTGAATTGGCATACAGATATGTACAAGAGATTATTTTAATTTCATAAGTATGTATGTTCATTAACACATTTGCTTATTAAAATCTGTTTAATCAGTTGAATTGACATAGAGATATAGTCAAGAAATAAATGGATTTTGGTTGGTAAGTATGTTCATAAGTGTTTTAACTTGCATTCATAAATAATTCTTTTCACAGTCCTTGTGGGTATTGTAACGCCTCAAAAATATAGGGTCTTTAATTTTGGCTATTCTGACACAATTGCATGTTTGGTGTGTTGGTTAGGTGATTTAGAAGTGTTTGGGAGTGTCTGAGAAGTCCTGGGTTCAAGCCCTGGCTTTTGCAAAATTTTTGGTTTTTCTCTTAAATGAACCTGGACACTGTGTTTGTTGACACAAGAATTGAAGAGGCAAAGTGGCAAGGAGACGCCACTTAAGGTGTTGGTAGGTGACGCCACAGAGAAGCAGAGTGGGACCAGGTTTGAGTCGTGCAATTTGCTTTTTGGGAATTCTTTTTAGGCCCTGGAAGGGAAGAGGTGGAGTTCGGCTAGGACACTTTAAGGGGGGAGTGTTGATTGGGTCAAATGATTCAAATGTGTGGCCAGGAGAGGAAGAGGGAGTTTGAATTATTCAAACTACTTTGAATGAGTGAACAAGAGTGGATTTAGGAGGAAAATATGGGATTGATGGTTGGTGAAGGTAGTGGCCAAATTTTGGATGCTTGAAGAAGGGGAGAAATCGGGCTTTAGCTTGTGTTGGTGTACCAAAATCAATTAGGGTCTTAGGTTCCTTTTTAGTTTTTTTTAGAACAAATTCGGGTTTGAAGGGGATGTGATTGCTGTTTTTGTGCTAAAGCTTTTGAGCTCTCTTCCTTTTCTTTCTCTTTGGGTCCATATTCCTTGTGTGCCGAATTTGTTTAGTCAACTTTTGTTCTCCTTTCTTTTCATCTTTAGCCGAATGGGAGAGACCATTAGTGCACCTTTTCTTCATTTTCTTTTCTCCACCTAAGACTCTCAAGCCGCACCTTAGCATCATTCTACTCACCATTTCCATTGTTTCCTTATACTTCTTCTCTTCCCCTCTTAAGCCGAAACCTTCTAAGCCTCTATCGAATCTCTCTTTCTCCCCACTCATACTCTTAAGCCTCACAACCGAAGGAATCACACCATTTCCTTTGTGATCATTTCTTATTCTTTTCTTCTTTACTTATCTGGTTCTAAACCGAAACCATCTTTTCCTTTCTTTTTTCACTCATTTGCATACAAGGCCGAAACCCCTGTTTACTTCAATTTTCTTCTCTATTTCTTACTAAAGCTGAACATCCCTTGTTCCATTATTTTCTTTTCTAACCAGTAGTCGGCTTGGCTGAAATTAAGCCCTTGTTACCAATCGTTTCCCTTCGATTTTAATCTTCAAAGATCCCCTGGGATATTATTGCCATTAGCCTGATACGGTGGAACAAGGTGCTAGGAATCTGCTTCAGGGCTCTCATTGATTTGGGTTGTTAAGGTAAGAGGGACTCTGTCATCTTTTTCTGTTCTTCTTTCGGTTTTGGTAGCCAAAGCTGAATGGCTAATTGGCTTGTGGATGCTATTATTTTGACTCATATTCTTTTATCTTTTTTCCTCTTTGGGGTCGCCTATGCCGGGAAACTTTGCTAGCCGAATCATCTGAATTCCAAGTCTGAGAATCAGTCAACTTTGAACCCTATCTCTCTATTCGGGATCTCAAGGTAAGGGTTTTCTCTCTAGTTATGAGATTGGGTTCTCCTTTCATTATTCACTGACCTTAACCCATTGTTTTGTTAAACAACCATCATCTCATTATAGTATCTTCTGACCAAGATCGTTTCATGGATTCAAATGCCAGTCAAACAAAGGAAGGGGTTGAACCCATAGTCCCAGCCCCTAAGTACAAAAAATGCTCAATGTCTGCTATTCGAGATTGGCCACCGGGTTGTGGACCTAGCTCGTAATGTATTAGTAGGCAAATAGCAGCTTGTTCCCGCTAACAATAGTGTTGACATAGAAAGCGTAACATTGCGTGTTATCAAGTGTGTAAAACTTCACACTCTATTATTTATCTAAACTATTAATTGTATGGGCTGAAAAGCCGAAAAGACTATGTAGACAGTCGTAATACCCTTGTGGGTAAGGCTAGGAAGGCCAGGTACGTGACTTTAACGTTTTCTTTGTGATTATAGATGTATGTGGTAATCTTTTACTTTGCTTGATAACATGTTGCATTCATTATGACATGTATAATTATGCATGGGCTTGGATTATGATGTGAAAGGGGAAGAATTTGGGACTGTCACGGTGGTTTGGTACCCCGAGTGGGTTGGCCCCACGTATATCTAATTTAGTGACCATGTCTCGGTGGCTTGGTGCCACGGTGGTTTAATACCACATATATACAATCTAGTGACTCGTCCCACAGTGGGTTGGCCCCATATATATTCATATGGGATTGTCGCGATGGTGGATACCACGGTGGATTGGCCCCACGTATGTAAATAGTGATTCTGTCACGGTGATCTAGAACCACGAGTGGCCTGGTGCCACTTATGAGGCGTGTAGCGGATGGAGGGTTGATTGTAGAAATCCCCATGGTGTGATGGGCTGGTATGGGTGGTGTGTAGAGGATGGAAAAACTAGGTTGGGCCGAGACATATTGCATTCATTACTTTCATATGCCATCTTGAGTGGGCTAAGCCTAAATATGCGATTGTGGGCCATGAGCCTTTTATATGATATAGGGGATTTACACACTGAGTCTCGGTGACTCACCCCTTGCTTAACCTTTCAGGTAATCAGTAGATTGTGGATATGGGAGCCGAGGTGGACTCGTGGAGGCCATAAAGTCTTTTCTTTTCGTAAACTCATTTCTTGCTATATTTTATTTCAAATAGGGATATTGTTGTGTAATAAGGCTTTCCTAAGTTAATGTCTGGTTTTTGTTTTTATTATTTATTTAAGATTTGACACTATGGTAATTTATATATACACAGCTCATTTGAGCATATAATCACATATTGTCTCACCATTCTATTTCACATATTCATCTTAGTAAGCTCACATAGATACTTACCTTTTATACACACCTTGTGTACTTATCAAACATACCTGAAACGGATATACATTCAGGTAATCGTTCATAGCTTGAAATTGCCTGTTGAACCGTTTAGAATCTAATAGGATATGCAGAATAGTCGTACAATGCCAACGTCCCAGACGTGGTCTTACTTGTAATCATATGTTGATGCCACTATCCCCGACAGGGTCTTCCACAAATTAATATGATGCCAATGTCCCAGACATGGTCTTACACGTAAGTCTCATATCGACGCCAACGTCCCAGACGTGGTTTTACGCGAAATCTCGAATCAATGCCAACGTCCCAGACGTGGTCTTACATGATAAAATAGAACAGATACCTATGTCATGACTTAGCTAATCCTATGTATTCCTAGGTTCATACGGACTTCTCGCATATTGTCACTAGGTCGATCTTATCTCTAATTCATGTACACATCATCTTGTAAACATTCATCATTATGAATAGTCATATGAACATACATAATTCAATACAAATACATTTATTTGTATAATGACTTACCTCAAATTCGGTTTAACTAGAACTGCACGCTTACTCAATTACTTTCGCTTTCCCGCGATCTAAGTCCGTTTTCTTCGATTCCTGATCTATACATACATAAATTTAACCCTCTTATTTAACAACACATTCAATTCAATCCAAAAAACACACATTTAGGCTATTTGCAACTTAGCCCTCACATTTGCATATTTTATCAATTTAGTCCATTTTTCTCAAAACATCAAATATACAAAATTACCATTTGACCATGCTTAGCCGAATGCCCACATATCTCATACAAATCCAAACATTTCATCAAATTCACAATTTAGTCCTTTAAAATACTATTTTCACAATTTATCCCTAATTAGCTGAATTCATCAAAATTTTAAGAACAAAACATGTTCATTTAACACATATCTTCCATTAAACACCTAAACTCATCACAATGCTCACCATGTCATCAATGGCACATTTCATAAACATCATCAATACACAAAATTGAGACATGGGTTTTGGAGTATACGAAGCAACAATTACAAAAACGTAGAAATTATCAAAAACCGAGCAAAACTCATACCTCAATCAAGGAAGACAAGAGCCGAATGCTTCAAAGCTTTAAACCCTTATTTTTGTTTTGATTTTCGGCAAGAAGATGATGACTTTTGCTAATTTCATGCTTTTATTTCATTAATAAACATGTAATTCACAAATGACCATTATACCATTAATGAAATAACTTTATCATCTTATAATGCATGGATATAAATGTCCACTTACTAATAATGGCATAATAACCTTTCAAGGACCTCATTTAATAAAGTCATTAACAAATAGATTCCCTTACAAAAACATGCTAAGTTTGTAACACCCAAAACCCGGCCTAGAAGTTATAGTCGAATTTGGCGGTGTCACATTGGAGTGCTTTTGGAAACCTTTTTCTTCCTTGTTAAAAAAACTCATTTGGAGGTTGAAGCCTCTTTGTAGAACTCATGTTAAACCAGCATTTTGTTAATCAATTTAAAATGTCATTACTTCTAAAACCTTGTTTGTTTGTCGAAGCTTAAAAATCGCTATGTAGAACATGGTGTTTTGAAAATAGTTATCGCTTTAGGAAAACCACGTTCTAATTCTAACATGTATAAATCATAATGATTAAAACCTCGATTGGAAACTATAAAATTGGAGAGGCCTTATTGCAAATATAAAAAAATACAGCATAAAAACTAATAATAAAAAAAGCCAAGTAAATGAAAACAGAGCAAATCATCGCCACCCTCCTCCGTCCTCGCAGCCTCCAAATCCACCAAGTTTGGGGATTACCTGCATAATTAGATGTATGGGAGTTTGCAAAAACTCAAAGGTGTAATCCCTTATAATACAAACAACTAGATATATAGTATACAGAAAAAGACTGGGCCTGAGCCCACCACAGAAATAATATCAGGTCGATTTTAGCCTATAATAGAACCAGGTGGACCTAAGCCCTTTACAGAATCAGTATCAGATGCAGATATACAGACAGAAATCTAGCCCAATCCAAGCAATTCACCATGTGGGGATAAAATTGACCCACCCAACCAACACACCAAGCTTAGCACCGCTATGGTACTAAGTCAACAGAACGGCTCGGCGTCATAAATAGAACATCTAAAAGCCATAAATATCGCAGCATCCCTACCGGTTAACAGAACGACTAAAAGCCATAAATATCGCAGAAAGGTTGAAAGCCTTGTACAGAACGGCAATGGGCCGTACACTTCCTCCGTAACTTTGTCCCAACCCCATGCAATATGTCGTGTATGTCATGCTCAATCATTACACGTGTATGCAAAATGGCTATGCTCGGTAACAATCATTTAAACATGTAATAAAAGCATATCACCATACAACCACAATCAAATTAGTCAACTAATAGTCTAAGTCATTCATTTACCCACAAGGGCAAAATAGTCATCTTACCCAATAAGGGTATTTCGGTAATCCTACCCTACAGGGTAATTCTGCATTCTACTCATAACTAAGCCATGTATGCAAAGCATCTCAAACATAATCAATCATACAATTAACACATACAACACTAGTACTACCACGAGGGTACAAATCTGGCCATTTAATCTAAGTTAAAGGTAAAACGGTCATGTCACCTCGTAAGAGCATCTCGGTAACTTTTACCCGTCGAAGGTATTTCAAGAACTTTACCCATGTAGAGGGTATTTCGCAACTTTACCCATAAAGGGTATTTCGTAACTTTACCCTTAGAGAGTACTTCTCAAACTTACCCATGAGGGTATTTCTGCAAATTTTACAATCCAAAGGTATTTTGATAATTTTGCAACCCAAGGGGTATTTTAGTAATTTTGCAAATCAAGCGTATTTCTGTAATTTTGCAAATTCAGGGGTATTTTAGTAATTTTACAAATCGGGGGTCTTTCAATAATTTTACAAATCAGGGGTATTTTGGTAATTTTGCAAATTAGAGGTATTTTGGTAATTTTGCAATTCGGGGTATTTCAAGAATTTTGCAATTCGAGGGTATTTTAGTAATTTTGCAAGTCGGAGAATTTCAAGACTTTACAACTGGGGTATTTCAAGCACTTCAAAAATTGAGGGTATTTTAGTAATTTTGTCAACCCCTCAGAAGGTCTACAGTCTCCTCGAGCGACTCAAGTATTCCAAACAGAGATAATGATGCGAATGGGCCTAAAGCCCATTCTCGGCCCAAGTGGACCCACACGCTCGTGTGGCCCATTTAGCCCAAATTTAGCCACAGATATGAGATTCACATAGACCAGTTTAATATCTACTACACAATCATACAATTTATTCATATGGGCCCACGGGCCCATTAGCCCTATATGGCAACCTTCTACCATCGTGGCCCAAAAGCCTAAACCACAAGAACACTTATGATGGCCTCAACTATTGCATCGAAACTCCCACACATACGCTCGCACACTCGTGTGGCTACCATCGCCGTGTGACCGGCATTTTGGCATTTGCCGCTCTACAACTAGAGTAGTGTGAAATACACACTTGATAGGAATTTGGAGTTAATATGCGCTTCGACCACTCCTATGCCCAACTCCAACCAAGGTATGCTTACTCTCCTCATAGATCGCTCTATTTAAAGCCAGCTTCTTGTCTACTCTCATGCTAGCTTCCTGATATGGGATCCCTCATTTAGTAGGGTTTAAATCCAACACAACCACCTATTGCCCCAACTTAGCAAAATAAATATCCCTTTTTGCTTGCAATGGGATTCAAACCCTTGCCCTCTCCCATGCTTCAAACTCTACATACCACCACAACACAAGCTCTTTTTGTGACTTAAAACATGCGCAACTAAATATAAGTCTATGGACCAAAGTCTAAGTTCATTTAAAAAGAAATCAAAATGAAATGCAAGCGCCAAGACTTGAACCCTGGACGCCTTGCTTCCTCTATGGCATCACTTCCTTGTCTCCCATGTGGTGCCATTTGCCAGTAGACCACAACTCCTTTTGTGTCATTTTTCTCCACATTTTATTCTTTAAGCCTACTTACTAACTCCCAGGGTTTTATTCACCTAAAACCAAAATTTTCCTAAAGCCCAAGTTTGAACTCGGGACTTCATAGAAGTCCCCTAACCTTCCAAAATCACTCACCTAATAGGTCCAACTTCCATTAGTGTCGTTCTCTTATTCTCAATAATTTTAAACACTCCCATGCCCAAGGCCCAATAGGCCCAATTCTACTAGGCCCAAATTCAGGGTGTTACAAGTTTGGCACCTTTCTCAATTAAATCCTTTTATCAAATTAAGCACACAAATGAACAATTTAATTTACGAAACTTTAACACATGTTTTATCACGTATTTAAGGCACATAAAATAATATTAAAATATTATTCAGACTCAGATTTGTGGTCCCGAAACCACTGTTCTGACTAGGGTATAAACTGGACTATTACAGTATATTGAAGTGTGTGGGACCAGTCGACTAGGGTATAAATCAGATTCACGATCTGTTCCATGTCTCCATGCTGAGGCATTATCACTCTGATCCAACACATATAGTACTAGTCAAGGAAATGGAGGTTAGGCCAGATCTGACTTTTGAGGAGGAGTCGGTGCAGATATTAAACCGTGAGGTTAAGATACTAAGGAAGAAATCGATCCCATTGGTTAAAGTGTTTTGGTGAAATCACGGTACCGAGGAAGCCACGTGAGAGCCTGAGAAGGGAATGCAATAAAAATACCCTCACCTATTCTAAACAGGTGAATTTTGAGGCCGAAATTTCTTTTAGGGGGTAGAATTGTAACACCCCAAAAATATAGGGTCTTTAATTTTGGCTGTTCTGAAATAATTGCAAGTTTGGTGTGTCGATTAGGTGATATAGGAGTGTTTGGGAGTGTTTGAGAAGTCCTGGGTTCAAGCCCTAGTCTTGCAAAATTTTTGGTTTTTCTCTTAAATGAACCTAGACACTGGCACTTAGGCTTTATTAATAAGAATGTTTGGTTAATGACACAAGAAGAGCTTGTGGCCTAGTGGCAAGTGGCGTGTTGGGCATCAATGTGGTCTAAGGTTCAAATCCTGGGACAAGCAGTAAAGTGTTTATTTTGCTGCTTGAGCTAGGAAGGTGGAAGAGTTGGACTGAAACACTGCTGATGTGGTGTTTGAATTGGTCATAGAGAGATTGTAGGAGCAAATCGTGAAGAGAATCAAGCATTTTCAAAGGAGGGTGTGTTGTAACCGAACTAGGAGTCTTGGGCATGCAAATTCGGCTAGGGGGTTTCTGAATGCTTTTCTCTGCTATTGTTCAGTTTTTGGCATTTTTTGTTGTTTTTGGGTGTGCTGAAATTTCAACTTACCATTCGTGCATCTTTTTGTCTTGCAATTAACCTTTCATGCATTTTTGATGTTCGGTTTAGCACTTTTCTTCAAGCTTCTTGTTGGTCGAATCTCTGCTTCCTTCTCCTTTCCTCTTCACTCATTTATTTTTCCTCTTTTCCCTTTCTTCGCCTAAGCCGAATATCATCTCTCTCCTTTTCCTTTCGGCTTCCTATTGGCTTGTGAACTGAATCTTTCTCTTTCCTCTGGATTAGCTCGGAGGTGACAAAATTTCTGCTTCCTTCCCTCTCTGTTTTAGTTCTGGAAGTATTCCTAAAATCGGTAGGTGTTCTTATTCTTCACTTCTCGTTTAAAATTAGTCTCTCTTATCCCCCCTTTCTCTAAAAACTGAATGCTTCTAGTACTCATGGTCTGTGATTGGGATTCCTTCCTCTTGGGGTGGTGATCGTTGGGTTAGGTATTCCTGAGGAGTAGAGAAGTGCAGAAGCTTTTCAAGTCATCAAACTCTATCTTTTGTTAAGGATAAGATCACTACCATAATCTTAGATTAGGCCGGATATTTATGTAGTTGGCAAGTTAGCATTTGTGGTTTAAGGCCACATATGTGATCACTGTTTTGGTTGATAAGATCTGTTTGGACACAGATATTTGGCATAGGCAGGTCATCAACCCAGATCGGTGGTCTTAAGAGATTAAGGTCAGTTGTCAAGTAAGGTAAGGAAGGTGGGCTGGTATAAGTGTCCATAAGAGGGTGTTTTACCCTAATGATTAAAGGATTAACATGGGTCATGTTTGAATTCAGGTTGTGCGCTTGTAGATCTTGGAACAACTTAGTAAAAAGGTGTGTAATTGCACTACCACCGCTAAGAATCGATAAAAGCCGAAAAGTCGAAACTACGGCATTTGAGGCCTCACGAGTGTGCGATCGCTCGTGTGGAAAAACTGAGCCCACAACCAAGGGCGGTAGACTGAAGAGGCCCTACAAGTGTTCTCGTACACTTGGCCCGTATTGGGCCTCGTTGGGCTGAAATAGGCCGTGTGGGCCTAATGGGCTTGTGGACCCAACACGGGTAAAATTTAAAAATAGTAGTAAAAATTATTTTGGGGCTACGTAGATCACATAACTGTGATAGGATTTGGGCAAAACGGACCACACGAGCATGTCGGCCCATTTGGGCCGAATATTGGGCTTTAAGCCCATTTACGCTATTTCGACAAATGGATTATCTGTGTCGCTTGAGGCGGTTGTTGGCCTTCAGGAAGGTCGTTAACTGTACCGAGACCTTTAGGGAGTAAAATGACTGAAATACCCCTAATGTGTAAAATGACCAAAATACCCCTAAAGGACAAAATTATCGTTTTACCCCTAGTACATGAAAATGACTATTTTACCCCTAGGGATAGATTGACAGATGAAAATATGTATTGTATGACAGTACTGAATAGGACATGTTGCATACACGAAATAATAATGACATGGCATACTGCATGGGGTTGGGATTCTGTTATGGAGGAAGTATCGCATCGTGGCTCGCCACACATATCGATACCGTGGCTCGCCAAAATTATTGTTACTAGTGGCTTTGCCACATATACTATACTGACAGCTCTGCTACGTTATTATTACTGGTAAGCTATGCTGCAATATTGGTGTAAGGGCTGGGTGGGTCGACTTTGTCCCCACATGGTGTGTTGGGTTGGTACGGGTGGTGCGCTGGCTGGATTCGGGTGGGATGGGTTTGCATACTTGCACCATACTAATATTGTATCGGGCTTAGGCCCACACTGTTATTGTATTGGGCTAAGGCCCACACTATACTATTACTGAATAGGGCTAAGGCCCGCAGCGTGCATCGCATGATAGGGCATTACACACTAAGTTCTCGTAACTCACCCTTGTCTTTTAACCGCAAGGTAATCCCCACTTTAGATGATTTGGAGCTACGAGGACTCTTGAGGTGGCCACACATTCACTATTATTTAATTTTAGACTTAGTAATTTAATTTTTATATTGGTTTGATAATTATGTAATAAGGCCTCCGGTGATTTTTCTTAATTGGGTTTTAATTTCTTATTTTGAAACTACCAAACTGATACAAATAAGTTTTCAAAGTTAATAACGATTTTAAAAAGACAAACAATATTTCCATACTTCCAAATGATATTAATTAGAGTAGCTTCCGCGGGTTTTTAACAAACTAAGAAACCAACAGTAACAAACATGGCTATCTTTTAAAAATGGATTTCTCTCAACAAGCCCGTTTGAGAAAAACACTTCGATATGACACGTCAGATTCAGTCGTAACGTCTAGGCTGGGTTTCGGGTGTTACAGGTACGATAACTCGACATTTACTTGTCACTTTATTACTTGTTACGATTGTGTACACTTACACATTTCCGTCGTACCAAGTTTTTGGCACCGTTGCTGGGGACTGTTTTAGAAAGTCATTATTTGTGAATTTGTTAGTTTTGCATTTCAGTTTTTTTTTCTGTTCATTTTTAACTTGATTAATTCTTCTATGATTATTTTAGGAGTTTATGAGTATTGACCAAATTATTGATTTACTCCCTATAGACCCTGAGATTGAAAGAACTTTTCGATAGCGAAGAAGACAAGCAAGTCAGAGAAGGACTAAAGAGATGAATTTCGAAAATCTGAATCAAGGAAATAGAGTAAACCATGCTCAAAACCCTATCCTTATTGCTGATGACAGGGATAGAAATTTAGGACAGTATGTCGTGCCAGTGTTTCATGATCTTAATCCAGGTATTAGGAGACCCGAAATCGAGGCACAACAATTTGAGATGAAGCCAGTCATGTTCCAGATGCTTCAGACAGTGGGCCAATTTAGTGGAATGCCTACTAAAGATCCTCACCTGCACTTAAGATTGTTTATGGAGGTGCGCGATTCTTTCAAGATAGCTGGAGTACCTGAAGATGCATTACGATTGAAGCTGTTCCCATATTCACTAAGGGACAGAGCTCGAGCCTAGTTGAACTCATTGCCACCAAATTTAATTTCCACATGGCAAGAGTTAGCAGAAAGATTCCTTATGAAGTATTTCCCGCCTAGCAAGAATGCTAAGTTGAGGAATGAGATCACTTCTTTCCAACAAATGGATGATGAGTCCTTGCATGAGGAATGAGAAAAGTATAAAGAATTATTATGGAAGTGCCCTCATCATGGAATCCCACATTGCATCCAACTTGAGACGTTTTATAATGGTCTCAATGCACACACGAGGATGGTAGTGGACGCTTTTACTAATGGTGCTCTCATTTATAATTCTTATAATGAGGCTTACGAAATCATTGAGAGGATTTCCAGTAATAATTATCAATGGCTAACCAAATGAGTAGTGGCAAGAAGACGAGTTGCTGGAATACATGAAGTGGATGCTCTGTAACAACCCAGTTTTGGAGCTAGTCAGAATAGTGGTTTCGGAACTACTAATTTGAGGGTGAATAAAATATTTTGATATTATTTTATGTGTTATAGCATGTTTTTAAGGATGTATGAAAAGTTTGGTGCTTTAATTTTAGCAATTGTATGCTTAAATGTAGAAAAGGACTAAATTACATAAAGTGCGAAATTTCTATTGTACAGGGTAGAGGTTTTAATAGCCATAGAATATTAAATTGGAGGTCCTTAAAATGAAAAAAGGACATTAAAAGGGTGTGGCAGGCCATAGGAAACAAGGAGACAAGGGCATTAAAATTTCACAAATTTTGGTGAAATTAGGTGGTAAAAATGAATAAAATAAGCTAAATAGAAGAGGTATCATCCTTTAACTATTCATGCTTCTTCTCCATTGAAAATTGAAGGAAATTAGAGGATTTTAAGGCCCAAACTTTCAGCCAAGCTTCTCTCTTACAAGTAAGTGATTTTAGGGGTCTTTCTTGATAATTTTTGTACTTTTGGAACCCCAAAAGCTTAAGTTAGCTAATGAGGGGACTAATTTGCAAAATGGTTGAAAATTTAGGGACTTTCCATGAGAGTGTTTGTGTTGTTTACTGAGTTTTTTTAGAAGAAAATGAATGTTAGTGAGCTAAGGAACAACTTTTGTGAAAGGTGTTACCATGAAAACACCTAAAATGGACTTAGTTGTAAAAGTTGTAATATAGTAATAAATGCATGAAATAATTGGTTTTGTGAGTTTTGTAAGAGAAATAAATGTTTAGCTAGGCTTGGTTAATGAGGAAATGTGATGAAAAATGATTTACGCCTATGGGCAAAATAGTAATTTTGCCGAAGTATAAGGGAAAAATGGTCATTTTTGCCTCAATAGAAATTTTGATGTATCATGAATTAGAAAATGATTGAATGAGTAAATTTTATTATTATAGATCAAGAAGAGAGCGGAAACAACCTTGACCGAGGAAAAGGCAAGGTTACTGACTAAGTCGCCAATTAACACATTTGGCACTAAGGTATGTTTATGTGTAAGTGATTCATCTTTAATACATATGTTGTTACTTCATCGTGCATTGTATGAATAAGATCAATTATGATTGAGATTGATTGAAATTGATAGATGGTGAGTAGTTCTCGTATGAACCTTGGAATAGATACGTAAGTGCGGAAAAATATTTGTAATGATTAATTGGTGGGTCGTGGTCCGATACCATCAGAATCATCTTTTTGGTGGCTCAGGCGATACCACCTTATTACTCATTCATGATGGGTTGTGTGCAATACCATCGCTTGTATTATCATTTGGTGGGTCAAAAAGAAACCACCTTAATTACTTTTGTTGGTGGGCTATGTGTGATACCACCCTATTATTGATTAACTGTGAGCTGTGTGCGAAACCACCAGGTACATAGTATTATTCTAAGGGATTCATTGAGAAATGGTATAAGTAAATGTTTCATGTTACTTTGTGGTGATGAGTGCAGGTAATGTGTACAAGCAATTGTGAGCAATATAATTGTTATGTGATTGGAATGTGGTAAGAGATGAGATGCGTAAGTATGATTATGGAAATGTGAATTGTTCTTGCTTAGTATGTGATGTTATTGATTGATTAGCATATGTGGTGATGCTTATTGATTACATGTAAACTTACTAAGCTTAAAGCTTACTCTCTTTCTTTTTCCCTTGCTTTATAGTGTTAAAGAGCCGATTCGGGATACGAAGATAATTTGAAGATCATCCATACTATAGCTCATCTTGGTATACTAGACTTAGCATTTTGAGTATGGCATGTATACAGGCTAGACATAGTGAAATGTTTTGTTGTTTTGGCCAAGTGTGTTGGCTCCTTTAAAGATTAACACTTTTGTAAATGGCCATATTTAATAGCTCACTATCAATATATATGAAAAGATGAGGTTATTCATGAATTTATAGGATACATGATTGAGTTGCTTGGTAAATGTTTGAATGTGATTGATGTTGTATGAGTTAGGGTGATAAAAAGAGCTTGGCAATAACCTTGTTCTTGTCCACACGGGTAGACACATGGGTATGTGTCTAGGCCGTGTGTGACACACGGTCAGTCCCATAGGTGTGAGACCAGATCGTGTGTCCTCTGTATGTTAGTGTTGTAAGTCAGTGTCGACCATGGGTTAGACACACGGGTGAGGACACGGATGTGTCTAGGCCGTGTGGAGGACACAGGCCAAGGACACGGGTGTGTGTCCAGCCATGTGAAAACCACTGTAGGTTCGAATTGAAATATAAATTCCACACGGGCTAGGGACATGGGCGTGTGTGTAATATCCCGGGTTAGGGGCTGTTTTTGTTATGGCATGTTTTGCATATGTTGGTGTGCTATGTTGCTATTTTTATGTTTTAGGGGCTTAATTGTAGGCTAGGTGTATGCCTGAGTGTATGGGAAAATTTTGGGTTTTGGGTGTTAAGTCAGGGGAGCTGATGGAGCTGAGGGATGTGTAGTTTATTTGGCGCTTTTGAGCACAAAAGAGGAGCTGGTGGAGTGGCAAAGCATGCGCCACTTGGAGGCTTGGAGTTGGCGCCATTTGTAAGGAGGAGGTCCTGTGTTCAAGCCGCAAAGTGGCCCTTTTGGCTTCATTTTTGACTGCATAGGGGAGAGTTGGATGTAGTTCAAATTCCATTTTGGACTAAGTCAAATGTTTTAAAAGATGGGTGGAGAGTGAATTTAGGAAGGAGACTTGTTCAAAGTGTTTGAAAGTGTGGTAGGGAGTGTTTTTAGGATTGTGGCCGAATTTTTGGGGTGTTTGGAGGTGTTGGCCGTGACTTTGGGAAGCTTGTTGGAGGGTGGTCGGTTTTGGTAAGTCAATGAGAAGGCTATGCCGAAATTATTTTTGGCATGTTGAGGGGTTCACAAAAGTTGATAGCTAAAATTCTTTTGTGTGTCAATAGCCTAAGCCTAATTTCAAAAGAAAGTTCTCTCATTTTTTTCTTTTCTTGTCATAGTTAAATAAAAACCCATCCTTCAAAACTCTCTCTTCATTTCTTCCTTTAAGCAAACCGAAACTACTTTCATTTCATCCACTTTTCTCTTTTTCTCAATTGCCATTGCCGAAACTACATTCTTCTCATACTTCTTTTCTTTCTCTTCCAAATGTTTTAACATTAAAGGTGATAAACACTTAAAACCGATTCCTTTTTCTTTCTTTGCAAGCCTTGGCCGAATCTCTTGTGGTTCCCTCCTAGAAGTCCTAGTTTGGCCGAATATTGGGTGTTGGTAAGTGCAAGGCCGAATGGCCATATCTCCCTCTTTTGGTTCTTTATTGGTTGTGTTCTGGTTAAGGGCCGATTATGGTTAGTTTGGAAGCGTGTTAACCTTGTGGATTATCATCTTGTGTTAGGGTCTTGATATCGGTGTAGCCAAGAAGAACCGCTGACTCGTTGAACCGATTGGTAAGTATAGTAAGGGGGTAAGTGATTGGTTGTTGTTAGTTTAATCTTCTCGTTTCGATTAAGTCATGAATGATAAAAGGATTAACCGTCATTCTTTTCAAGGTGGAGGCCGGTTGTCTTAGAAGTGCCATTGTGGTTCGGGTTTGGTAGGAAACCAAACCAATAGCAAGGTAAGGGTTCAACGCTAACTCTTGTGGTTCATTTGGTTATGCCGAATGGTCTTAGTGCCTAACCCCTATGTTGGCCGATTGTAGGAGCTAGTCATCAAGGGGGCCTTAGACTGCTTTTCGCTGGGATTCTAGACTCGTAGTTATCGTGTGTGTAAACTAACACACTTCCGCTTAGTAATATGATTGATAACCCGTGTGATGATTAAAGAAACAAAGTGATGTTTGATATGATACCCTAATGGGTATGATGTCGACTCGTAAGTCAAGATTATTATTATGAGTTTAATGATGATCTATATGTTACCATGATCGTGGATATATGTGACACGGGATATGAGATTAGACATAATAGCATGAGATGCATGATTGTATGATATGCATGATTACATGAGTGTGGTATGTTGATGGGTGATACGAGTGGAGGGAGCAAAGTGGTATTTTGTGTCGACGAGCACCAAAGTGTTTTGGTAACACAACTTTGTGACTTTGGGTCACCAGAGGTTTGGCACCTCCAGAGGTTTGGTACCTCGCTGCCTCGCGTCCCCTCGTGGTTAACACCACCGTGGGTTAGCCCCACTTGTGAGATACGGATTGACGCCAAAGATTTGGTATCACACGCATGGGTTGGCCCCATCACCGCATTTGTGACTACGGTCACCGCTGCTTTGGTAGCACATTGTGTCTTTGGGACACCGTGAGGTTTGGCACCTCATTGCGACTTGTCCCCGTGGTTTGACCACCGTGGGTTGGCCCCACTTGAGATATGGGATCGCCCGCTAGTGATTTGGTATCACACGATGGGTTGGCCCCATCATCATTGGATTTGTGACTTCGGTCACCAAAGCTTTGGTAGCACAATTGTGTCTTTGGGACACCAAAGGGTTTGGTACCACATTGACTGATATTGTGTCTTTGGGACACCAAAGTTGTTTTGGTAACACATTGTGACTAATGTCACCAAGTGGTTTGGCACCACCAAAGGTTTGGTACCACACGGTAGAAAAGGCGATATGGATGGTTAGGATCGGGTTGCATTAATTATGTTGCTATGTATGATGTGCGTTAGCATGTTGTTTCTTCGAGCGGGATTTACACACCGAGTCACTCGACTCACCCTCTCCTTTAACATTTCGTAACTCGTAGACGCGACTTGGAGCCGGGATGGACTCGGGTGCACATGCCATGCTTTAATAAAAGTTTTGCTCGATCATTGCATTTGGGTACTTTAGCTTATTTACTTTTATTTGGGTTTTATCTTGGATTTGTAAAAGGCCTTCTAAGATGTGCTTTATGATATTTATGCTTTACGTTAGATTTTGATATGTCAGAATAAAATAACTTGGTACGCAATTTTTATTAAAATTTGGAAAGGCCACGCTTTCAAACCAACAAAGCGATATGTTTTTTACTATACCATCGTATCATCACACGATTTTATAATTGAATGAAACTCAATTGGATCCAAACCGAAACCAAAATTTTTACTAAGATCGAGTGTTCTAGTAACGATATTAAACAACTTGTTTTCTAAAAGGAACAAAGTTTTATCAAATCTATCTAGTGCAACCTCGAAATTTCAAACATGTTTTCCCGTAACATACCGATTCGCCGTGGTGTTTGGACCGGTTTGGGGTGTTACAATTGTGGTATCGAGCCAAGTTCAAAAGCTCTACTGTGGTCCGAGGCCCAAACTGCTTTCAAAAGTCTGCTTTAAATGTTTTGGGTTAAAGACATGGCATGGTTTACAAGGCATGGCACCGAGTCTCCTGCACTGGCCCGCCTGTAAGTAGTTCTAAACTCTTCTCAGTGAATTACTATTTGTAGAGGGTAGGTGATATGGAACGAGAGATAGATTTATAGGACTTGAACCCCAGGATTAGGTCACTCAAACACTCGAACTAAAGCATAAGACTTAAAGCACTAAACCAATCTATGACTCAAATACACTGGCTAGGGTGTGGTAACTCTTGTACGCATGTCTAGGAAAGGATCCTAAGAGCTTGGTATTTAAGCACCTCGTGACTCACCTCCTCTTCGCAGTATCCCACCCAAAGTGCGTAGCTCTCGAGTTCACCCCGACCAAGAAGCTCTCGGTCACATGACTTAACCTAACGACTAAAACCCGAAAAGGAATTAGCCATGTTTTCAAAAATACAACAACAACCCTAATGTTTTCAAACTTTTGCAATAAACTCTTTCAAAATCGAGAATGTCACTTCTACAACGAATTTCTCGATTTGTAAAAATTACAAAAATGCCCTTGGGGGTAAATTTACTAAAATGCCCTGGCTTATAAAATCTCAACTCAATAAATTTGTACGAAATTCAAACACTCTGATTTACAAAATATCAATCGAAAATTTTGATTTTGGAAATTTACTTAAACGCTCACGATCGTGAAAATTACTAAAATACCCCGGTTTCCAAAACGAAGTATTTTACAAAATTTTCAAAGAACACTCTCAAATTTTTGAATTCCAAAGTGACCGGTTTTACGAAAAGTTTTAAAACATCTTTTATTACAAAAAAATACCCGTAGGGAAAATGACGAAAATACCCTCGGGTTAGAAATGGGCAAAGAATGTCCAAAGAGTGAATAGGTATGGAAAGGGTTAAGGAATGGATGTATGACCTCTTTTGGGTGAATAGGATAGAAGATTGAAACCTTGGTTGCTCGAAAGAACCCTTGATTAAACTCCATCCATAAAATTTCTTTGCGGTTAAGAAAGTGGAACGATACTAATGCATAAAAATCTTCTTAATCGTAGACGTAGATCGCTTAGTCATGAGTACTCGAGGTGGACGTGGCCGTAATACTCGTGGTCGAGGTCGAGGTAGGATGACGCTTTCAACCCGTGAGATCCGTCAAGGGTCGGTCGTAAATGAGATACTGGCCCGCCACCACCGAGGTGGTGAGTTCCAAGATCGCACCGGGACGATGCAAAGTCACAGCGATGTCCGCGGGTGTTGGAAAGAGTAGCCGGTGTAGGTGGTGGTGCAGAGTTTAGAAATCGCTCTGAGCGACTCGCTAACGGGCCGAATTTTTCCGAGGTGTATCGGGTGTTGCTCCTAGCACCGCCGAATATTGGTCGAGGCAACCGAGCGGATCATGGATGATCTCGACTTGACGGTGAAGAGAAGCCGGAAGGGCATCGTGACGCTTCTTCGGGATGAGTCATATCGCGGTGGCTCACGGTTCGGGACAAGTGTGGCGATTGAGGATCCGACATGGGATTATTTCGTAGCCGCATATCAAAAGAAATACATCGGGGCTAGTTACATCGACTCCAAATGAAAGGCATTTCGAGGCTTGTTCGTGGAGTAAATCATTGGTCGAGTACGAGGCCGAGTTCCTGGCGTCGAGTAGGTATGCCGTGGGGGCATTGTAGCCACCGAGCATGAGAGGTGTGTTCGTTTTGAGGATGGTCTCGCGAGACGAGTTGAGGTCGCTGATTGCTCCACACAGCAGAGCGCGAGTTTGTCGCCTTAGTTGAGAAGGCTAAGGTAGCCGAAGGTGTTAAAGAGTCGGTAAGACGAGCATGGACAGGAGTAGGCTTAAGAGGAGCTTTGGGTCTTCTCGGATCGCCCGTAATCCGCGAGTAAGGGCTAGACCGGAGGGGCGTAATCGGGCCGCTAGGTTTGTTGTCGCGAGGCGTGGACCGCCGCAGCATGTAATCGGGCAGTGGGAAATCTCATTGGGGTGGTTGTTGACCGGTGGAAAAGGTTGCTTCGAGTGTGGTTCTCTCGATCATCGCATTAGGGACCGCCCGCGTAGAATGGCCGAGTTGATTCACCCGAGTCGTGGCCGTAATCGCTTTAGGGAAATGGACCGCCACCACGCAGGGGCCGTGGTAATGGCGTAGGTGGTAATGGATTTGGTCGAGGTCGTGGAGCACCGCGCGGAGGTGCGGGTAGTTCGATGCCGCATACCGATTGGTGTATGTTTGCGAGGCGCCGAGAGGAGGCGACGCACCGGACGTTATCACCGGTGACGCTTTTGATTTTTGGTTCTCCTACTACACCGCTTTAATTGACTTGGGTTCCACGATTCGTATGTTGCTAGTAGTATAGTTGAGACCATGGACTTAGACTCGAAACCGCTTCTAGACAGATGATGACCGTGATTTAGCCCTCTAGGTCACTCAGTAGTCGTAGATAAGTCAGTATAAGGATGTACCCTTAGAACTCCAAGGGGTAGTATTTGCTCGCGATCCGATGGAACCGCCATTTGGGGGAGTTCGATCGATTCTTGGGATGGACCGGTTGGTTAAGTACCGTGCCAAGGTGGATTGCGCGCGGCTAAGCGCATGGTTCTATCGACGGATAAGGGAGATGAAGTGATTATGATAGGTAATAGGAGAGACTACTTATCCAATGTGGTGCTCGGCATTAAAAGTCAGTAAAGATGGTCGTGAAGGGTCGTGAGCGTATGTGGTTCATGTGTATGCCTTGGAGGCTAAAGAGTCTCGCTGCTGAGAAGGTTCGCATCATAAGGAATTTGTTGATGTGTTTCCGCAGGAGCTTTCGGGTTTGCCACCGGATCGTGAGGTAGAGTTTAGGATAGATCTGCTACCGTGGATCGCGCCAGGTGTCTATTGCTCCATATAGGATGGCGCCAAAGGAATTGGTGGAGCTTAAGGCTCGATTCGTGAGCCGTTGGATCGAGGCTTCATTAGGCCAAGTGTTTCACCGTGGGGAGCGCCGGTATTATTCGTCAAGAAGAAGGACGGCACGATGCGGATGTGTATCGACATCGCTAACCGAATAAGTCGACGATTAAAAACAAGTATCCGTTACCACGGATAGATGACTTGTTTGATCAGCAGAAAGGTGCATCGGTGTTTTCAAAGATCGATTTGAGGTCTGGGTACCATCAATTGAAAGTTAAGGAAGCGGATATCCATAAGACAAATAAGCTTTGGACTCGCATGACGGGCACTACGAATTCTGGTAATGCCGTTCGGGTTGACTAACGCTCCGCAGCTTTTATGGATATGATGAATAGGGTGTTTCAAAGAAAGATCTCGACCGCTTCGTCGTGGTTTTTATTGACGACATCTTGGTTTACTCAAGGTCGGAAGAAGAGCATGATGCACACTTGAGAGTGGTGTTGCAAATTTTGAGGGAGAAGCAACTCTATGCTTGGTTTACTCAAGGTCGGAAGAAGAGCATGATGCACACTTGAGAGTGGTGTTGCAAATTTTGAGGGAGAAGCAACTCTATGCTAAGTTCAGTAAGTGAGAGTTCTGGCTTAGTGAAGTGACGTTTTTGGGTCATGTAGTATCAGCTGGGGGGATTAGAGTAGATCCTCGGAAGGTTGAGGCAGTTCTGGACTGGAAGCCTCCTAAGTCAGTGGCTGAGATTCGGAGTTTCCTGGGTTTGGCAGGATACTACCGAAGATTCGTAGAGGGTTTTTCGTTGATTGCGGCGCCGATGACTAAGCTGTTAAGAAAGGGAGTTCCATTCGTTTGGACTGAGGAACAGCAGGAGAGTTTTGATAAGTTGAAGAAGATCTTGACTGAGGCTCCTGTTTTAATTCAACCCGAGGCTGGTAAGGAATTCACAGTGTATTGCGACGCATCTCATACGGGATTGGGTTGTGTGCTGATGCAGGAGGGTAAGGTTGTGGCTTACGCTTCTCGGCAGCTGAGGCCACACGAGGTCAACTATCCGACGCATGATTTAGAGCTAGCAGCCGTAGTCTTCGCTCTAAAAATCTAGAGGCATTACTTGTACGGTGAGAGATCAATAGTCTACACAGATCATAAGAGTCTGAAGTATCTATTGACTCAGAAGGATCTGAATTTGAGGCAGCGTAGATGGGTTGAGTTGCTCAAGGACTACGATCGCTCGATTGAATATCATCCGGCAAGGCTAACGTGGTGGCGCACGCGCGTGAGCCCGTAGGGTTGTTTCGGACTTAAGAACGATGTTTGCCCATTTGAGTTTGTATGACGACGGAGTATTCTCGCAGAGCAGCGTTGTTAAGCCTACTTGGGTTGAGCGCAGATCAAAGAGAAACAGTTGGAGGATGAGGTTCTGAGTGCGCGAAGGTTACAAGTGCAGAATGGTGGTTTGGAGGGTTACAGCTTGTCTAGTGATGAGGTTCTGTGTTTTCAAGGGAAGGCTTGTATGCCTAAAGATGTTGAGCTGAGGCAGAGGATTCTTCAGGACGCACATAGCAGTCCTTATGCTATGCATCCTGGAGGTAGTAAAATGTATAGGGATCTTAAAGAGCACTTTTGGTGGCTTCGCTTTGAAGAAAGAGGTGACAGAGTATGTTGGGAAGTGTCCGACTTGTCGCCAGTCAAGGCTGAACATCGATTCATCAGTCGGGTTTGCTTCAGCCTGTGAAAATCCCTCAGTGGAAATGGGAAAGGATAACTATGGATTTCGTCAGTGGTTTACCGCTTACGCCAAGCAAGAAAGATTCAGTTTGGGTTATCGTGGACCGTCTGACTAAGTCGGCCCATTTCATTCCGGTGAGAGTGGACTATTCACTTCAGAGGTTGGCGAAGCTTTATGTGTCGTAGATAGTAAGGTCGCACGGTGTACCGGGCTTCGATAATCTCGGATAGGGATCCCGTGTTTACGCCGAGGTTCCGAGAGCGCATCGAGCTCTGGGTACGCGCTTGATTTTCAAAGACGACTTTTCACCCGCAAATCGACGGGCGTCGTAAAGGGTTATTCAGATCTTGGAAGACATGTTGAGAGGTTGTGTTCTGGACTTCAGGGGCAGTTGGGAAGAGTTTCGCCGTTAGCCGAGTTCGCCTATAACAACAAATACCAAGCAAGCATCAAAATGGCACCATATGAGGCGTCAGATGGTAGGAAGTGTCGCTCACCTACATGTTGGACAGAGTTAGGTGAACGTCCGCTTGTTGGGACCCGAGTTGGTTCTCGAGACCGAGGACAAGGTTAAGTTGATTCACTCGCTTTGAAGGAAGCTTGGACCGGCAAAAAAGTCTTATGCCGATCTTAAGCGAAGAGATATAGAGTTCATTGTGGGAGATCGGAGTTTTCTTAAAGGTCTCGCCTTGGAAGAAGGTGCCGAGGTTTGGCGAGAAAAGGCAAGCTAAGTCCGAGGTTTATTGGGCCGTATAAGGTGTTGAGACGAGTTGGACCATGGGCGTATCACCGGAGTTGCAATGAGCTTAGCCGATTCACGATGTTTTTCACGTGTCGATGCTTCGCGCAGATCGTTCGATCTATCACATGTAGTAGCAAAGGAGGAGATCGAGGTAAATCCAGATTTGACTATGGAAGAGGAACCCGTGCGCATTCTTGATCGGGATGTGAAGGTTCTGCGTAGGAAAATCCGTGCCTCGGTTAAGGTACTTTTGGCGGAACCATGGCGTGGAAGAAGCCACGTGGGAACCCGAGGATATGATGAGACGGCAATACCCGCAACTCTTTTGACTGTGTAATTTCGAGGCCAAATTATTCTTAAGGGGGTAGAACTGTAATATCCCGGTTAGGGGCTATTTTTGTTATGGCATGTTTTGCATATGTTGGTGTGCTATGTTGCTATTTTTATGTTTTAGGGGCTTAATTGTAGGCTAGGTGTATGCCTGAGTGTATGGGAAAATTTTGGGTTTTGGGTGTTAAGTCAGGGGAGCTGATGGAGCTGAGGGATGTGTAGTTTATTTGGCGTTTTTGAGCACAAAAGAGGAGCTGGTGGAGTGGCAAAGCATGCGTCACTTGGAGGCTTGGAGTTGGCGTCATTTGTAAGGAGGGAGGTCCTGTGTTCAAGCTGCAAAGTGGCCCTTTTTGGCTTCATTTTTGGACGGCATAGGGGGGGAGAGTTGGATGTAGTTCAAATTCCACTTTGGACTAAGTCAAATGTTTTAAAAGATGGGTGGAGAGTGAATTTAGGAAGGAGACTTGTTCAAAGTGTTTGAAAGTGTGGTAGGGAGTGTTTTTAGGGATTGTGGCCGAATTTTTGGGGTGTTTGGAGGTGTTGGCCGTACCTTGGGAAGCTTGTTGGAGGGTGGTCGGTTTTGGTAAGTCAATGAGAAGGCTATGCCGAAATTCTTTTTGGCATGTTGAGGGGTTCTACAAAAGTTGATAGCTAAAATTCTTTTTGTGTCAATAGCCTAAGCCGAATTTCAAAAGAAAGTTCTCTCATTTTTTTTCTTTTCTTGTCATAGTTAGCCGAAACCCATCCTTCAAAACTCTCTCTTCATTTCTTCCTTTAAGCAAACCGAAACTACTTTCATTTCATCCACTTTTCTCTTTTCTCAATTGCCATTGCTTTAAACTACATTCTTCTCATACTTCTTTTCTTTCTCTTCCACTCAAGCCGAACATTAAAGGTGATAAACACTTAAAACCGATTCCTTTTTCTTTCTTTGCAAGCCTTGGCCGAATCTCTTGTGGTTCCCTCCTAGAAGTCCTAGTTTGGCCGAATATTGGGTGTTGGTAAGTGCAAGGCCGAATGGCCATATCTCCCTCTTTTGGTTCTTTATTGGTTGTGTTCTGGTTAAGGGCCGATTATGGTCAGTTTGGAAGCGTGTTAACCTTGTGGATTATCATCTTGTGTTAGGGTCTTGGATATCGAAAAGTAGCCAAGAAGAACCGTCGACTCGTTGAACCGATTGGTAAGTATAGTAAGGGGTAAGTGATTGGTTGTAGTTAGTTTAATCTTCTGGTTTCGATTAAGTCATGAATGATAAAAGGATTAACTGTCATTCTTTTCAAGGTGGAGGCCGGTTGTCTTAGAAGGGCCATTGTGGTTCGGGTTTGGTAGGAAACCAAACCAATAGCAAGGTAAGGGTTCAACGCTAACTCTTGTGGTTCATTTGGTTATGGCCGAATGGTTTTAGTGCCTAACCCCTATGTTGGCCGATTGTAGGAGCTAGTCATCAAGGGGCCTTAAACTGTTTTCGTTGGGATTCTAGACTCGTAGTTATCAGGTGTGTAAACTAACACACTTCCGTTTAGTAATATGATTGATAACCTGTGTGATGATTAAAGAAACAGTGATGTTTGATATGATACCCTAATGGGTATGATCTTTGACTCGGGTAAGTCAAGATTATTATTATGAGTTTAATGATGATCTATATGTTACCATGACTGTGGATATATGTGACACGGGATATGAGATTAGACATAATAGCATGAGATGTATGATTGTATGATATGCATGATTACATGAGTGTGGTATGTTGATGGGTGATACGAGTGGAGGGAGCGGTGGTATTTTGTGTTTGTGACGAGCACCGGTGTTTTGGTAACACAACTTTGTGACTTTGGGTCACCAGAGGTTTGGCACCTCCAGAGGTTTGGTACCTCAAATGTCTCGTCCCGTGGTTAACACCACCACCGTGGGTTAGCCCCACTTGTGAGATACGGATTGACGCCAGATGATTTGGTATCACACGATGGGTTGGCCCCATCACCGCATTTGTGACTACGATCACGCTGCTTTGGTAGCACATTGTGTCTTTGGGACACCGTGAGGTTTGGCACCTCATTGCGACTTGTCCTGTGGTTTGACCACCGTGGGTTGGCCCCACTTGAGATATGGGATCGTCCGCTAGTGATTTGGTATCACACGCGATGGGTTGGCCCCATCATCATTGGATTTGTGACTTCGGTCACCGCTGCTTTAGTAGCACAATTGTGTCTTTGGGACACCAGTGGTTTGGTACCACATTGACGGATATTGTGTCTTTGGGACACCAGTGTTTTTGGTAACACATTGTGACTATATGTCACCAAAGGTTTGGCACCACCAAAGTGGTTTGGTACCACCACACGGTAGAAAAGGCGATATGGATGGTTAGGATCGGGTTGCATTAATTATGTTGCTATGTATGATGTGCGTTAGCATGTTGTTTCTTCGAGCGGGATTTACACACTTTGAGTCACTCGACTCACCCTCTCCTTTAACATTTCGTAACTCGTGAGACGCGGACTTGGAGCCGGATGGACTCGGGTGCACATGCCATGCTTTAATAAAAGTTTTGCTCGAGATCATTTGCATTTGGGTACTTTAGCTTATTTACTTTTATTTGGGTTTTATCTTGGATTTGTAAAAGGCCTTCTAAGATGTGCTTTATGATATTTATGCTTTACGTTAGATTTTGATATCTTTGTAACAAAATAACTTGGTACGAATTTTTATTAAAATTTGGAAAGGCCACATTTTCAAACCAACAAAGCGATATGTTTTTTACTATACCATCGGGTATCACACCGATTTTATAATTGAATGAAACTCAATTGGATCCAAACTGGAAACCAAAATTTTTACTAAGACTGAATGTTCTAGTAACGATATTAAACAACTTGTTTTCTAAAAGGAACAAAGTTTTATCAAATCTATCTAGTGCAACCTCGAAATTTTCAAACACGTTTTCCCCGTAACATACCAGATTCGGCCGTGGTGTTTGGACCGGGTTTGGGGTGTTACAGTGTGGGACCACACGGCCTGCCCACACGGGCGTGTGGCCTTGTTAAGGCAAAATTTTCCTAAGTTTACAAAAGATCCCGGTTTGATTTCGAGGCTCTCCATTTGCATGTGTAAGGCCTCGTAGGCCCATAATGAGAATGTTATAAATGTGAATGAAAGATTTTATATTGGAATGAAATTCGATAGGCCAAAGTTATGTGTTCAAGCTAGATAAGTCCGATAATGCCTCATACCCAGTTCTGGCATTAAATACGGGTAAGGAGTGTTGCATTTAGTGGTATTAGAGCTATAGTTTAGTCAGTTATCGGACTATCGTAGCGTGTGTAAAAGTCTAGCTATACATATCATAAACATATATTGATAGTGTGGTGACTTTTGACAATTTTAAACTGTGTTTTCGTATAGTAAATGGATCCCAACCGAGCTGCTGCTGATGACACTACTAGTAACGCGCTGGCTCCCGTACAAGGGACCGCGCTTGTAGAAATTAGACCCGAGACTTTGGGTCAAGGAGAAGAGGCTCGGAAAGCCTTACTCTACATGATCAGTAACTCAGTGTGTACAACCCTTGTGTGAGTGTCGAAACTCTGTGTGTACAACCCTTAACAATCAAATCAACATAAAATTATTCACATTGGGCCTAAGCCCTGTTGAAATCGGTGGTCTTGGGCCTTAGCCCACAATGACCTCATATCATATCATACTGTATCATATTCAACAAGATAATGCAAAACCCATCCCAAAAATCCATCTGCTACACACAACATTTCCCTTCCAACCTTATGACTCCTGTGGGGAATTTTATCTCAACCCACCCCTCCGCTCCACACAAAGGGTAGCCCAGTTGCGGTACTACCGAACGTTGTAGCAAAGCTGCTAATTATATATTGGGCTTAAAGCCTCTAGTGGATCCATACCATACGGCCATGCGATCCTCATTTCTTCCTCCGTACCATAATTCCCACCCATATGCATACTAAGCAGATATCATATGGATGCATCAACTCACAAGTAACATCCATAAACTCATATTCGTCAGATAGGGGTATTTTCGTCATTTCACTACCTAGGGGTACTTTTGTAATTCTATCCTACAGGGGTATTTTGGTAATTTTGGCAAAATAGGGGTATCTTGGTACTTTTGCAAAACAAGGGTATTTTGGTACTTTTGCAATCCAAGGGTATTTTGGTAATTTTACAATTCTAGGGGTATTTTAGTAATTCTTTAAACATAAGGGTATTTTAGTAATTTTTCAAATATAAGGGTAATTGGTCCCTTTCGGGTTTTAGTTATGAACTTTGGCCGATCAAAAAGTCCTCGCGGCTAAAGTGAACAGATATTACGTACCAGGTAGGATTCCAGAGAAGAAGAGGTAGGCCGCTGGGCCGCTTAAGTACCAAGCTCTCCCTAGATCCAATCCTAGACATGCGTATGTCCATTGCCACACTCTAACCCAGCGACTTGTTCACAGACATGTTTAATCAGATTAAGTCTTATGAAATTGAAGAGTTGTTCAAACTAGGCCTAAGTCCATAAATCCTAGCATATTTGTCTACGTCCCTATAAAGCCCATCAAACCCAAATTACAACCTTACTGCCCATTAGGCCCAAATCTTATCATATGGCCTACTAGGCCCAAAACAAATCCAAATCGTGTATCATGCGTGACTAACTCAATACATTTAACAAACCAAACCATTTCATCAAACTTAGCCTCAGGGCCCACCAGGCCCATTTAGCCACTTTCGGCTTTTCGACATTGCCAATATCGTGTGTGTAGTGTTTGTACACACCTGGTAACCTCACATGCTCAAACCCCTTAGTCATGAATCTATAATTGGCATTACTAGCGATTAACCAAAGCTTTAACACATACTTATCAAAAACCAAAACCTCATCGTACCCTTACCGTGTGCCTCACGTTCTAGTAGCCCTTCCTTTGCTACTATTGGCAATTATCCTCTAGATCTGCACCCAAACACCTATATCGTCAAAACCAAGTGACCCATATTGATCATAAGTAACCCCTATGAGCCACATTAGATTCAGCCATTTACTAAACCATGACTGGGTCGAGAACATTTACCACCTTGTTAGCAATCCTTACCTACCACGCTTGTGATTGTTGAGTCTTACCCTTGTTAATACATGTTAACAACAAGGAGGGGTTAGATAGCCCTTCGACTTTTAACAAAACACACTAAAAAGTTCAACATAGCACTTACCAAAATTCTCCTTTGACCCTGCGGCAGAGATATCTACTTGAACAAGATTTGGCTTCCAAACGTGACTAAGAGTAGATAATAATCGATTGAGGTGGAGGAACAAACAACCAAGAATCAGCATAAATAGCGGTTTTGGCAAATAGGGATTTCGGGAAACAGGAATTTCAGTAAATAGGGATTTCGACAAACAGGGATCTCGAGAAACAGGGGTGGTGGTATTCGGCAATGGAAGAAAATAAGGATGAGGGGAAAAAAAGAAACAAAGATGGAAACTCCAAGAACCCCTTCTAAGGATTTCGGCACCCCCTTTTATAGCCAAAGCCAAACTACTTTCCTCCCATAGTCCTATTCGGCCCCAACACTGCACCCTCCTCATCCCCTATCTTTTCTCTTTGATAATACCTTTATCTTATCCAAAATATCCTCCACATCCATCAGTCCTGCTTACTACAAACTCTCCACGACAAGACTACAAAACCAACACAACTCTTGCCGTCCACCTATGCAAAATAAAACACTCAAAAATACACTCCTCTTGCTCGAACCTTGGACCTCTTCAGCTTTTACACACGCCATCTCATAGCTCCAAGTGACACCACTTTCCACTGGACCATAAGCCCATTTGTGTCCTATTTTCACTTAATCTTCTTAAGAGGCCTCATGCCTGAGACTAGGGTCCACTAAGCAAGAAAAATAAATTTTTCCCTACGGTCTCCCCTATCTCTAAGGCTTCAAATAATCTCGATAGTACCTTAATATTATTATTCTAAGTGCTACACCTATCTCAAAAAAAAAATTAAACGCTTCCATTCCCAAATTTCCCAATTTGAATGCTTGAATTGGTTGGTATTGGATGTGTGTTTCAAGTGCAGGTCTTAGGTGAAATTTTGGGTAAGAAATGAAGCCAGAAATGGCTTCAATTTGTCCACACGGATAGACACACGGGCGTATGTCTAGACCGTGTGTGACACACGGCCTGGTAACACAGGCATGTAGTTAGGCTGTGTGTCCCCTGAACCTTAATTTTGAGAAACAGAATGCTCAGATTGGGTACACAGGCAGAGACACGGGCGTGTGTCTCAGCTGTGTGTGCCACACGGCCTAGAACACGGGCGTGTGTCTTTGCCGTGTGAAGCCTACACCTTATTCGAATTAAATTAATTAACCACACGGCCTAGCACATGGGCGTGTGACATTGTCATGTGGCGCAAGTTAGAGAGCAACCTAAATCAAACACGGCCTGTAGGACGGGCGTGTTCCGGGGCCACAGGGCGTGTCCCGGGGCCACACGGGCGTGTCCCTTAGACCACACGGGCGTGTGAGTCTTGTACCTTAGAAAAATTTTGTAATTTTGCAAAAAATCCTTAGAGGTTCCAATTATGTCCTGATTCGATTCTAATGCTCGTATTGGGCCTCGAGGGCCCGATTAAGGATATTATGGATGATCTCAGTAAATGAATAGTAAATTTACGTAGTTTAATAGAAAAATGTTCTGGATGTTCCTGTAATGCTTTAAAACCCTGTTCTGGTGGTGGGTACGGGTTAGGGGTGTTACATAAAGTCTCACGATTTGACTTAGTAGTTTCTTAAGGCGAAATCCTAGGAAGCATGGAACGTTGAAAATGATTTAGGCAACTTTTGTTTGGACCGTTTGAGCCTTTCGAGCCAACCTTGATGAAATTTTATCCTTTGAAACTCAACTTTCAGACTATATGGCCTAATTTTATTTGAACCCTTGCAATAAGTAGCCATCACTTCTCTTTTAATTATCTTTAAATTATCCCAAACACTAGACTCAATATATTCAGAACATTCTTTGAAAATAAGTTTGGGGGAGTTGAAAAGAAGTATCAAATGCTCAAAAAAATTGTAGTACGTACAACAAAATGCTCGTAAAAAAATGAGAGAGAGCATGTGTACTTGAAAGAAGATAGATGTACAAAAGAGCATGTGAAAACAAAGTAAGTTTGTGTATTGAAGGTAAATATTCCGAAGGTCCAATTGAAGCTGAGTCTAGGGTTTGTAGCCTAAATTTATCTTTTACTTACCCCTAGCCTAGCCATGTTACAACCTTGTTAAAGACCTATTAATTCAATTTTCTATGCTACCTACATTAGTGGAGAGAAATTGCTATGTTCAACATATGAAGGCATAAGTTAAACTTAATGACTGCAACGTAATCTTGAATAACGGAATAAAATCAAATTGGTAAGTATTAACATGTCTTTATTAGGAAGAATTTTGGTGTACTTTTTGCTTTCATAAGAATGATTGAGATTAATTTGATTGATATGTATACATAAATAGCATAAATATCAAATTTCTTGTTCTTGACCGTAAGTATACCAAATTCATGACTGTTGGGAAGAATGTTGTTCTAAAGGAATTTTTCAAAGGTGGTTCCGAGAAATTCTTTTGAAATTTGTGGATTACTTGGGACAAACAATGAATTATGTTTGGGCGTGTGGAAACACAAAAATATACAAACTTTTTCATGCCCCTTTTAACCCAAATTCATGCAAGTTCGGTAAAATTCTTGTCGAAAAGTATATAATTATTATAAAATAATTATTTTGTACTTAAATTATTAACATAATAAATTTTAATTAATTTTATAATTAACCTTGATTATTTTTTATTATTTTTGGCAGAATTGCACAAAGGGCGAAAAACGGTTGGACAAACACTGCTAGAAGCACAAAACCGAGAAGCAATTTTGAAGCATCAAGGCGAATTAATTATTTAGCTTAAGACGGTCCATGTAACAGCTCGATTTTAGCCAGATCAGAATAGTGGTTTTGGAACCATAAATTCGATGTCAGAAAATTATTTTAATATTATTTGATATGTGTGAATATTTTGTGAGCTAATTTTACTGTTTGAATGGTTAATTCGGTAAGAAGGGCTAAATCGCGTAAAACGCAAAAGTGTTGTTCAAATTGCTAAAGGTGTTAAATAGCTATAGAACCTTAGCGTTAAGGTCCTTATGTGGTAATTGGACCATTATTTTAGTAAGTTGTAACACCCCAAACCCAGTCAAAATGTTACGATTGAATCTGGGTTGCTATAGAAGAAGTAGATTTAAAAACTTTGTAAAACGTCGCGATTTTGTGAAATTCATTTAGAGAAATCCGTTTGAGAGCTTATTTGTTTATCAAATCAGTTTTTTTATCACCAACCTTGCCATTATAACCAAAAATAATCTTTTTAATTAACTAAATCACCTGAATGCTAAAAATAGGCTTATTTTGTCAAAACCAAACTTAGAGGAACTTTGGAAGGTGAAAATTTAAAATGAATTTTAAAGGTGCTTGATTTCTTTTGTAAATGACATCCGAAATGTTAAGAAAAATTCCAAGTTTTATCTGTTAACTGCTTAATGCCCGTTTGTCGTAAATTTGGAAAAACTTTTTGTTTGCTCTTAGGAAAAACCTCGTTTTCGATGATTCATAGTAGGAATAAAATCAACGTAATAAAAAATCCCAAATTAAAGTTTAAGCGGCCTTATTACAAATCCAAAATCCCAAAATAAAATGATTTAAAGTTAAAGTTTGAGTTTACTAAAGAAACCGCAACGCATGGCCACCTCTAGTCCGTCTCGACCCAAAACCTGCCATCTACTGATCACCTGCAAAATTAGCAAAGGGGTGAGTTATCGAGACTCAGTGTGTACATTTCCCCATGTGTCTCGATTTGGGCCTTAGCCCACTCAATACAGTTCATGTTATGTGCATGCAATGCAACCCATCCCAGATCAGCTCTCCATCCAAAACACCCGTGGCATCATGCCACTGTGGTTCATAACCACTGTGGTCCTAGACCACTCGTGACCGCAGTCACTTGTGACAAAGTAACTGTAATATAATCGTGGGGCCAACCCATTGCGGTCATAGACCACCGTGACGATCTCTAGCGATTAAGCATACGTGGGGCCAACCCACTGTGGTCATAGACCACCGAGACAAGTCACTACTATAAGAAATTGTGGCATTAACCACCGTGGTACTTGACCACTCGTGACAATAGTCACTCAACAGTTTATCCGTGGTTTTAACCACCGTGGTACTTAGACCACTCGTGAAAAAAGTCACTCATGACCGTAGTCACTGATTCTCCCTCCTACTCCATTCAATCCTGAGCCCATGCTCTTTCATTGTGCACAATATGTATGGATGCCATGCACTATATTAGTATATACAGATTATATTTCATACATGACTAACATCAAAATATACATACGATCATACTAACAGCAATATCAGTATCGAAGAACTTACCCGGCGTCTCCAACCTTTACCCGTAAAGGTATTTAATCTATCATATCAATTAATTCGGCTTTTTGCCCCCTTTTGTTAATAACATAATAACAACATAAATGAAGGCGTGTGAGTAGTACACACTTGGTAACACGCAACACTATGCCTTCTATGTTGACACTCTCATTAACTGAAACGACGGCTATTTGCATACTATTCTGTTCTGAAGCCGGTCCACAACCCGGTGGCCAATCTCGAACCGCCAACACCGCTCACTTTTTGAACTTAGGAGCCGAAACTAGGGGTTCGCTCCCTTCTTTGGATTGACTTGATTACTAACGAATAACACCATCTGATTCGATTTGCAACTTTAGATAAACCCCAAAGAACTTTTGAAGATCAACGCCGCAAGGAGGATTAATGATAGCAGGGGTGCTTAGATTCGGCCCTTCACAAGTCGACTGCTGATCCGATAAGAGAACGATGGGGCAAGGGATATTCGGCACTTAACAAAGATGAAAGTAAAAGATCCGAAGAAGAAAAGAAGATGATAGCAGGGGTTTCGGTTGATGCGGCACAGAGCAACGAGACAGGGGAAAAAGATTCGGCCAAGTGTTAATGGTGTAGAAGAAGATGAAAACAGAGAGTATGAAAAGAAGTGAATTGAGTTTCGACTAGGACTCAAGTGGAGAGAAAGAAAGATGAAGGAGAAGAGTGCATAAGTGAACAACTTCAAAGATTCGGCTAAAGCACCAAAAGAGGAGAAAAATGAAGAAATCACACTAGCTACTTGGTTTCGATAAGCTAGAAGAGAAAATGGAGAAAAGGTCAAAAATGAAAAAGGGAAGGGAAGTGTTTTCTAGAATCTGTTTTGACCCTTAGAAGAAAATGGCACCAAAAAAATACTCCTAACCCCAATTGAGCCACACCACAAAACAGAAAACCAGGCCACTAGCCTAAAGAATTCGGCGCACACACCCTACAAGTCAAAACCGACTTCTCCCCCTCCTTCCAACATCCAAATTTCGGCCAACACTTCCCACCAACATCCAATCCCATATTTTTCTCCTTAATTCATTCTTGTTCACCCATTCAAATGAGTTTGAATAATTCAAACTCCTCCTTTTCCTCATGGCCTCCCATTCGAATCATTTGACTCATTCAACACCTATCCAAGCAGTGCCCTTGTCGAATCCACCACTCAGGCTCCTTAGGCGCAAAAATAAAGTTCCTCATTGCTGACGACGCAACTCGAACCCCTTCCCCTACAGCTTCTCCCTTGTGACGCCACCTCAAGCACTCTAAATGGCGCCTCCTTGCCACTTTACCACCTCCTTACTTTTGGTAACAAAACACAGTTAAATATCCCTAAGGCCTGCCTCAGCTAGCTCTTCCCCTAAAGTGCCTAAAAATAAAATTTTCACCAAGGCTCAGGCTTAATCCCGAGCCTTCCCAAGACCCCCAAACACATCACAACAACAATCAAAACATAACAACACATAGCAATACAATAATACCTAGCCCCTAATTCCAGGATATTACAGTTCTACCCCCTTAAAGAAATTTCGTCCTCGAAATTTTACCTGGTCAAAAGAGATGAGCGCATTGCTGTCGCATCACATCCTCTGGCTCCCACGTGGCTTCCTCTGATCTGTGATTCCTCCACAACACTTTAACCAATGAAACCATTTTTCTCTGCAACACCTTCACGTCCTGATCTAGGATCCGAACTGGTTCCTCATCAAAAGATAAATCTGATTTTACCTCGATTTCTTCCACCGGCACTATGTGAGATGGATCGGTAGCGCCTTAACATCAAAACATGGAACACATCATGAATTTGACTCTATTCCGAAGGTAGCTCGAGCTGATAAGCTACCGGTTCCACACGCTTCACTACCCGATAAAGCCCAATGAATCTGGGACTCAGCTTACCCTTCCGTCCAAACCTTAGAACTTTCTTCCACAGTGAAACCTTTAAGAAAACCCGATCACCTACGACAAACTCTATGTCTTTACGCTTAAGATTTGCATAAGATTTCTGCCTGTCAGAAGCCTCTTTCAACCGAGTTCGGATCAACTTAACTTTCTCTTCAGTCTCCGAAACCAATTCTGGTCCCAACATCTGATGCTCACCTAACTCCGTCCAACAAGTAGGAGTACGACACTTCCGTCCATAAAACGCTTCATAGGGCGCCATTTGAATACTAGACTGGTAGCTGTTGTTGTATGCGAATTCTGCCAACGGTAGAAACTCCTCCCAACTACCCCTGAAGTCAATGACACAGCCCCTCAACATATCTTCCAATATTTGAATTACACTCTCAGACTAACCATCAGTCTGTGGATGAAACGTTGTACTGAAATCCAATCTTGTACCTAATGCCTGATGCAACACTTTCCAAAATCTCGACGTAAACCTGGGGTCTCTGTCTGATAGATAGACACAGGGACCCCCTGCAACCTCACAACCTCTACCACATAAAGTTTAGCTAATTTCTGTAGTGAGTAATCAACCCGAACCGGAACGAAGTGGGTGGATTTCATCAACCGATCCACAATTACCCACACTGAATCTTTCTTCGTAGGCGTAAGGGGTAGCCCACTCACAAAATCCATCGTTATCCTCTCCCATTTCTAAAGTGGTATCTTCGCTGGCTGTAGCAACCCTGAAGGCACTTGGTGTTCTGCTTTCACTTGCTGACACGTCAAGCATTTACCCACATACTCAGTCACTTCTTGCTTCAAACTCGGCCACCAAAACTATTCTCGCAGATCCCTATACATCTTGCTTCCTCCAGGATGCATAGCGTATGGGCTACTGCGCGCTTCCTATAGAATCTTACACCTCAATTCAGAATCCTTCAGCATACAAGCTTTCCCTCGAAAAGACAATATCCCATCACTGTTCACACTAAAATCTTCTGTCTTACCACTTGCCACCATCTGAAGTTTCAAGCTTAGCAATTCATCAGACAATTGCTTCTCTTTAATCTAACTGACCCAAGAAGGCTTCACTTGCAATTTCGCTAACACACTTCCATCATCATACAAGCTGAGATGGGCGAACATTGCCCTCAAATTCGATATCACTTTACGACTCAATGCGTCTACCATTACATTAGCTTTACCCGGGTGGTATTCAATCGAGCGATCATACTCATTTAATAACTCAACCCAGCATCACTGCCTTAAATTCAAATCCTTTTGTGTAAGGAGATACCTCAAGCTCTTATGGTCTGTGTAGATAACGGACTTCTCCCCATACAAATAGTGTCTCCAGATCTTTAAAGCAAACACTACTATAGCTAATTACAGATCATGCATGGGATAATTCACTTCATGCAGTCTCAACTGCTGAGATGCATATGCCACTACCTTCCCTTCCTGCATCAACACACATCCCAGTCCTGTGTGCGATGCATCGTAGTAGACAACAAACTCCTTCCCAGCCTCAGGCTGAATCAATACTGGAGCCTCAATCAAGATCCTCTTCAGCTTCTCAAAACTTTCCTGTTGCTTATCTGACCAGACAAATGGTACCCCTTTTCGTAATAGCTTGGTTAATGGTGTAGCAATTAATGAAAACCCCTCAACAAACCTCCTGTAATACCCAGCCAAACCAAGAGAACTCCGAATTTCTACCACAGACTTAGGCGGTTTCCAATCTAACACCGCTTCAACTTTCCGAGGGTCAACCCTAATCCCCTCAGCAGACACAACATGACACAGGAAGGTAACTTCCTTCAGCTAGAATTCACACTTACTGAATTTGGCGTACAGCTATTTTTCCCTCAGAATTTGTAGAACCACCCGAAGATGAGAATCATGCTCCTTTTCTGATCTTGAATAAACTAAGATATTGTCTATAAATACCACGACAAACTGATCCAAATAGGGTTGGAATACCCGGTTTATCATATCCATAAATGTTGCTGGTGCATTGGTCAACCCAAACGGCATAACCAAGAACTCGCAGTGACCATAACGAGTTCGGAAAGCTATTTTATGAATATCTGTCTCTTTGACCTTAAGTTGGTGATATCCTGACCTCAAGTCTATCTTTGAAAAGACTGAAGCGCCTCGCAACTGATCAAATAGGTCATCGATTCTAGGCAGTGGGCACTTGTTCTTAATCGTCAACTTGTTCAACTGCCTATAGTCAATGCACATCTGCATTGATCCATCCTTCTTCTTAACAAATAACACCGGCGCTCCCCAAGGTGACACACTGGGTTGAATAAAACCCCGATCCAACAGCTCCTGAATTTGGCCTTTCAGTTCCACCAACTCCTTCGGCGCCATTCTATATGGAGCAATCGACACTGGCGCTGTTTCGAGAAATAGATCAATCCCAAACTCTACCTCTCGATCAGGAGGTATCCCTAAAAGCTCTTTTAGAGAAACATCGGGAAATTCCCTCACTGTCCTAACATCCCCTACAGTCAACTCCTTGGCCTTCAGCGCACAAACATATGTTAAGAAAGCCTCGCATCCTTTCCTCACCATTCGTTCAGCCTTTAGAGCAGACACTACATTTGACAAGTAGTTCCTCCTTTCACCTATCACCACCACCTCCTCATCTACAGGAGTCCTTAACACCATGAGCTTGGCAGCACAATCCAAGTTTCCACGATACTTCATTAGCCAGTCCATACCCAAGATTAAATCGAACTCCCCAAACGGCAGTTCCATCAGATCAGCCGAGAAAACCATCTCTTGTACTTCTAGAGGTATATCCCTAAAGAGTTTACTCACAACTACAGATTGTCCTAAAGGGCTAAGTACGGTCATCTCCCTAGAAGCAGTTTCACAGTCTATGTTTAGAGTTGCAGATATAGTATTTGCAATATAAGAATGTGTTGATCCAATATCAATCAGTGCAGAAAAAGGCAGTCCATAAATAAAGAACATACCGATTATGACGTCCGGTGCATCGCCCTCCTCTCGGCGTCTAGCCGCATAAACTAACCCAGGTTGCCTTGCATTTGTATTCCCAGCACCTCTGCCCGGTGCTCCACGTCTACGACTAAAACTATAACCTCCCCTGGCCGGACCACGGCCTCTCTGTGGCTACTGACCAACCCAACCAGGCTGAACATAATTTTGACTTACGGGTCGCACCTTGTTTGGCTCCTGTGGACAGTCTTTTACCCGATGATCTACTACCCCACATCTGAAGCATCCATTACTTCTTGCCCAACATTCCCAAAAATGAAACCTCGCACACGTAGCACACTGCGGAGGCCTGCCAGTATCCACGGGCCTCTCAGCTTGACCCGGCCCATCCAACCTGGGTCTCTTCTGAAAATTCCTTGTAGGTCTTGATGATCCAAAACTTCTTTTGTTTCTACCCTTGTCCCTATCTTGATTCTGTCTTTTTGAACGCTTTGCCTCCTCAGCAATCTTAGTTTTCTCAACCAGAACAACGAATTCCCTTTCTCGTTGCGGAGCTATCAGTACTCGCAACTCATCCCTCAGGCCATCCTCAAATCGAATACAACGCTCATGATCCGTAGACACAATACCACGAGCGTATCGGCTTAGGCGTAAAAATTCTGCCTCATACTCGCCCACCGACTTACTCCCCTATACCAAGTTTAGAAATGCCTTACGTTGAGCGTCCACATAACTAGACCCAGTATATTTTCCCTGGAACGCAAACTTAAAGAAGTCCCAAGTAATGCGATTCGCAGCCATACCATCCCTAACCGTGAGCCACCATTGATAAGCCTCGTCTCGGAAAAGAGACACAACTCCTTTCAATTTTTCCTTTGCAGTTCAATCAAGATCATCCATAATTCATTCCACTACTTCTAACCAATACTCGGCTACGTTAGGAGCCACACCCAAAACGCCCCTAAACATTTCCGCCCCATTAGCCCTGAGTCGCTCAGGCACAGATTTTCGAGCCACTGATCCTGTGGTTGCTCCAGCCACTCTTTCCAGAACACGTAACATAGCCTGGGACACAACCTCGTCTCCACCGGTTTGGTCTTGAAATTCTACCCCTGCAACTGGCGATGCTGGTACTTCACCTTCCGGCCCATGCCCAGATTATGAAGGTTCAGCCTCAACATCTCGGCCTCTTCCATAGCCTTGCACACCGCATTTGCGTCCTCTAGTACTCATTATAACTAACGCGATTTAATCTGATTAAGAGTTTTATGAGTTAGTGTTTTCTTCCACTGTTTATTACAGAGCAGTTTTAAGGAAATAGTATTTTAAGTAGTTCTCGCCATTTCATGCACACTTAAGGTTTTAGTCTCTAAAGTTATATCCCTTAACACAAATAATCACAATATATCATACTCACTTTATGCACAAAAATCAAAAGTCAGAAGACTTACTGTGCGGATTTGGTGCTGGAGACTCGAGTGCCACGCTTCCAAAAGACACATATATTTATAAATCACCTTCTAACCATCTTCTAAAACATCTTAAACCCCCAGACCCACGGTCGAGTGTTTGAAACCGAGGCTCTGATACCATAATTGTAACACCCCAAACCCGGTCAAAATGTTACGACTGAATCTGGGTTGCTATAGAAGAAGTAAATTTAAAAACTTTGTAAAACGTCGCGATTTTGTGAAATTCGTTTAGAGAAAACTGTTTGAGAGCTTATTTGTTTATCAAATCAGTTTTGTTATCACTAACCTTGCCATTATAACCATAAATATTCTTTTTAGTTAACTAAATCACTTGAATGCTAAAAACAGGCTTATTTTGTCAAAACCAAACTTAGAGGAACTTTGGAAGGTGAAAATTTAAAATGAATTTTAAAGGTGCTTGATTTCTTTTGTAAATGACATCCGAAATGTTAAGAAAAATTTCAAGTTTTATCTGTTAACTGCTTAATGCCCGTTTGTCGTAAATTTAGAAAACTTTTTGTTATGTTTTTAGGAAAAACCTCGTTTTTGATGATTCATAGTACGAATAAAATCAACGTAATAACAAATCCCAAATTAAAGTTTAAGCGGCCTTATTACAAATCCAAAATCCCAAAATAAAATAATTTAAAGTTAAAGTTTGAGTTTACTAAAGAAATCGCAACGCATGGCCACCTCGAGTCCGTCTCGGCCCAAAACCTGCCATCTACTGAACACCTGAAAAATTAGCAAAGGGGTGAGTCATCAAGACTCAGTGTGTACATTTCCCCATGTGTCACAATTTGGGTCTTAGCCCACTCAATACAGTTCATCTTATGTGCATGCAATGCAACCCATCCCAAATCAGCTCTCCATCCAAAACACCCGTGGCACCATGCCACTGTGGTTCATAACCACCGTGGTCCTAGACCACTCGTGACCGCAGTCACTCGTGACAAAGTCACTGTAATATAATCGTGGGGCCAACCCACAGTGGTCATAGACCACCGTGACGATCTCTAGTGATTAAGCATTCGTGGGGCCAACCCACTGTGGTCATAGACCACCGAGACAAGTCACTACTATAAGCAATCGTGGCATTAACCACTGTGGTACTTGACCACTCGTGACAATAGTCACTCAACAGTTTATCCGTGGTTTTAACCACCGTGGTACTTTGACCACTCGTGACAAAAGTCACTCGTTACTGTAGACACTGATTCTCCCTCCTACTCCATTCAATCCCGAGCCCATGTTGTTTCATTGTGCACAATAGTATGGATACCATGCAATATATTAGCATATACAGATTATGTTTCATAAATGACTAAAATTAAAATATACATACGACCATACTAACAGTAATATCAGTATCGAAGAACTTACCCAGCGTCTCCAACCTTTACCCGTAAGGGTATTTAATTTATCATATCAATTATTTTAGCTTTTCGCCCCCTTTTTGTTAATAACATAATAACAACAGAAATAAAGGCATGTGAGTAGTACACACCTGGTAACACGCAACACTATGCCTTCTATGTCGACACTCTCGTTAACCGAAACGATAGCTATTTGCCTACTATTCTGTTCTGAAGCCGGTCCACAACCCGGTGGCCAATCTCGAACTGCCGACACCGCTCGTTTTTTGAACTTAGGAGCCGAAACTAGGGGTTCGCTCCCTTCCTTGGATTGACTTGATTACTAACGAATAGCACCAACTGATTCAATTTGCAACTTTAGATAAACCCCAAAGAACTTTTGAAGATCAACGCCGCAAGGAGGATTAACGATAGCAGGGGCGCTTAGATTCGGCCCTTCACAAGTCTACTGTTGATCCGATAAGAGAACGATGGGGCAAGGGATATTCGGCACTTAACAAAGATAAAAGTAAAAGATCCGAAGAAGAAAAGAAGATGATAGCAGGGGTTTTGGTTAATGCGGCAAAGAGCAACGAGACAGGGAAAAAAGATTTGGCCAACTGTTAATGGTGTAGAAGAAGATACAAACAGAGAGTACGAGAAGAAGTGAATTGAGTTTCAGCTAGCACTCAGGTGGAGAGAAAGAAAGATGAAGGAGAAGAGTGCACAAGTGAACAACTTCAAAGGTTCGACTAAAGCACCAAAAGAGGAGAAAAATGAAGAAATCACACTAGCTACTTGGTTTCGGTAAGCTAGAAGAGAAAATGGAGAAAAGGTCAAAAATGAAAAAGGGAAGGGAAGTGTTTTCTAGAATCTGTTTTGACCCTTAGAAGAAAACGGCACCAAAAAAAACTCCTAACCCCGATTGAACCACACCACAAAACAGAAAACCAAGCCACTAGCCTAAAGAATTCGGCACACACACCCTACAAGTCAAAACCGACTTCTCCCCCTCCTTCCAACATCTAAATTTCAGCCAACACTTCCCACCAACATCCAATCCCATATTTTTCTCCTTATTTCACTCTTGTTCACCCATTCAAATGAGTTTGAATAATTCAAACTCCCTCTTTTCCTCATGGCCTCCCATTCAAATATTTGACTCATTCAACACCTATCCAAGTAGCGCCCTTACCGAATCCACCACTCAGGCTCCTTAGGCACAAAAATTAAGTTCTCATGCTGATGACGCAACTCGAACCCCTTCCCCTACAGCTTCTCCCTTGTGACGCCACCTCAAGCACTCTAAGTGGCGCCTCCTTGCCACTTTACCACCTCCTTACTTGTGTTAATAAAACACAGTTAAATATCCCTAAGGCCTGCCTCAGCTAGCTCTTCCCCTAAAGTGACTAAAAATAAAATTTTCACCAAGGTTCAAGCTTAATCCCGAGCCTTCTCGAGACCCCCAAACACATCACAACAACAATCAAAACATAACAACACACAGCAATACAGTAATACCAAGCCTCTAATTCCAGGATGTTACATAAGTGGACAAAGATAGACATATATTAAGTGTTTTATATAGTTAATAAATAAGGTTATTTTTGTAATATGAAAATTAAGATAAATTAAATAAAAAAATAAAAGTATCATATTTTAATCTATCATCTTTCAACCAAAAATTGAGAAAAGAAAATGTTCTTGGAAGCTTTGAGGGTTCGGCAATTGTAAGCTTAAATTGGTGAGTGATTTTTGTTCCGTTTTTTATTATTTTTACGTTTTTTTAGATCGTTGCTTCGTATACTAGCTAGTCCAGGGACTAATTTGCAAAATTGTTAAAGATTTTGAATGTTTTCATTGATGATTATGTATGATTTTTTATTTTTAATGATAGATTATGAACATTTGGTGTTAGTTAAACAAGTTTTGTAAAGTGATTTTTGGTGAAAATGCAAATTAGAGACTAAATTGTGAAATGTGAGAAATGTGTAGTTAAAATGTGAAATAAATTAGAAATATGGGCTAATATGGACACTAGTGAAATTCGGCTAACATGAAATTGGATTAAATTGCACAAATTTGTGATTTTATGCTATAAGTACTAAATTGAGAAAAATGTAAAAGTTTAGGGGTAAAAGGGTAAATATGCCTTAAAGTAAGTTTTGGACTAAATTGAGTGAATAGATGATTGAATAAGTTAAATTTGAATACATTTAGATCAAGAAAAGAGAAATTCAGATCTAGATCGGGGAAAAACGAAAGTGATCGACTAAACGACTCGACTCGCCGTTCTAGCATTGAGGTAAGTTCGTATGTGATAAATAGTGTTACAATTATGCTTTTAATGCTTTGATATTGCATAAATTGTATATACAAGACTTCAGTCATGTTCGACGATAAATTGACTATGTTTAGTACTTAGTGTACGATTTGAGATAGCTTCGGCTATTATGGCACTTAGCGTGCGATTTGGAATAGCTTCGGCAATGTGATGGCACTTAGTGTGTGAAACATCAGGTAAGGAACTTAGTGTGCGGGATTATAATAGCTTCATCTATGCAATGACACTTAGTGTGCAAAACATCGAGTATTCGATAGTGTTACAAAAAGGTATGAGTTCATTATGAAATTGTACAGGTATGTACATGTAAGCATGAAGTTCAAATAGAAAAGGTTATGATTTTGCATATAAGTATATAAAAAAGCTTATGGAAGGTTTGTATATTCATGAATTATATATTTTCTTGTTCAAATTAATGATTTGTGCTTTATGAACTATTAAGTATATTTCGTACGAACTTATTAAGCTTTGTAGCTTACTTTGTTTATTTTTCCATGTCTTATAGTGATTTCAAAGCTAGCTCAGATTTGGGGATTGTCGGAGATTACGTCACACTATCCAACCATCTACTTGGTACTTTTGAGTTGTGTATATATGGTGTATGGCATATATAGGCTTGAGTCATTTTGGTTATGTTTTGAAAGTGAATATTGCCATTTGAGATGACTTATGAATGGTTATGTTTTGTTTGTATTTATAGCTATAAGATTTAGCTTAATTTGGCTAGTTTTATTATGTATATATAAGTGTGCTTGTGGCTTATATTATGAGGTTTGTGGAATTGGTATTAGGTTTTTGAAATGGAATAAAATGATGTATGTTTGGTAAATGTTTTTAGATATGAGCTAATGGTATTTTGTGAAGTGTTTAATGTTACTTGGAAATGGTTGATAAATTGATGGTGATTGTGATAATAGTTTAGGCTAAGAAATATTAGATGAAATGGTAAAATTTATGGTTGATTTGATTGTCATGGATTGCCTATTTGGCTTTGTTTTTGTGCCATATGTGTAGGTGAAGGTGTGTACCAAATGGGGTGGCAAAATGGCTTGGTAAATAGCCTATTTTTGTCCATATGTGCAGAGAGACGGGCGTGTGTCTTAGATGTATGTGATACACTGTCAAATTACATGGCTGTGTGTCCCCTGGTGTTGAAATTAAATTGAAATCAGTATGCTCCACACGGTCTCACACATGGATGTGTGACTGGCCATGTGGTACAAGTCAGTTTACCCCCTAAATGGCACACGGCCTAGCACACAGGCGTGTGACTTGGCCGTGTTGCACAAGTCAGTATACCCTACAGTTTTGGCATGGCCTGGCACACGGGCGTGTGTAGCAACTTCGAAGGGTACACGGGCTAAACACAGGGGTGTGTGGTCGGCCGTGTGACCCAAGTCAGTATGTATGCCCTATTTTCACATGGCCTGAGACACAAGCGTCTCTACTAGCCGTGTGAGGCACACAGCCTGTTCACACGGGCGTGTGACCCTTGTTTACATGAGAAATTTCTAAAAGTCTAGAATTTTCATATGATACCGGTTTAGTCTTGAACCACTTCTAAAGCATGTTTAAGGCCTCGTAGACCCTTATAAGGGACAACATGATTGTGTGGAATGATTTATGAGAATAAATGCTTATTGTTGCATAAATGTGTATATATGTGTTGTGAATTGGTTAGTAATACCTCGTAACCCTATTCCAACATTGAATACGGGTGAGGGTTTATTGGTATCAAGGCTATGGTTTAGTCGATTCTAGGACTAACGTAGTGTGTGTGAGAGTCTAGCTATACATGCCATTTATAAAATGTGATAGTGTGATGACTCCTGGCATTTTAAACTGTGTTTTCATATAGTAATGAATCCCAATCAAGCGATAGCTAATGAGGTTGAGAGCAATGCGCCTGCTCACGCGTAAGAGACAGCGCCAACTGATTCTAGACCTGTGAGTTGTAGCCAGGGAGGAGACGCTAAAGAAGCCTTCTTCCAAATGATGAATGAGTGGTTCATTCAATATATTCGTACGAACCTGGTTGCTCAACAACCTCCACCCCTTTCTATTCCCCAACATGTACCTGTAGCTCCTCAAGGAGTTGAGCTTTTAAGATTGAACAAGCCTCCAGTAGATAAGATACGTAATCATGAGGCAGAAGAGTTCTGGGCTACTTTTGATGATGATGCAGAGAGAGCTGAGTTCTGGCTCAAAAATACGATTCGAGTATTTGATGAATTGTTATCTACTCCTAACGAATGTATTAAATGTGTTGTATCTTTGTTGAGAGACACAGCATACCAATGGTGGAACACGTTGATATCTGTAGTTCCAAAAGAATGGGTTACTTGAGAGTTCTTTCAATTCGAATTTCGAAAGAAATAGATCAGTCAAAGATTTCTCAATCAGAAGCATAAAGATTTTTTAGAGTTGAATATGAAAGAGAATTTGTACGGTTGAGCAAGTATGCTCGGGAATATGTTTCCACTGAAGAAATTATGTGCAAACAATTTGTAGATGGATTGAACGAAGATATTAAACTACTAGTCGAGATTCTAGAGTTGAAAGAATTTGTCGTTCTTGTTGTAAGGGCTTGTAAAGCCTAGGATCTTAGCCAATGAAAGAGAAAGGTAGATTCAGAAGCTAGAGACTCAAGAAAAAAATCAATGAGTAAGCCGTATCAATCTTCATCAAAGAAATCCAGATACTATTTTAACCAATCGACAACTTCAGTGGAATATTCTAATCAAGATCGTGGAAAGCAATATACTAGTCCTAAAGCTCAAACTACATCGGTATCAAGTGTTGGCAATGTGAAAGATGTTAAACCCAAGTGTCAACAGTGTGGAAGACGGCATTTTGGAGAGTGCTGGATGAAAAATAATAATAAAGCTTGTTATAGTTGTGGTTTACGAGATCATTTTATCAGAGATTGTCCCGAGCTAAATGAAAAAGATAAATCTCATAATGCAAGATCAAGCAATGCAGCTACTCGAGGGACACTGCCAAGAAATATGGGAAATACAAGTGGTAATCGTGGTACAATAAGAGATTCTACAATGAGATCTGAGGCCAGAGTACCTACTAGAGCTTATGCTATTCGCGCTCGAAGATGCGTCATCACCTGTGTCATTACTGGTACATTTTCTCTTTACGATACTAATGTTATTGCATTGATTGATCCTGGATCTACTCATTCGTATATATGTATTTGGTGTCTAATAAGATTTTGCTTATCAAGTCTACTAAATTTGTGATTAAAGTATCGAACCCCTTAGGCAAGTATGTTCTAGTTTACAAAGTATACAAGAACTGTCCTTTAATGACTCGGGGTTACTATTTTTCAGCTGAATTGATGCTTTTGCCATTTGATGAGTTTGATGTAATTTTGGGAATGGATTGGTTAACTTTGCATGATGCTGTTGTGAACTATAGACAAAAGACTATAGATCTGAAATGTCAGAATAATAAAATTCTTCAGATTGAATCTGATGAGTTGGGTAGTTTACCAATAGTGATTTCATCAATGGCAGCTCAGAGGTATGTGAGAAAAGGTTGCGAAGCTTATCTTGCTTATGTTTTAGATACTAAAGTGGCTGAAAAGAAAATTGAATCGGTGCCAGTTGTCTGTGAGTATTTAGATGTATTTCCTTAAGAATTACCAGGGTTGCCACTTATTAGAGAAGTTGAGTTTGGTATTGAATTAGTACCGGGAATGTATAGAATGGCTCCGATAGAGTTGAAAGAATTAAAAGCTCAGTTACAAGAGTTGACAGATAGAGGATTTGCTAGACTGAGTTTCTCAGCCTGGGGTGTACCGGTGTTGTTTGTTAAAAAGAAAGACGGGTCAATGAGAATATGTATAGACTATCGTCAACTCAACAAAGTTACGATACAGAATAAGTATCCATTACCGAGAATAGATTTATTTGATCAGTTGAGTGGTGCAACAGTGTTTTCAAAGGTTGACTTGAGATCGGGGTTATTATCAGTTGCCAGTAAAAGACTCAGATGTGATGAAAACTGCATTCAGAACGAGGTATGGACATAATGAATTCCTTGTTATGCCTTTTGGATTGACTAATGCTCCTGCCATTTTTATGGATTTGATGAATCGCATTTTTAGACCATATTTAGACAAATTTGTTGTTGTGTTCATTGATGACATTCTGATCTGTTCACGAGATGAGTCTGAGCATGCTGAGCATTTGAGAATTGTATTGCAAACCTTGAGAGATAAGTAACTGCATGCTAAATTCAGCAAATGTGAGTTCTGGCTCCGGGAAGTTGGATTTTTGGGACATAGAGTCTCAGCGGATGGTATTCAAGTTGATCCGAGCAAGATTTCTACAGTTATTGATTGGAAGCCACCTAGAAATGTATCCAAGGTCAAAAGTTTTCTGGGATTGGCTGTTACTACCGACGCTTTGTTAAAGGGTTCTCGATGATTGCTACACCAATGACCAAACTGTTACAGAAAGATGTAAAGTTTGAATGGTCTGAGAAATGTCAACAAAGTTTCGATCAATTGAAAGCATTAGTGATAGAGGCTCCAGTGTTAGTTTATCCTGAGTCAGGTAAAGAATTTGTAGTTTTAGCTATGCATCGTTAAATGACCTAGGTTGTGTTTTGATGTAGAAAGGCCAAGTTGCAGCTTATGCCTCGAGGCAGTTGAAGCCGCACGAAAAGAATTATCCAACACATGATCTAGAGTTAGCCGTGATAGTGTTCGCATTGAAAATTTGGCGTCATTATTTGTTTAGTGAGAAATGCCATGTTTATACCGACCACAAAAGTTTGAAATATCTGATGACTCAGAAATATTTGAATCTGCGACAGCAAAGATGGTTAGAATTGCTAAAAGAATATGAATTAGTGATTCACTATCATCCAGGGAAAGCTAATGTAGTTGTTGATGCTTTGAGCCAAAAGTCTTTATTTGCTTTACGTGCTTTGAACACACAATTAGCTTTCTCTGACGACGGTTCAATAGTAGCCGAGTTGAAAGCGAGACCGCTATTTCTACATCAAATTTGTGAGGTTAAAAAATTTGATAATGAATTGCAAGCAAAACGTACTCAGTGTGAATCGACTTCTGATTCAGAGTTTCAAATAGGGCTTGATGAATGTTTGATTTTCTGAGGTAGAATTTGCGTACTGAGAAATACCAAGCTTATTCAGAAGATTTTAAATGAAGCACACAGTAGTTGTTTATCAGTACATCCGAGAAGCATGAAAATGTATAATGATTTGAAACAACTTTATTGGTGGCACGGCATGAAACGTGATATCTCAGAATTTGTTTCAAAATGTTTGATTTGTTAGCAATCAAACCTGAGCATCAAGTGTCGTCAGGTTTATTACAGCCTATTATGATTCCTGGGTGGAAGTGGGATAGAGTAACAATAGATTTCGTATCGGGTTTGCCCTTATCTTCGAAAAAGAAAGATGCGATCTGGGTTGTTGTTGACAGATTGACAAAATCAGCTTATTTCATTCCGGTACGTATAGATTTCTCACTTGATAATTTAGTTGAGCTGTATATTTCTGAAATTGTAAGATTACATGGTGTTCCCCTATCTATTATTTCGGATAGAGATCCAAGATTTACATCGAGATTTTGGAAGAAATTACAAGAAGCTTTGGGTACTAAATTGCATTTTAGCACTGCGTTTCACCCGCAAACGGATGTTCAATCCGAACGAGTTATTCAAATACTTGAGGATATGTTGCGTTGTTGTATTCTTGAGTTTGAAGGTAGCTAGGAGAAATATCTACTGCTTATTGAATTTGTGTATAATAATAGCTATCAATCGAGTATTAATATGGTACCATATGAAGCTCTATACGATCATAAATGTCAAATACCATTGTACTGGACTAAGCTTAGAAAAAACAAGATTCACGGGGTTGACCTGATCATAGAGACTGAAGAAAAAGTGAAAGTATTTTGGATAGTTTGAAACCCTAAACCCTAAAACCTAAAATCCTTCCACTATTTGTACCTTTCTAGATTTGCCCCTACCTTAATATAACAAGTTTGAAAACTTCAAACTTGCCACATGTGTGGCCGGCCATGGGAGGGCTCTTTGACTGCTGATTTTGGCTATTTTTAGCAGCCATCCCAACCTGTAATAACCCCCCTTGGCTGCTCATTTCAATCACACCTCAACTTTCTCATCTCTTATCTTCTCTCTCAATTTTCTCTCTTCATTTCCCATCAATTTCCCTTTATTCTCTTGTCGATTTCACCTATTGAAAAAGAGTAATTCATCCATCATTTGGAGCAGCATTAAAGTGTTCGTAGTAGGCTCAGTTCAACAAGAACAAGTGGAGAAGGAAGAGTGGAGCAAACCAGTCAAGCCACGGAGAAACACAGGATTTGATTCTTGTTCCCTATCCTTTTAACTTTTGTTGTTGTTATGATGAACATGTATATGAATATTTGTGATGTTGAAATGTTTAAATTAATTGATATGGCTTAAATTTAATTCGTGTTAGGTTGATTGCATTTCGTCTACTTCATTTATTAAAATTGTGTTTGTGTTGTTATAGGCATCGGTAAGATGTTTGATTAAGTAAAATCATGACTAAGTTATTCTTCATTACAATTGTAAGGTAACTAATGAATTAATTATTTAAACAGATTGAAATTGTAATTAATTGATACAATACTTAATCAGTGCATGTTTAATCATCTAAGGTAGCTGAGGGTTGAATTAGCAACGGTATCTAACAATACATTTGCCTTGCATAACTTGCAAGATTATTGTGATTAAACTATTTCAAGGTAGAAATATATTGTTACTTCACATAATCTTTTATGTGCTGATGAGATTGAATTAATTGTTTGAATTAGCGTAGAGATATGTATAAGAGATTGTTTTAATTTCATAAGTATGTATGTGCATTAACGCATTTGCTTATTAAAATCTATTTAATCGGTTGAATTGACATAGAGATATAGTTAAGAGATAAATGGATTTTGGTAGGTAAGTATGTTCATAAGTTAGCAAATTACTGAGTTGTCGTGAATTTATTCGTAACAACATAAACATGAGTTTAATAATTCTAAGTTAAGAAATGTAATTAATCTAACACAATTATGTCATCTTGATTAAAATCAGCTTTTGAAATTGTGCATTAGAACTTATTTTATTTTTTTATTTTACTTTGTCCTTTTTAGTTTTTAATCACCTTTCAAATCAAAATAATTTTCTTCACCAAAGTGTTTTAAATTGCACTCATAAAGAATTCTTTTCACAGTCCCTGTGGGTACGATAACCCGACATTTACTTGTCACTTTATTACTTGTTACGATTGTGTACACTTACACATTTTCGTCGTACCACTTACACATAATCTCTTTAGTGAAAACGCATTCTTGAGCGTATTTACTTAGTCTCACAAAGTCTCTTTCGTACTCGGTCACAGTCATACGACCCTGTTTCAATTCCAGAAATTCTTTACGCTTTTGATCGATAAATGTAACACCCCTAACCCGTATCCGGCATCGGACTAGGGTTAAAGGCATTACCGAACCGATCAGAAACATTTTCAGAAGTTCATACATTCATCCGTCAATCTCAAACATAATGTCCCTTAATACGGTCAACGAGACCTAAAACATGCTTATAAACTGAGTTGGGACTAAACCAAAACACATACAAACATTCTAAAAAATTTAAGACTTTTCTAAATTTCAGGGGTTACATACCCGTGTGGGTAGGCCATGTACCTCCCACGGCTACTAGACACCCCCGTGTGTCCTCCCCGTGGTTGAAACTGACTTATCTTCCACGGCCACTAGGCACACCCGTGTACCCTGGCCGTGGTCGATCCTGTCAAAAATCACACGGCTACTTGGCAGCAGACACGTCCGTGTGCCAAGGCCGTGTACTCTTGTGCTAACTATTACTTAGCCCACGGTCACTAGGCACGCCCGTGTGCCACGACCGTGTGACATTATAGGCCATTTTCAAGGCCAAAATGCCACCCACTAGGGTCATACCTACAAGCAAGGTTTACCAACACATTACATGCATACTAGACAATCAAAACAACCATTCAATCTAAACATTCAATATCCATTTCAACCATGCCAACTTCCAAGACCAAAACATATGTATAACAAGTATAGTTCATCCAAATGCTTACCCAAAAACTTGACCAATTCACATGCTTCAACCATACCATAGTATACTTCATATACCACATTCATTTAAACATAATACCAACATATAACTAGCCAAATCACATGGCTAAATTCACTTCATTTACAAATACAAAAGACTAGCCTATACATGCCATATCTAGCAAAATATATCTCCAAAATGTACCAAAAATAAGTTGAATAGTGTGATGACGATCATTGATGGTCCGGAGCCTTCAGTAGCTTTGACGACCTATAAAATAGAGAAATCACACACACGGAGTAAGCTTTCCAAAAGCTTAGTAAGTCATAATACAAATAAACTTAACATGTAAAACATTTAAGCATATAGAGACATTGGCACAATTCCTATTCATAGTGTATTTCTCACATATATGCATTAAACCATATCCTTGGCCATAATTGCCACATTCATCAATTCAAAAATCACATGTATACATAAATCTCTTACATAACTATTCTTGTATCTCATTCACATTCTCATATTCAATTGTACATTTCCTCCAATCAAAAGTCACTTAGGTACTTACCTTTCTATACACATTTAGTGTACATATGAAACGTACCTGAAACGAACATACATTCACATATTTGTTCTTAACTCAGAATTGAAATTCGTATCACAGACTTGCCCGTTGAACCGTTAGGAATCTAGTAGGATACTTAGAAAGCTCGGAATAGTCGTATAATGCCAACATCCTAGACGAGGTCTTATATGCACTCAGATATTGATGCCACTGTCCCAGATAGGGACTTACACGAATCAATACGATGCCGATGTCCTAGACAGGGTCTTACACGTAAAGCTCATATCAATGCCAACGTCCCAGATGAGGTTTTATATGCACTCAGATATCGATGCCACTGTCCCAGACAGGGTGTTACACGAAATCTCAAATCAATGCCAACGTCCCAGACGTGGTCTTACATGATAAAATAGAACAGATACCTATGTCATTACATAGCTAATCCTATCTATTCCTAGGTTCGTACGGGACTTCTCGAACATTGTCACTATATCGATCTTATCTCAGAATTCATGTACAGATCACATCGTAAACATTCATCTATAGAAATGGTCATAGGAATACACATAATTCATTACTAATACGTTTATTTGCATAATGACTTACCTCGGATTCGGTTTAGCTAAAACGAAAACAGCTATCCGATTACTTTCGCTTTCCAGCGATCTAAGTCCATTTTCCTCGGTTCTTGATCTATACATATTCAGATTTAACCCTTTTATTCACTAACTTATTTAATTCAATCCCAAGACACACATTTAGGGCTATTTTCAAATTAACCCTCACATTTGCACAATTTATCAATTTAGTCCATTTTTCTCAAAGCATCAAATTCACAAAATCATCACACATCCAAGCTTAATCGAATGCACATATATATCATACAAGCCCATATTTTTCATCAAATTTGCAATTTAGTCCTAAAAAATAATATTTTCTCAATTTAGCCCTAATTAGCTAAATTCATCAAAAATTCAAGAACAAAGTATGTTCATCTAGCTCAAAACTTTCATTTAACACCATAAATTATCACAAAGCTCAACATATCATCAATGGCACATTTCATGAATAACATCAATTCATCAAATTGAGACATGGGCTGGACAGTAGACTAAGCAACAATATCAAAAACATAAAAATCATCAAAAACCAAAGTCAAAACATACCTTAATTAAGCCAAATAGGTGCCGAATTTCACAAAGCTCAAACCCTTCTTTTTCTTTCAAATTTTCAGTAGATGAACACTAAATTAAAGGCTTATTTTGAGCTTTGTTTCATTATAAACATATTATTAATCAATTTACCTATTTAGCCCTTTTAATAAACATTTTATAACATATCATTAAGGCCATCAATGTCTTTTAACCATCCACTATCTAAATATTGGCATAATTTCCATATAAGGCCTCCACCTTTACAAAGCCACAACATATAGGCACTTTAACAAATAACAAGCAACTTTCACATTTAATGCAATTTAATCCTTTTATCAAATTAAACACACAGATGGATGAATTAACATACGGAACTTTACCACATGCTTAACCACTTATCAAAGACACAGAAAATAATATTAAAATATTATACAAACTCAGATTTGTGGTCCCGAAACCACTGTTATGACTAAGGTATAAATCAGACTGTTACAATAAACGACTGCCTTATGTATTTCTTTCTGTACTCGGTCTAAAAGAATTCCCACATGACTAGTTCTCTCGGCACTGCAAATATCAAAGTGTTCCACCACTGTTATGAAGTATCTCTCAAAAGTGATACAACACATTTGACACATTCTGCTGGCGTACAAGACAATTCATCAAATACCCTGATTGTATTCTCAAGCCAAAACTCGGCTCTCTCAGGATCATCATCAATGATATCTCTAAACTCTTCAGCCCCGTACTTTCAAATTTTATCCACATGCGGCTTACTCATATGCAAAGGTTTCAAACCTTGAGAAGCTACGGGAATCGATTGGGGAATAGGTGGGGGTGGAGGTTCCTGAGCAACCGGGTTTGTTCAGACAAACTCAGTGAACCATTCATTCATCAATTGGAAGAAGGCTTCCTTGGCCACTCCTCCCTAACTCTCAGACACAAGTCTTGATTTAGACGACGTTGCTTAATGAACGGAGGCTGGCGCATTAATTTTTACATCATCAGCAACTGCTCGATTAGGATCTATTACTCTATGAAAACACGATTTAAGACTGTCAAGAGATATTACACTATCACAGGTTATATATGGCATTTATAGCTAGACTCACACATGCTACGTTATACTTGAATGTTGTTGGCTTATTAAGGTGGAGGCCTTTTGTTGTTATTAATCTATTTTTAAGATAGTGGATGGTAAAAGGACTTATTAACCTTAAATTATATTTGTTTTATATGTTTTATAAAAGGATAAAGTTGGTATTTGTCTAATAAGTTATTATTAATGAAAAATAAAATAAAAAGATGGCCATTTTCTCATCTTTCTTCCACCGAAATTGAAAGGGAGAATAGCCATTGAAGCTTTTGAAAATTTGGCACTTGCTAGGCTTGATTGAGGTATGTTTTGAGCTCGGTTTTTGATAATTACTACATTTTCATAATCATTGCTTTGTTATCTAACTAACCCATGTTGTAATTTCATGAATTAATGATGTTTTTGTGATGTGCCATTGATGAGTATGTGAGCTTGGTGATGAGTGTTGGTGTTAAATGAAATATATGTGTTTAATGAACATGTGTTCTTCTTGAACTTTTGATAAATTTAGCTAATTAGGGCTAAATTGTAAAAATAACTTTTTAAAGGACTAGAATGTGAAATAAATGAAATGTGTGGGTTTGTATGGATATTAGTAAAATTCGGCTCAGCTTGTGCTAGGTGGAATTTGGTGAATTTGATGATTTTGTGAATTAGGGACTAAAGTGTCGAAATGTGAAAGTATGAGGGCTATTATGCAAAATGCCCTAAATGTGTGTGTATGGACTAAATTGAATGAGTTAGTGATTGTATGGATTGAATTTAAATGTGTATAGACTAAGAGAGAAGAAGTTCAGATCGAGATCGAGGCAAAGATAAAGTACTCGATTAATCGACCGTATCGATAGTCGACGTCCGAGGTAAGTTGGATATGATACATGTTATTAAGATATATTTTAGCATTATGAAATGAATATGTACATGATTATGAGATTGAGATGCTATGTGCAAGAATTAGCTAATGGCTCTAAGTGTGCGAAATGTAAATCAAAATAGAAATGAATGGCACTGGGTGTGCGATGATATGAAAGCTATAGCTTATTGACTTGGCACTGTGTGTGCGACATCGAGACAAGTCGTTCAAAAGAATAGAAACTAAGTGTGTGATGACAAATTTGTTACGATTATGTATATAGCACTGAGTTTGCCATCAAATTGAATGAATATTAAAAGATGATCGTCAAGTAATATTGACCATTGATTAGCTTGGAAATTGAATAACTATGTGTTAGCCAAGGTATGTATCGAACCTTTGTGGTTGATGAGTTTATAAATGATGCTATGGATGGATGACTGAATAGTATAACTATAGATAATATGGTATGAGTATAAGAGGAATGATCTATGTGATGATTATTGTATACATTGGTTTGAATTGATGATATGATTGTATTGTATTTCGAGCTTACTAAGTTTTGTGTGATTTGTTTCTCTGCTTTGCAGTGTTAGTACAAACAACTAGCTCGGATCGGGGGATCGTCAGCATCTCAGTCACACTATCGGAAATCTATTTTGGGGTATTTTGTAAAGATGTACATAGTTGAAGTATGGCATGTATAGGCTGGTCATTTGAATCATGTTTGATATTGTGAGTGGCCATGAGATGTGGCTAGATCTGTGTTAGTTTTTGCATTTATGAACTTGGTATATGTGATGTATCTTTTGGCATGGTTTGTAGGTTGAGAAGTTGACTTACGAATGATAACTTTGTGTTGGTAAAATGCTAGTATGAATTAGTAAAATTGAGAAGGAATGATGTTTGGTATTGAATGTATTATGCTTGTGACAAGATAAGTTTTGGTATTGAATTTGTTATGTTTGAAATGGGAATTGAATGCATAGATTGAATAGTCATATTGGTAAGTTTGTGGTTGCCTTATGTGCATAATATGTTTTGGTATGTGTTGCTTCTAGGTTTGACCCTAAGTGGGTGGCATTTTGGGCTTGCAAAATGGCCTATAATGTCACACGGTCTGGGGTACGGGCGTGCTTAAAAACCATGGGTGAATTGGCAGGATGCAGCTTGGTATCACACGGCCTTGACACGGGGGTGTCAACTAGCCGTGGTGTAAAGTCAGTAGCTAGCTAAGAGTACACGGCCATGGCAAACGGGCGTGCTTGGTAGCCGTGGTGGAGAAGTCAGTATATGACCACGGGGAGGACATACGGGGTTGTCTAGCAGCTGTGGAGGACAGACAGTCTCCTCCCACGGTCGTGTCTCCCCTGAATTTTGGAAAAGTTTTAAATTTTCATGAAATTTTGTATGTGTTTCGGTTTAGTCCCGGTCCCTCTTTAGTGTGTGAATCAGGTATCGCAGACCTTGATAAGGGACACCATGATTGTAATTGAATGTGATTGAAGATGATGGACTTTGTGTCGTAAATTCTAGATATTAAATGTTCTGATTGATAGGTAATACCTCTTAACCCTATTCTGGCGATGGTTTCGGGTTAGGGGTGTTACAGAATAAGTGCAGGTATAAGTATTAAAATTTATGAACAATGTGCTCGATATTTGATAGAACCTTCGGTAATATGAAATGGAGTAAGTGAAAATATGAAAGAGTAAATTTAGCAACAAAACAGTTTTGGACAGCAGCAGTTATGTGACTTTGAAATATCACCAAAAATTCGGGAAATCAAATTAGAGGTTGAATAAGATATGAAATTAAAGATGAATGAGTCTATTTTCATTTAAAAGAAATGGTGTAAACAAAAAAATTTCATATTCTATGATATTCGAATTTTTGTGAGATAGGGTCAGAATGATTTTAGAATCCTTTGTTCCGACTTTGGAAAATAATTACGTTTTCTAATTTTTATTCATAAATTTCTTAATGAGTCTAATTTCAAAGGAAATGAACAGTGACATTATTCAAATTTTGTATGATGAGATAATTAATTTTTAGTGCAGAGGGGTTGGAACTATCAGACAGTGAAATAGGGGAATCTTTAAAGAATAAAATGTACTTATTGGATAAATAAAAAATTCTGGAAATTTTATGGTAAAGAGATATGTAGGTCTAGTTTCAGGGATAATTATCGGATCTTAATCTGGAGTTCTGTAGCTCCAGATAAAAATAATTTAGTGACCATGACTTGAATAAACAGCTTGTTTGAACTTGAATAAATGGTGAATCTATGTGTAGTTATGATTGTATTATTTTGAAAGCATGTTACTAATTTGTTTATTATTTACATACTTACTTACTAAGCTATATGCTTACTCCCCTCTATTTTCCCTTGTTTTAGAGTGTCACCAAGCTAGCTCAGGATTCTGAGATTGTCGGAGATCCATCCACACTATCAATACTCTTTTGTATTTTGAAATCAATATTTTGAATTATGGCATGTATAGAGGACTTGATTATTTTGTTATGTGTCATAATTGATTTGGCCTAAAATGTTGGCCTATGTTATTTGATAGTTCATTTTGTATAAGACCATTGATGTTTGCTATTATTGATCAAGTTATATGTTTATGATGATACACTAGGTTGAATGAGTGTGTGATGAAAATTGAAAAGTTTTAAATTTGGATGTAAATTTTATGTCTCGGTTTAGTACGACTGTATGGGTTTTGTTCGGTAATGCCTCGTACCCTGTTCCAGCGTCGAACAAGGGTAAGGGGTGTTACATTTTAGTGGTATTAGAGCTATGGTTTAGTCAATTCTCAAATTATCTTAGTGCGTGTGAGAGTCTATCTATACATCCACAAATATACTGTGATAGTGTGATGACTCCTGACATTTTAAATTGTATTTTCATATAGTAAATGGATCCTGACCGAGCTATAGCTGATGACATTGAAAGTAATGCACCGGCTCCTACGCAAGGGACCGCACCAGTTGAAAGTAGATCTGAAACACGTAGTCAAGGAGATGGGGCTCGAGAAGCCTTTCTCCGTATGATGAATAATTGGTACACAGAATTTATTCGGGCGACTCTAAATGCTCAACCTCCTCCACCCCCTCCTATTCCCCAACCGGGTCCCGTAGTTCCTCAAGGTGCCGAAACGGTAAGATTGAACAAGCCTCCGGTTGATAAAATTCGAAAGCAAGGGGTTGAAGAATTCAAGGCTAATATAGATGATGATCTCGAGAAAGCAGAGTTTTGGCTTGATAATTCTATCAGGGTATTTGATGAGCTTTTTTGCATTCCCGAAGAATGTTTAAAATGTGTTATATCTTTACTGAAGGATTCATCATATCATTGGTGGAAGACACTAGTATCCGTGGTTCCAAAAAAAAGGGCTACATGAGATTTCTTCCAAGAGGAATTCAGAAAGAAGTACATAAGCCAGCAGTTCATTAATCAGAAACGGAAAGAGTTTCTCGAGCTAAAACAAGGTAAAATTTCTGTGGCAAAATATGAACGTGAATTTGTTAGACTCAGCAAGTACGCCCAAGAATGTGTGTCTACCAAGGTTATTATGTGCAAGAGGTTTGAGGATAGGTTAAATGAAGACATCAGACTGTTAGTTGGGATTTTAGAACTGAATGAATTTGTTGTATTGGTCGATCGAGCTTGTAAAGCTGAAGAGCTGAACAAAGAACAGAGAAAAGCTGTGATTGAAGCCCGAGATGCAAGAAAAAGGCGAATGAGCAAGTCATTCCAATCTCAGCCAAAGAAGTCGAAAGAGATGAATCCTTGATTGACTGTTTCAACTGGATATTCGCACCGAGACTGTGGGAGATCATATTCGGGTTCTAAAGCTCAAGCTATTTCAATGTGAGGTCTAATAAACCCGAGTGTCAGCATTGTGTTAAGCAACATCACGGTGAGGGTTGGGAGATTAGCCGAGCTTGTTTTAGGTGTGGTTCCCGAGAACATTATATCAAGGACTATCCTAAAAGGGTTGAAGAAGAAAAATTTCAGTGTCAGACAGACTAGCACTGCTAATAGAGGTAAACCTCTGAGAAATATTGGAAGTGGAACTAGAAGTAAAAGTGTGATGAAGGATTCAACCGGGAGATCAGAAGCTAGAGCACCCGCTAGAGCTTATGCCATACGTGCTTGTGAGGAGGCGTCATCTCTCGAAGTGATTACTGGTACATTTTCTCTTTATGATAATATCGTTATTGCATTGATTAACCCCGGATCTACTCTGTAACAGTCCAGTTTATACCCTAGTCGGAACAGTGGTTTCGGGACCACAAATCTGAGTCCAAATAATATTTTAATGTTATTTTCTGTGTCGTTGGAATGTGATTGAGCATGTGATAAATTTCCGTAAGCTAATTTGTTCGTCTGTATGTTTAATTTGACCAAAGAATTAATTTGCATTGAATGTGAAAGTTGCTTGCTAATTCTGAAAGTGCTTAAGTGTTGTGGCTTTGTAAAAGTGATGGCCTTATATGGCAAATAAGCCATTATTATGCTAGTGGGTGGTTATGGTCAAAAATAACCTTGAATTATATGTTTTGTTATATTTGTTTTAAAGGTTAAAGTTGTCTTTTTGTAATAAATGATTATATGCTTAAGAAAAACATGAAAATGGCCATATTATCATCTTTGATAGCCGAAAATCAAAGAAAAGAAAACAAGGTTTTAAGCTAGCTATATTCGGCCATTATTCAAGCTTGAATTCAAGGTTCGTTTTTGATCAGTTTTTGATAATTTCTACGTTTTTGCAATCGTTGCTTCGTCTACTATCAAACCCATGTTTCACTTTTGTGTATTGGTGATGTTTGTAAGTTGTACCATTGATGCTAGGTTGAGCTTTGTGATGTTTTAAGGTGTTAAATGATAGATTGGTGGTAGATGAACATGTTTTGTTCTTGAAGTTTTGATGAATTTAGCTAAATAGGGCTAAATTGATAAAATGATAATTTGAGGGACTAAATTGTAAATTTGATGGAAAGTATGGACTTGTATGAAATGTTTATATATTCGGCTAAGCAGGTGTATGTTTGAAATTTGGGGAAATTGATGTTTTGAGAAAAATAGACTAAATTGATTAAGTGTCCAAATGTGAGGGCTAATTTGCAAATTGCCCTAAATGAGTGTCCTTGGATTGAATTGAATGAATTATTGAATAAAAGGGTTAATTCTAAATATGTTTAGATCAAGAACCGAGGAAAACGGATTTAGATCGTGGGAAGGCGAGAGTAAACGAGTAGCCGTTTCTATTTCGATAAACCGAATCCGAGGTAAGTCACTATACAAATAAATGAATATGTATGCATTTGTAATTGTTCATATGTTTAACGATGATAATGAATGCTTATAAGAAATTCTATAATTGAATTCCGAGATAAGTTCGGTATATTGACTAAGTCTGAGTAGCCTCGTACGAACCTTGACATAAGTATCCGTTCTATTTTATCATGTAAGACCACGTCTGAGACGTTGGCATTGATTTGGGATTTGTGTAAGACCCTATCCGGGACAGTGGCATCGATATTTGATTATGTGTAAGACCACGTCTGGGACATTGGCATCAATATGGTCTGGGACATTGGCATCATTATGACACTTACGTGTAAGACCATGTCTGGGACATCGGCATCGTTTTAATTCGTATAAGACCCTGTTTGGGATAGTGGCATCGATATCCGAGTGCATGCAACACCTCGTTTGGGATGTTGGCATTGTACGATTATTCTGAGCTTTCTGAGTATCCTATTAGATTTATTACGGTTCAACGGGTAAGGCTATGATACAAATTGCAAATCTGAGCTATGAACAAGTATGTGATTGTAAATCCATTTCAGGTATGTTGATTATACACTAATTGTGTATACAAGGTAAGCATCAATATGATCTTACTATGATGCTATGAATATGGAATTGATGATATGTTGTATAAAGTTTTGGTGAAATGAGATATGTGTTTATATGATCTTTAAATTGTGAATATGGCTAATGTGGTCAAAAGTGTATGAACCAAAGCAAATATATGCATTTTATGCTAAGTTTGTTTGTATATTAACTTACTAAGCTTTTGGAAAGCTTACTCTGTGTGTGTTTAATCTGTTTTATAGGTCGTCAAAGCTACTAAAGGCTCGGGACCGTCTTGGATCGTCATCACACTATAGAACTTATTTTGGTACATTTTGATATTGTATAAAGCTAGATATGGCATGTATAGGCTAGTATTTTGGTATAAATAGTTATGTGATCTTAGCCATGTGATTTGGCTATTTAAGAGTTGAAACTTAGCTTAAATGAATGTGTTATAGAACGTATCTTTTGGTATGATGAAAGAATGTGAAATGGCCAAGTTTGAATGAGCAAATGCATGAATTAGTCTTGTAATGATATGAGTTTTAATCCTTAAGATTGCCATAGTTGGGATTAGTCTTGAATGTAAGGTTTGAATGATTATTTTGGTATGCTTTTGATGGTTTTATGTGCATGAAATATCTTGTTGAATATGGCTTGTAGGTATGACCCTTTGTGGGTGGCATTTTGGCTTTGTAAATGGCCTATAATGTCACACGGTTGTGGCACACGGGCGTGCCTAACGGCCATGGGTGAATTGTAGGATGAAGTTTATCATCACACGGCCTCGACACGGGCGTGTCATCTGTCCGTGGTGTACAAGTCAGTAGCTAACATAAAATTACACGGCCTCGACACGAGCGTGCTTGGTGGCTGTGGTGGGGAAGTCAGTATATGACCTAAAAGTACACGACCATGGCGCACGGGCGTGCCTAATGATCGTGTTGGTATAGTTAGTATAAACACGGATGGATACATGGGGGTGTGTAGAAGCCGTGGAGGGCACACAGTCTCCTCCCACGGGCGTGTCTCCTCTGTATTTTAGAAAAGTTTCAAATTTTCATGGAATTTCATATGTGCTTCAGTTTAGTCCTGACTCGACTTATAAGTATGATTAAGGTCTCGAGGACCAGATTAAGGGACATTATGTTTGAATATGATGATTGAATGTATGATTTTGTATGTGAATGTTTCCGATCTATCCGGTAACGCTCCTAACCTTAATCCGGCGACAGACTCGGGATAGGAGTGTTACATACTCATTCCTAAGTTTGTGTGAATTTAGTATCTAGTAAGAGTTTTCTTGTTGAACTTACTAAATTTGTGATTAAAGTGTCAAACCCTTTATGAAAATATGTGTTAGTTGATAAGGTTTGCAAGAATTGTCCTTTGATGATTCAAGGTCACTGTTTTCCAGCTAATCTGATGTTGTTGTCATTTAATGAGTTTGATGTTATTCTGGGTATGGATTGATTGACATTGCATGATGCCAAGGTAAATTATAGACAAAAACCCTTGAATTGAAATGTAAAAATGGTGAGATTCTTTGGGTTGAAACAGATGAATCAAATAAACTGCCTATGGTGATTTCGCACATGTCTGCTCAGAAATACATGATAAAATTGTGTGAAGCTTATCTTGCTTACGTGTTCAATATTGAGATGTTCGAGTCGAAGCATGAATCAGTGTCAGTAGTTTGTGAATTTCCAGATGTATTTCCAGAAGAATTAGCTAGGTTGCCTTCGATCAGAGAGATAGAGTTTGCCATTGATTTATTGCCTGGGACTGCGCCGATCTCGATTGATCCGTATAGAATGGCTCTGACTGAATTGAAATAATTAAAAGCTCAGTTGCAAGAGTTGACAGATAAGGGATTTGTGAGACTGAGTTTTTCTCCTTAGGGTGCTTCTGTATTGTTTGTGAAGAAAAAAGACAGATCTATGAGACTTTGTATTGACCATCGATAGCTTAACAAGGTAACTATAAAGAACAAGTATCTATTGCTGAGAATTGATGATTTATTCGACCAGTCGAAAGGGGTGACAGTGTTTTCAAAGATCGACTTGAGGTCTGGTTACTATCAGCTGAGAGTTAAAGAGTCAAATGTGCCCAAAACTGTTTTTAGAACGAGGTATGGACATTATGGGTTTCTTGTAATGCCTTTCAATTTGACTAATGCTCCTACAATCTTTATGAGCTTGATGAATCGTATTTTTCGACCATACTTGGATAAGTTTGTGGTTGTGTTCATAGATGAAATTCTGATTTATTCTCGAGATGAGTTCGAGCATGCCGAACACTTGAGAATGGTGTTGTAGATTTTGAGAGAGAAGATATTGTTTGCTAAATTCAGTAAAAGTGAATTTTGGTTTCGTGAAGTCAGATATTTAGGACATATAATTTCGGGTGATGGTATTCGGGTTGATCTGAGAAAAATTTCGGCAATAGTTGATTGGAAACCGCCAAAGAATGTATCTGAGGTTAAAAGCTTTTTGGGCTTAATCGGATATTATCGATGCTTTGTAGAGGGATTCTCGATGATTGCCTCTCCTATGACTAAGTTGCTGCAAAAGAGTGTTAACTTCGAGTGATTTGAGTGAATCTTTAGTAAGGATGTCAACTCGTGTCGATTTTAAATCAAAGGGAAACCCCTATGTTTTCGTGCTATAAAAATATGACTTAGATTGTTTGAATCTTTAGGACTCTTTGAGTTGAATTATCCATGAATAAATTATCTTTGAATTATGATAAAACATTTTTGATAAATATTATGAATCAAGGAGGTTCGTTTTAATTGTGACTTGAGAATGTCGCTTGAGGACAAGCAAAAGCTTAAGTGTGGTGATATTTGATAAACAGTAAAAGTAACATATTTTAGGCCCACATTTAGCATGCTTTTGGATGATTTATGCCCTCAATTGTGTAAATTGGTGCTCTTAATCCTTTGTTTTCATGTTTTATACTCAGGAGAACACCAAAGGACGAAAAGAACGAAAAACGGGCCCAAAACAGAGTAAATGGGCCATATCACGAAATCCACATGGCCTGGGCCCAAGACCACACGGTCGTGCCTCACTTAACAGCCTCGACACGGCCTGGCCACGACTTACACAAGCGTGTGCTATGGGCGTGTCCCTGTCGCAGGAAAGAAGAGTTTCATTCGGATTTGGATACTTAGGGGCAAAGAAACATATTCAGAAGCCTATATAAAACCCCTAAATATGACCAGAAAAGGGGGGACCCACGGCTTTAGTCAGGGGGCGTCCGACTAAGCCTAGGAAGGTAGATTTGTGGAGATTTACTCGAAGATAGCCAGTTGATACATCTCAAGAAGCCGGAATTATACTCAAGACGGAGGATCTCTCCTTCAATTCCTCAAGGGGTTTTAGAGATTTCTTATGTTTTGTTTTATCTTTTCTTCTGAGATGTTTTCTTTTATTTTTATGAACTAAACCCTCAGATACCTGAGGGGGATGAAACCTAAGATGAATCTTGTTATCGTTTGCTGAACTATATGATAAATATTTGACTTGTTCTTAATTCTTGTGTTGGTATTTTCGGAATATTAATTCAAGTGTGATGTGCTTAGGTGGAGGAGCAAAAGTCCCTGCCTAAGAGTAGATCTAGCATAATTAAGCAGAGTTGATCGTACACCTAGAGATAGGGTGATGAGATTTTGCCGGATTAGGGTGAAATCTAATATTGGAGTCCATAGATCGAGTTAATGCGATTCTAGGGGTTTTAATTAGAAAGGGATTTCAATTAATCAACCGAGGGTTAGACGTTAGTCGCCTCGAGGGAGGGATTAATATAACTTAGGGAATCTTACGGATCAAGTCAAATGAATAAATCGTCTGGTTCAGAGTTAGATAACAAGTGAAGTCTAGATGGATTCTTCCTTGGGTGTCGTCTTAATCAATTGGTTTTTCTTCCAAGTTATTTTCCCAAAAATCATTCTTCTTTGACTTAGAGTCTTTAGTTTAGTAGTTAGTTAATTTAGAGTAGATAAACAATTCATTCAATTCCTAGGCTAAATAATAAAAAGAGAGTTAGTACTAGTACTTTTGTTTCCTTTGGGTTCGACATCCCGGTCTTGCCTTAACTATACTACTGTTCCATAGGTACGCTTGCCTCAAATTGTTGTCATAGTTAGTTTTCAGGTTTGATCATTCTTTATAAAAATTTTAAGACTTTGACATCGCGAAAACAACGATCAAGCATTATAATTCAATTCACAATATTAATAAATCAAACATTCAGAGGCACTTATTATTTTCATACACATTCCATAAGTCCTATATATTCATTTCAATTTTGTGAAGCCAAAAAATTCATCACTTCTCAATATTCATTTACCATTTGTACTCAATCGCAACATTTAATAATTTATAGGTAAATAATTAAATTTCACATTAAATACAATTATCCAACAGACATTAATACAAATATAAAGAAATATTCATATACACATACTTACACTATGAACTCACCTATTATATACCAACGGTTGAATCGTATGGACTATTTCGTAATTTTTCCTTTTCCTCAGTTATCCCCGTACAAATAAAATATTGATCTATAATAATTAAATTCAATCTCATCAAATTTAATTACACATCCCAACTCAATTTTATGCATAAGACCCTTAAGTTTTCATTATTTACACATTCGTTGGAGTTTGGCAGATAGGTTTTGGGGAACTCGTGGTGTGTAGCGAATGATTTGGATAGGAAATTCTTCATTGCATCATTTGCATCACCTCATGCTTATACACTGTTTGACATCGATTTGATAATGGCTATGTAATGATATGAAATTTCAATGATGATTCTGTGTTATTCTACAATGCTAATATGTTTCACTTTTTTCATATTTATGTCTGATTAAATAATTGTTCGACTTACATTGAGCATTCATAAGCTCACTCCCCCAACATACGGAGAATCACCTTCGACCTCGAACTATTTTTAATAAGTATTCATAAGTCTCTATTTGTTTTGGTTTGTAATTTTTAATTATTTTTTGTTTGTGGCTAGATAACTTTTCATATAGTGATTTTTTGCAGGCATGGAGTACTCAAGCATAATAACCGAAAAATGCATGATAGCTTACTTAAGTAAAATTTGACATTGTTCCCTAATTTTCATTGCATTGCAAAGGAAACGTTTTTGAAAAAGACAAATTGATAAGGTAACTAGATTTCCAAAATGACATGAATAATGGTTTTTTTTTCCCGATGCATTAGTTAGCATCAAGTTTTTACAAAGTAAAGTGACAAGCAACTGATTTTTCTAAAAGAAAACTATCAATAATAAAATGAATCTTAAGTACATATGACCTAATAAATGAAGTTTTAAACTAGCTCAAAGTACAACTACGTTTTTTTTATCTAAAATGAGTTCATATAAGGTCTTCAAAAGTAATGTAAGTTAGCTTAGTCATTTTAGCCTTCTCAATCTGGCTATAACGTCTAGGTCGGGTTAGGGAGGTCACAACATATATATGAATGTGTTGATCGTAGGTCAATCAATGCACAAACAATAACATCAAAGAGTGAAATGGTACCAACGGTGACATCAAGTGCTGCAGCTTTCTCTCTAGCTCATATCGTGTAAGCTCTAGCTAGTGCACAACCTTTAGATCTAATCATCACATCATGTGCCTCACTGCGGCTAGCTCTAGAAATGTTTTTGGGTCTTGATTTCCCACCCCACTTTGAAATTATCATGAGTCTGATGATCTATTTTGAGCCTATCTCGACTCTATTTGGGAAATCCTTCAAATAATGCACAAACAAACCACATTGGAAGCATGATCCCTCTTTCAATCTACATTCTCCGAAGTGATTCTTGCCACAATGCTTGCAAATGGCTTTGTCAACATTTTGGACATTACTGACACTTGTTATTGACGTAGCCTGAGTCTTTAGGTAATTTTTTTTGGATACACCTTTTCTCAGATTTCATGAAGTAGTAACAATTGGCTTTTGAAATCCCTCATTCTTTTAGACAAATGAGTCAAAAAAAAAGTTTTGGCCATGTTACACTTCCTAGTGTCCTCAGTTTTAGCCTTAGCACGTTTCTTGTCGTTCCAAATTTCTTTCATTTTCTGGGCATTTTTAAATAATACCACAACTCTTTTATTTTTAGTGCACCCACCATCATTCGTATGTCTTCATTTAAGCCCCACTCGAATCGAATACACATCTCGGCCTCTAAAGGTATGAATTTTAGAGTATATTTACTCAGGTAGAAGAATTTACACTCATATTCAACAACTAATATATTTCATTATTTCAAATCCATAAATTCTTATTTCTTCTTCTTCAGATACATATTATTGATATATTTCTTCTTAAATTTAGTCTGAAAGAAATCCCATGTTACTCTATCTCTCGAGACTACAGGTGTCAAGGTAATTCACCACTAGTACGCTTCTTCTTTCAATACATTTATTTTATATGGATCAAATTTATACATTTATTTTAACTATGTTCTCTATTCTTGTATAATGAATTTGTAAATATATTATGTTTATTATTTAACTGTCACGAGAAATTGTGTGTTCCGAATAATTTGGAGTTGAAACGAGATTTTAACTTAGGCTCACAGTAGTATGTAATTTGTTCATTCGGGTAGTACAAAAATGTTTAATGATTTCAAATAGAGGTATTGGTGGTCGGGTATGAAACGAGATATTTCAGAGTTTGTGGCAAAATGTTTGGTTTGCTAGCAAATAAAAGTCGAGCATCAAGTTCCTTCTGGGTTATTACAGCCTATTATGATTGTCGAGTGGAAATGGGAACGAGTTACAATGGATTTTGTTTCGAGATTTCTAGTATTGTCGAGAAAGAAAGATTTGGTATAGGTTATTGTTGACAGATTGACGAAGTCGACTCGTTTTATTCTAGTCAGAACCAATTATTCGCTAGAACGGTTAGCTGAATTGTATGTATCCAAGATCGTTAGATTGCACGGAGTGCCGGTATCTATTATCTTCAATTGATGGGAACTAAACTCAATTTTAGTACAACATTTCATCCACAGACTGACAGACAACCAGAACATGTAATAAAAGTGTTGCAAGACATGTTATGTTGTTGTGTTCTCGAGTTTCAAGGTAGCTGGGAAAGATATTTTTCGTTAGATGAATTCTTTTATAATAAGAATTATCAGTCTAGTATTAAAATGACACCATTTGAAGCTTTATATGGACGAAAGTGTATACCACTGTTATATTGGTTTGAGTTGAGTGAATCCAAGATAGTTAGGGAAGATTTGATTCATGAAACTGAAGATAATGTTTGAGTTATTTATGACTGCTTGAAAACCGCATCAAATCATCATAAATCATATGCAGATTTGAAGAGAAAATATATAGAATTTTTCGATGGCAATTGAGTATTTTTTGAAAGTTTCACTGTGGAAGAAAGTGCTTCAATTTGGAAAAAAAGGGAAACTGAGTTCGAGGTTTATCGGATCGTATGAGATTATTGAAATAACCGGTCTTATAGCTTACAGATTAGCGTTACCTCCTGAACATAAAAAGATTCACAATGTTTTCCATGTTTCGATGTTAAGACAGTATAGGTCAGATTCTTCACATGTGTTTACTCCTAATGAAATTGAATTACAATCGAATTTGTCGTATTCTGAAGAACCGATAAGAATTTTAACTCGTGAGGTAAAAGAACTTCAGTATAAATGAGTATCAGTAGTCAAAGTTCTATGGAATCGACATGGTATTGAGGAAGCCACCTGGGAAACCGAAGAATCGATGAAATCACAATACCTGAATTGATTCTTAGGTGGCAATTTTGAGGATGAAATTTCTTAAGGGGCGAGAGTTGTAACAATCTATTTTTCCAGTGGTGTCAGATATAGTGGCTTCAGGACCACAAATTCTGACATGTCAATCTGTAAATATTAATTATTTCATATTTACGAGGTCACTAGTATTATATTAAAATTTGGTTTAGAAATTTTGACGTTTAGTTAGTTAATTAAGCAAAAAGGACTAAATCATAAATGTTGTAGAATTTAGTTGTTATTAAGACATAAGTGTTAATTGTGTATAGAAATAAAATAGAAATAAACATGTCATTCTTATACCATCATTTATCATGCTTAAAACATCATACTTAGCCCGTTAAAAACATACTAATTTCACATTCACAAAAGGGCATTAACATATGAATAAACTTATGATCAACATAAGCCATCATTCATGCCTATATATAAGATGAAGCATTAACAATTACAATCTAACAAATATGGCCAAATTAATAATGACACACATAACAAATTGGCCTAGTCCCTATACATGCCATAGACTTAAAATACTTGAATTTATCAATACCAAAATTGATAGCTTGATAGTGTGATAAGATCTCCGGCGAACTCCAATCCAAGCTAGCTTAATAACCCTATAAGACATTGGAAAGGAAGGGGGCAAGCTATATATATAGCTTAGTAAGTCCGTATGAAAGTAATAAGCAACTTTTACCAAGTCCGATAATATAAACACAAGATAATATAAATTGCTACAAAACTCACAGTTATAATTTATTCAGTCACATTATTTGCTCTATCAATTTGCAAGCATATTTTAACATGTTTTGACATTAGCCTAATAACCGTAACCTCTCCATTATAATAGATTACCACAATCAACCAATCATTTCATACCTCATAATAAACATGCATATTAATTACTAGTATTCACCTCTCAAGCATATACTTTAACATCTTTCAATTGTTTAAAGCTTATATCTTTTCATACCTCCATAATCATTTTAATAGGCAATTATGCCAATCTTTCCTTTTTCTCGTATCCGGTAAACCACAATTTGCATGAATAAAACATGCTATATCATAACTCAATTTGGCCCAAAAGCTAATCAGATAATTGTCAACTGAATTTATATGTATTCATAGATCACAAGTATTGATAAATAACAACAAGTTTTCACAAAAACATCACTGTAGAAATCATGAACTCGCAATTTCATGAACATAACATACTCAATCACATTCTTACCAATGGCTCATCATATATTGAATTCATTTCCTTTGAGTTTTTTGTACATACATGTACCAATTCGTAATACTTACATACTCTTTCTCTTCTTTGACATACCTGTTGAATTTCTCGTTGAACCATTTGGTGTAACACCCCTTACCTAGGTCCGCTGCCGGGACTGGATACGAGGCATCACTATCCTTGACCTTACTTAAACATGTATTAACGGGCTATAAAGTTTCGTTCTGATTTAAAAAAACTTTCTTTTCTTAGTCATAACATTCATCTCATAGGCCTACGAGGCCCTAAACATACATCCAGAAGATTTTAAGGTTCAACCGAAAACTTTTACTCTCTTTGAAAATTTTTGTCTAAACAAGAGTCACACGCACGTGTGACCTGGTACACACACATAGATTAGTACATTTTGCTGATGCAAAAGTAAACTTAACTTTCATCTTTCTTAAAATAAATGATGCATAATATCACCCTTGTATAACTTAACTTATTATTATCTTAACTTGCTTAGCTTTCTTTGTTACTTCTTTCTTGCTTGGCTCTTTTGCCTGATGAATTACCCGGAATAATTGAGGTTACTCAATCTCATCAACATATATATCGATGCCAATGCCATGTCCCAGACATGGTCTTACATGGGATCGCCTCATGATGCCAATGCCATATCCCAGATATGGTCTTACATTGGATCCCTTAACTTGGTGTCGATGCCATGTCCTAGACATGGTCTTACACGAGACCTTCCTTATGTGTTTCCTTTGGAAACTTACCATTGCCATGTCTTGACATGGTTTTACATGGTATCCTTGTCTTATAAATCTTATCAATGCCATGTCTTTACCTAGACTTACATGACATCTTTTCCTTATGAATTCACCAATGCCAAGCCTTGGCTTGGACTTACATGGGACCTTTGCCTCATAATAACATTTTCAATGCCATGACTTGTCATGGACTTACATGATATCCTTGCCTTATGACGATGCCATGTCTTGACATGGTCTTACACGGACTTTCCTTGTCTCATGTTATGATATTAGTATCCTTATCATTCCGAGTCTTCAACCGGTACTTTCTCAAACATTTTGTCATTTACTTTTCTCATCATAGTATCAATAATTTAACTTCATAGAAATAAGGTACATTATACAACATAATAATTAATTGCATGAGAATACATGTAAAGCTTTAATTCATACAAACTTACCTCGGTATTCAACATGTATGAAAAGATGTTAGTTATTCCTCGACTTTGTTCTTGCCTCGGTTTTGATCCGGGATTCGTATTTCTTGATCTATAATAACAATTTAGCCCATTTGAATCATGACATTAATAAAAGCATTTCAATAATCATTCTTTGGCAAAATTACTATTTTACCCCTAGATTTTGGCAAAAATGACCATTTTGCCCTTAGGCTCGGGAATAAATTCTAATCACATTTCTACCCTCAACAAGCTTAGGCAAACATTTTATACTCTTATAGCTATCATTAAAACTCAACATTTCACATTATTACTATAAATTTGTAACCTTTTAATCAAGGTCCAATTAGGTGTTTTCAAGATAACACCTTTCACAAAAGTTGTTCATCTAACCACTAAGACTCAATTTCTTCCATAAAAATGCAGCAAATAAAAATGATAGATCTCATGGAAAAACTCTAAACTTCTGACCATATTGCACAATAGTACCCTCATTTGAAAGCTTAAGCTTTAGGGGTCTCAAAATTATAACTATTTTCAAGAAAAGATCACTAGAACACTTGTGAAGAGATGAGTGTGCTGAATTTTTTTATGCTTTTAACGCCTATTTGGCTGCCAATTTTTGGTGGAAGAGATGAGCAAGAAAGATGGACATCATCCTTTCTTTATTTTAATATTAAACCATCAATTTAGTCCACCTACTATCACCAAGTTTGACCAACATTGACAAATTTGTCTCTTATACTAGTCAATGGCCGGCCAAGCATTTACAAGGGGCTAAATTGCCTTTTAAAGTCCTCAAATTAAAAATCTATGGCTATTTGGTACCTTTAGCTTATAAAATGGAACTTTCGGCACTTTATGTGATTTAGTCCTTTTTCGTGATTATGCAAGAAATCGCTAAAATTAAATTACCAAAATTCTCATATACATATACCATCATGCTCTGACTCATAAAATGACATGAGAATAAATTTCTCTAATCTCGGATTAGTGATCCCAAGATCATTGTTCCGACTAGCCCCTAAATCGGGCTGTTACAATTCTCCCCCTTAAGGATTTTCGTCCCCAAAAATCTTACCGATGAAAAGGTTGGGGTATTGGTTTCTCATCATTTCCTCGGGCTCCCATGTAGCCTCTTCTATTCCGTGCCTTTGCCATAGAACTTTCACTAGGGCTATGCTTTTGTTTCTTAACTGCTTCACCTCTCGTGCCAAAATTCTAATCGGCTCTTCACCATAAGTCATGTCAGGTTGTATCTCAACTTCTGTCAGTGCAATCATATGTGAGGGGTCTGATCGGTAACGTCGCAACATGGACACATGAAATACATCATGAATTTTCTCTAATTCAGGCGGCAAAGCCAACCGATAGGCTATCAGCCCAATCTTCACGGTAATCTCATATGGTCCAATAAAACGCGGACTCAATTTGCCCTTCTGGCCAAATCTAAGTACTTTCTTCCATGGTGACACTTTCAAGAATACTCTATCACCGACTTGATACTCAATCTCTTTCCTTTTCAAATCGGAGTAAGATTTTTGTCTGTCAAAAGTAGCCTTTAAACAATTTGGAATCACCTTTACCTTTTCTTCAGTTTCTCTAACCAGATCAATCCCGTGGATCTGGTTTTCCTTAAGTTCAGTCCAATATAAAGGCGTTCAGCACTTACGCCCATACAAAGTCTCATAAGACGCCATTTTCAAACTTGATTGAGAACTGTTATTGTAGGCGAATTCGACCAAGGGTATGTATTTCTCCCAGCTGCCCTGAAACTCAAGAATACAACACCGTAGCATATCTTCAAGTACTTGTATTACCCTCTCCGACTGTCCATCGATTTGGGGGTGGAAAGCTGTACTAAAATTCAACTTTGTGCCCAATACCTCTTGCAACTTCTTCCAAAATCTGGATGTGAATCTCGGATCTCTGTCTGATATAATCGATAAGGGCACTCCATGAAGCTTTACTATCTCTGAAATGTACAAGTTTTCCAACTTGTCAAGTGAGAAATCAACTCGTACAGGTATGAAATGGGCTGACTTCGTAAGTCTATCGACTACAGCCCATACAGCATCTTTCTTGTTTGGTGTCAATGGAAAACCCGTTACGAAGTCCATAGTAATACGGTCCCACTTCCACTCGGGTACCATAATAGGTTGAAGCAAACCCGAAAGCACTTGGTGTTTGGCTTTTACTTACTGACAAATCAAGCATCTCAAAACAAACTCAGAAATATCTTTCTTCATACTCAGCCACCAATACCGTTTCCTCAAATCATTATACATATTGGTACTACCCGGATGTACAGATAAACATCCGCTTTGTGCCTTATATAAAATCTTCCTAATAAGCTTATCATTCCTTGGCACACAAATTCTGTCTCTGAACATCAGACATCCATCAAAATTTATCCGAAAATCAAACTCAACACCCAATTCACACTGAGCTCTCTTAGCTTGTAAATCAATTTCATCTTTTTGAGCCTCATAAACCTCTTGGAGAAACATTGGTCTAGCCCTCAACTCAGCTAGAATGGAACCATCATCAGACAAATTCATTTGCGTATTCAATGTCCTCAATGCAAATAGGGACTTTCTACTCAAAGCATCAGTGACTACATTCGCCTTTTCTGGATGGTAATCGATGACCAACTCATAATCCTTTATCAACTTTAGCCATCTTTGTTTCCTTAAATTCAGTTCCTTTTGAGCCATCAAGTACTTTAAACTTTTTTGATCTGTGAAAATCCGACATCTTTCACCATACAAATAGTGTCTTCATATCTTCAATGCAAAGACAATAGCTGCCAACTCTAAATCATGCGTCGGGTAATTCTTCTCATGTGGCTTTAGCTGTCTGGATCCATATGCTATCACTTTGCCTTCTTGCATAAGTACACAGCCCAATCCATTTAAAGATGCATCGCTGAAGATCACAAACTCTTTTCCCCACTCAGGCTGTACTAGAACTGGAGCCTCTGTCAACATTGTTTTTAATTTCTCGAAACTCTACTGGCACTTTTCCGTCCACTCAAACTTTACATTTTTTTGTAAAGTTTCATCATTGGAGTCACTATCATGGAAAATCCTTTAACAAATCACCTATATTACCCAACTAAGCCTAGAAAACTTCTAACTTCAGTTACACTTTTTAGCTGTTTCCAATCAACAATAGCTGAAATTTTACTTGGGTCAACTCAGACTCTATCTCTCGAGACAATATGTCCCAGAAATTCAACTTCCTTGAGCCAAAACTCACTTTTGCAGAACTTGGCATACAACTGATTTTCCTGTAAAATCTGTAAAACTGTCCTTAAATGCTCAACATGTTCACTTTCATCACAGGAATATATCATTATATCATCAATGAAACAACCACAAACTTATCTAGATACGGCCTAAAAATGCGGTTCATTAATCCATGAACACCGTAGGAGCATTTGTTAAACCGAAGGGCATGACTAAAAGTTCATAGTGCCCATACCTCGTTCGAAAAGCCATCTTAGGCATATTGGAGTCTTTTACTCTCAACTGATAGTATCCCGACCTCAAGTCTATTTTGGAGAACACAGTGGCTCCCTTCAATTGATCAAACAAATCATCGATTCTTGGCAATGGATACTTGTTTTTCATTGTTACCTTATTAAGTTGTCGGTAGTCTATGCATAATCTCATAGAGCCATCCTTCTTTTTCACAAATAGCACTGGAGCACCCCATGGAGAACAACTCAGTCTAGCAAAACCTTTGTTCGTTAAATCTTGCAACTGTGTCTTTAATTCTTTCAACTCAGTTGGAGCCATCCTATAAGGAGCAATTAATATTGGTACAGTACCGGGAGCTAACTCGATGCCAAACTCAACCTCTCTAACCGGAGGCAATCCTGGTAATTCCTTGGGAAAAACATCTGAGTACTCACATACTATCGGCACTGCCTCAATCTTTAACTCGGTTTCTTTGGCATTCATCACAAAGGCAAGATATGCCTCATACCCTTTTCTTATATACCTCTGAGTCATCATGTGAGAAATCACTACCGGCGACCTATCTTCTTCATCTGATTCAACATAAAGGATATCCCCGTTTTCACATCTCAGCTTAATATATTTCTTTCCATAATTTACCATCACATCGTGAGTGGTTAACCAGTCCATACCAAGAATAATGTCAAATTCATCAAATGGTAATAACATAATGACCCCTACTCATCAAAGGGCAATTTTTGCATACTTTATCAACTAAAACTCTTTTGCCTAGCAGATTAGATACCTTTATCATAAACTCAGTGGACTCTATAGGCATACTCATACTAGATACTAATTTCATGCAAATATATGAGTGGGTAGATCCAGGATCAATTAAAGCAACCACATTAGCATCATGAAGGAAAAATGTACCTGTAATCACATCAGGAGACGATGCCTCTTCGCGAGCGGGAAAGGCTTAAGTCTTCATAGACGCCCTGCCCTCGGGTCTCGCAGCTGCTCCCTGGGGTTACTCTTACTAGTCACTCCACTTCCCGGGTTTTTTTGTGGTCTCCCTCTAACAATGCTACTAGATCTCGCATTCTGAGTTTTCTCTTCATCATCTCAAGACATTCTCTTATAAAGTGGTCTTTGGAACCACACTTGAAATAACCAATTTCATGTGCTCGTTATTCATCGGGGTGACGTCTACTGCACTGTGGGTATTCCGATCTATTAGATCAAATGTTCCCAACGCTAGCGACTGAAGTAGTCTAAGCCTTATTCCCCGAAGACTACTTACCCTTGCTTCTGCTTGAAAATCGGGCGGAAGTAGCTGATCGAGTGGAGAAGTCTATTGATTTCTTTGACGAGGACTGGAATAACTTACTCCACTGTCTCTTTCTTGAGTCACGAGACTCCATTTTAGCTTTTCTTTTCTCTTTAACTAGTTCTTCAGCTTTACAAGCCCGATCCACCAACACAACAAATTCTTTCAACTCTAGAACAGCAACAAACAATTTAATGTCTTCATTTAATCCATCCTCAAATCTCTTGCACATGATGGCTTCAGTGGATACACATTCTCGAGCGTATTTACTGAGTCTTACAAACTCACGCTTATACTCAGTTACTGACATTTTACCTTTCTTCAACTCCAAGAATTCTTTTCTCTTCTAATCGATAAATCTTTGGCTGATGTACTTCTTTCTGAATTCTTCTTGGAAAAATACCCATATGACCCTTTCCCTTGGTACCACTAACATAAGGGTATTCCACCATTGATAAGCGGAATCTTTCAAAAGTGAAACAACGTATCTTATGCACTCTTCAAATGTGCACGACAAATCATCAAATACCCTTATGGTATTTTCAAGCCAGAACTCAACTATTTCTAGATCATCATCTTTACTAGCCCGAAATTCCTCAGCTCCTTGCTTCCGAATTCTATCTACTGGAGGCTTTTCTCTTCTTACCACTTCTACCACTTGAGGGGATACAGGGATAGGTTGAGGAATAGGCGGGGTGGAGGGGGTGGGGCATTCGGGTTCGTGTGAACGAACTTTGTATACCAAGCATTCATCATGTTGAGAAAGGCTTCCCTGGCCTCTTCTCCTCCTCTTTGACTTACTGTCATGGGTCTATTTTCATTTTCATTCGACACCGTCCCTTCAGCGAGAGCTGACAGATTACTTTCTACATCATCTGCCACAGCTCTTTCGGGATCCATTTACTATATAATAACACAATTTAAATCGTCAAGAGTCATCACACTATCACTATATAAATACTCTTATGTATGGCATGTATAGCTAGACTCAAACTTATGCTGCATTAGTCTGAGAATCAACTAAACTGTAGCTCTGATACCACTAAATATAACACTCCTTACCCAGGTCCGATACCGGGACCGGATACGAGGCATCATTATTCTTGACCTTACTTAGACATGTATTAACGAACTATAAAGTTTCGTTCTGATTTAAAAAGAAAAACTTTCTTTTCTTAGTCATAACATTCATCTCATGGTCCTACGAGGCCATAAACATACATCTAGAAGATTTCAAGGTTCAACTAGAAACTTTTACTCTCCTTGAAAATTTTTGTCTAAACAAGGGCCACACGCTCGTGTGACCTGGGACACGCCCGTGTGGTCTCACACGCCCATGCCCCTAGCTCATGTACAATTTATTTTTATTACAACCTACAGGGGTTTTCACATGGCTTGACACATGCCCGTGTCAATGGTCCGTGTCCTTCACATGGCCTAGACACGCCCGTGTCCTCACCCGTGTAAAAACCTAGGGGTATTCTGTTTGCGACGTCAGCAACCCCCTTAAGGAGCACACGGCCTAGGCACACACCCGTGTGGCTATCCCGTGGCTGACACTGACTTAAAACACTAACATTCAGGGACACACAGCCTATTAACATACCCATATAAGTTGATTGTGTGTTAGACACGGCTTAGACACACGCCTCCGTGTGGACACTTAAAGGCTATTTTTCAAGCCATTTCCACCCTGAAATCAAGATCATTCATATACCCAATCCAACTACTCAAATACTTCATCAAAAACATGAACATTAATGCATAACTCATCATCAATTGATGTATAAACTTAGTAAATATTGGCCAATCTTTTTAGCCATATACAAAAAGAATAATAACCTTAATAGCTAACACTTTGGCCCCTCTAAGGACTTACATCAAGATGAAATAATTTCCTATACATGCCATACTTAATAAAAACAACCTGGCTATACCAAAAATAGTGATTGATAGTGTGCTCCGAGCTCCAACGTTAATGATCCACAAGTTAGCTTGGCTAGACTATAAGAAAAGAAGAAGAGAGAGAAGTAAGCATATAGCTTAGTAAGCTTGCATGAAACTCATTTAGCAATATATATTAATTCATTATAACTCATCCATCTTGAGATAAGAACAACATACATCTCAACTGCTGGGATTACTTACTCATCACATGTTACATAATAATTTCATACTTGCGTTATATTCATGGTACCTGTGTCACTTCATTACATAGATTAGTAAATTTTGCTGATGCAACAGTAAACTTAACTTTCATATTTCTCAACATAAATGATGCATAATATCACCCTTGTATAACCTAACTTATTATTATCTTAACCTGCTTAGCTTTCTTTGTTACTTCTTTCTTGCTTGGCTCTTTTGCCTGATGAATTACCCAGAATAATTGAGGTTACTCAATCTCATCAACATATATCTCGATGCCAATGCCATGTCCTAGGCATGGCCTTACATGGGATCACCTCATGATGCCAATGTCATATCCCAGATATGGTCTTACATGGGATCCCTTAACTTGGTGTCGATGCCATGTCCCAAACATGGTCTTACACGAGACCTTCCTTATGTGTTTCCTTCGGAAACTTACCATTGCCATGTCTTGACATGGTTTTACATGGTATCCTTGCCTTATAAATCTTATCAATGCCATGTCTTTACCTAGACTTACATGACATCTTTTCCTTATGAATTCACCAATGCCAAGCCTTGGCTTGGACTTACATGGGACCTTTGCCTCATAGTAACATTTTCAATGCCATGACTTGTCATGGACTTACATGATATCTTTGCCTTATGACGATGCCATGTCTTGACATGGTCTTACACGGACTTTCCTTGTCTCATGTTATGATATTAGTATCCTCATCATTCCGTGTTTTCAACCGGTACTTTCTCAAACATTTTGTCATTTACTTTTCTCATCATAGTATCAATAATTTAACTTCATAGAAATAAGGTACATTATACAACATAATAAGTAATTGCATGAGAATACATGTAAAGCTTTAATTCATACAAACTTACCTCGGTATTCAACATGTATGAAAAGATGTTAGTTATTCCTCGACTTTGTTCTTGCCTCGATTTTGATCCAGGATTCGTATTTCTTGATCTATAATAACAATTTAGCTCATTTGAATCATGACATTAATAAAAGCATTTCAATAATCATTCTTTTGCAAAATTACTATTTTACCCCTAGACTTTGGCAAAAATGACCATTTTTCCCTTAGGCTCGGGAATAAATTCTAATCACATTTCTACCTTCAACAAGCTTAGGTGAACATTTAATAATCTTATAGCTATCATTAAAACTCAACATTTCACATAATTACTACAAATTTGTAACCTTTTCATCAAGGTCCAATTTGGTGTTTTCAAGACAACACATTTCACAAAAGTTGCTTACCTAACCACTAAGACTCAATTTCTTCCATAAAGATGCAGCAAATAATAATGATAGCTCTCATGGAAAAACTCTAAACTTCTCACCATATTGCACAATAGTCCTCTCATTTGAAACTTTAAGCTTTAGGGGTTCAAAAGTACACCTATTTTCAAGAAAAGATCACTAGAACACTTACTTGTGAAGAGATGAGTGTGTTGAAATTTTTTAAGCTTTTAACCCCTATTTGGCTGCCAATTTTCAGTGGAAATCATCCTTTCTTTATTTTAATATTAAACTATCAATTTAGTCCACCCACTATCACCAATTTTGACCATTGACAAATTTGTCTCCTATGCTAGTCTATGGCCAGCCAAGCATTTACAAGGGGCTAAATTGCCTTTTAAATTCCTCAAATTAACAATCTATGGCTATTTGGTACCTTTAGCTTATAAAATGGAACTTTCGCACCTAACCACATAATTATGCAAGAAATCGCTAAAATTAAAGTACCGAAATTCTCATATACATATATCATCATGCTCTAACTCATAAAATGACATGAGAATAAATTTCTCTAATCTTGGATTATTGATCCCGAGATCATTTTTTCGACTAGCCCCTAAATCGGGCTGTTACATTTGGAATACGAAAGGATACTCGGGGATCTCGTACACACAATACCGTACCAATGCCATATCCTAGATATGGTCTTACACGAAGTCTCATATCGATGCCATATCCCAGATATGGTCTTACACGAAGTCTCATATTGATGCCATATCCCAGATATGGTCTTACACATAATCTCAGTAACCTTAATGTCATGACATTTATATCCTATCTATTCTTGAGGTTCTACGGGGACTTTCGCTGTACCGATTCTCTGTCGGTCATTTTTGAAATATCGTACTCAATAGCTTTCATATTTCATTTCAATAATATAGCATTTACCTTAATTATATCAATTAATCATCTAGCCACAGATAATTTAATTCTTATTAAACATACGAACTTACCTCAGCATAAAAACGACAAAAAGGACTAAATCGTCAAATACTCATTTTTCTCCTGTTCTAACTCCAAACCTCGTTTTTCTCGATCTATAATTTCACATTTAACTTATTTAATCATTATACTATTCAAATCAGCCCAAAATCACGTTATGGAAAAAATTACATTTTTGCCCCTAAGCTTTTGACACTTTACAATTTAGTCCCTAGGCTCGTAAAATGAAATGTACTCAATTTTTTCAATATCAATGCTTAGACAAACCTTATACTTGCTTATAACAGCCCACAAATTTCATTTATTCACATTTTACACCATATTTTATAACTTTTACAAATAGGTCCTTTTTGACATTTTTACCAAAAATCACTTAGCAAAAGTCGTTTAACAACCAACAAACATGCATTTTCCACTATCAAACATCAAAATACATACATATTCAACATGGGTAAAATTTTATACTTTGACATCTCTTCAAATTGGTGGTAGGAATAGATAGATCGTGTTACAAGGATTTTAAAAACATAAAAATCATTAAAAACGGGGCTAGAACGGAGTTACAATCGAGCTTGAAAGCTTGAAAAACCCTAGCCATGTCTTCTCCATGTAAAATTCGGCCAAGGAAGAAGAAGATGGACAAATTTGGCTTTATTTTGGCTTTTTAATTCATTTTAATTACCAAATTACTAAAATGCCCTTAATGAAAAACTTTAGAAACATGCCAAAGCATATCCATTTTTGTCCACCAACTTAATCAATGGTCTAATTACTATATAAGGACCTCAAATTTAAATTTTCATAGCAATTGGACACCTTTAACATATAGAACTCAAGTTTTGCACTTTTTGTAATGTATTCCTTTTGACTAAATTGAGTGCCCAAACGTCAAACTTTTTGAACGAAATTGTAACACCCCTTACCCGTATTCGACACCGAAACCGAGTATGAGGCATTACTAGACTTAACATACTTAATCACACAAAGTCGGGCCATAAAATTTTTATTCCAACTTAAAACTTTTCATTCGTGATTATAACGTCCCTATTTTGGGCCTACGAGCCCTGAAGCATACATATACAGTGGTTCGGGACTGAACCAGAAGCTTAGGAACACTTAGAAAATTTTTACTTAAAACAGGGCCACACACCCTTGTGGAAATGAACACACCTATGTGGGTAGGCTGTGTGGTCACACACGCCCATGTCCCTAGTCCGTGTGGATTTTATTTTTCATTTCAAACCTACAGGGGTTTTCACACGGCTTGGCACACGCCTGTATTTATGACCCGTGCCCCTCACATGGCCATGACACACCCGTGTTTTAGCCCGTGTGTGAAAACCTTGACATTCTATTTACTACACCAACAGACATTTAAGGTGAGTCACATGCCCTGTGCTAGCCCATATGGCAAACTTGATTTTTGGCAAATTAGGTGCAGGGGACACACGGCCAGACTACACGCCCATGAGGCAGGCTGTGTGTCACACATGGCCTAGACACATGCCCGTGTGCCTACCTGTGTGGACAATTATAAGGCTATTTACCAAGCCATTTGCCACCATGAAAAGCAACCACACTTTTACCATTTCCAGCAACACGTAGCATAACAATAATACACCTCTAATATCTACAATCAAGACATCCACATCTAAATTTCATACTACACTCATCATGCATATACTTCATGTAACACCCCTAACCCGTAACCATCGCCATTCAAGGGTTAAGAGGCATTACCAGACAAAACGAAACTTTTACGAACATTTCACATCACAAGATATATCATTATCATATCAAAGTAAATCATATACATAGAGTCCTTAAATAGGTCTATGAGACTTCAAACATGCATTAAGAAGGGGTTGGGACTAAACCGAACACATACAAAAATTTCTAAAAACTTAACATTTTTCAAAGTTATAGAGGTCACATGCCCGTGTGGAAGGTCGTGTGCCTCACACGGCCTCACACACACCCGTGTGTCCAAGCCATGGCAAAACAGGGCATACATACTAACTTGTCCACACGGCCGAGGACATGCCCGCCTGCTTAACCCGTGGTCGAAACTGACTTGCATCACACGGCCAGTCACATGTCCTTGTGTCCAACCCTTACTCGACACTGACTTGTTTCACATGGCTAGTCACACATCCGTGTGTCCACCCCGTGTGCGAGCCTGACTTGCATTGAATTACAAACTCAAGAGACATAGTCGAGCCACACGCCCGTGTGCTCAATCGTCTGGGCAAATATAGGCCATTTGCAAGGCCAATTTGCCACCCATTTAGGGTCAAACCTACAAGCACAAACAAACACATTTCATACCCTCAAAATGCAACCAAATCATACCAATAATATCCATCTTTTCTAACCATTCAAATGCATATCAAATATACCAACTTATGCACCATTTATCTCAATCTATCTTTAAACATTTCTATGCAAACACCATCCAAAAACTTACTAAATCATTCTAACCATTCATCAATAATATACCAACTTTGCATCACAAAACATAATTGACATTTTCCATAATCACATCCCATTTACAAGCCATATCACATAGCTTATATATACAACTCAAAACATTATCTAATTCATCTCGACTATACATGCCATACTTAATTAAGTACACATTCAAAAGGTACCAGAATAGAGTTTAATAGTGTGGTGATGATCCTCGACGATCCCGGAGCCTTCCGTAGCTTCAACGATCTATAAAACAATGCAATACACATAAAGTAAGCTTTTAAAAGCTTAGTAAGCCTTATACAAATAAACTTAACATATAAAACATTTATAACCATTTCAATTACAAGAACTTTAACATATCTCAATAGCATATTCATATTTCTTCTTTACCTCAATTATATCTAACCATTTGTTTGACAACAAATCACTTCTTCATGTATCACATTAGATCATAGCACATTCATACATATATCACATTTTGTCTCAACAAGTTTATGCACATATCTCACTTTTACAACTTCATATATACTTACCTTTCATAATCAAACATGGTATACATGTCAAACATATCTGTATCGGTTACACCTTTCACGTAATCATTCATTTCTCAAATTTTCCCGTTGAACCATTCGAAATCAAATAGGATACTCGAATAACTCAGAACACTCGTAGCCAACGTCCCAAACGTGGTCTTACATGTAATCAAATATCGATACCACTATCCCAAACAGAGTCTTACACGAAATCATATACGATGCCAATGTCCCAGACATGGTCTTACACGTAATTCTCAAGTCGATGCCAATGTCCCAGACGTGGTCTTACACGATATCTCATATCGGAACCCTATGTCATGACATACGTATCCTAACTATTCCTAAGGTTCGTACGAGACTTTTCGGACATTGGCATTTTGTCGATACCTTCTTGGATTTCACATGTATATCTCCATAGCCATTCATCACATTTAAATTTCATATGAACATAAATAAATCAACACAAATACATTTATTTATATATAGACTTACCTCGTACGGATATAAACGAACGGATTCGATTACTCGATCACTTTCGACTTTCCTCAGTCTAAATCTATTTTCTTTGGTTCTTGATCTATACATATTCAAATTTAACTCATTTATTCACCAAATCATTCAATTCAATCCAAAAACACACATTTAGGGCATTTTACAAATTAGCCCTCACATTTTCACATTTTGACATTTAAGTCCAAATTACTCAATTTCATCAAAAATCCAAAGACAAAATATGTTAGTCTAACACATATATTCCATATTTCATCATCAAATATCGCAAAGCTCAAGCATTCATCAACGGCAGATTTCAAAATCATCATCAAATACCAAAATTAAGGCATGGGCTTGATAGTTCTAGAAGCAACGATCACAGAAACATAGAAATTATCAAAAACTGAAACCAAAACATACCTTAATCAAAGAACATCAAGGCCGAATGCTACCAAAGCTTAAAACCCTCTTTTCTTTTCTTATTTTCAGTGGTGGATGGACAAAAGTGATGAAACAAATGATTTATTTTAGGTTTTAATTATCATAATATCTCATTTACTAATTTACCCTTTATGAACTAATTATAAAACTATATAACAATAGCCCTTAACAGTCCATCCCATAATTTAATGGCTAAATTGCAACATAAGGACTCCATATTATAAAAACAATAGCAATGAAACACTTTAACAATTATCAAGCCACTTTTAAAACTTACGCGATTAAGTCCTTTTTTCAAATTAAGCACACAAACAACAAAATTAATTCACGAAACTTTCACACATGCTTAATCACATACTGCAAACACAAAAAATAATATTAAAATATTTTTCTGACTCAGATTTGTGGTCTCGAAACCACTATTTTGACTAGGGTCTAAATTGGACTGTTACACTTCACACATTACTCATTCAATTGCACAAGCTTGCACTTCATGAATTTCATCATCATTGAATAGATATAACTGAGCTAGTTTTGGCAAATTCCAATGGCCATTTACAAAATGAAATAAGTAGCATTAATAACCAACACCTTGGCTATCCAATATGACATATGACAAAATGACCAAGTTCCTATACATGCCATACCTAAAATAATCAAACTTTACTATACCCAAAAGAATAGCTTGATAGTGTGAATCGAGCTCCGACGTCCTACGATCCCCGAGCTAGCTTGGTGATACTACAAGAAAAGGGAAAAGAGAGGGAGTAAGCATAAAGCTTAGTAAGTTTGCATGTACTATAAATAACAACATAAAATCTTGTGAAAACATCCATGCATTTCATTACGAATTAACACAAAATTCTCAAGCAACATTGGCGTGGTTTACTCATGCTCATTCTTACCAACCACATATCACTTACCGGACTCGTTTCTCGTGAGTTTCGCATATGTACTTGTATCACTCCATCACATAACTTTAGCCCTTTTTCCATCCTTATCATAAACTTTAATTCTTGACCCCGTTAAATTGGAATGTCGAAGGATACTCAGGAATTGTCATACACATAGTAAGATGCCAAAGCCATATCCCAGATATGGTCTTACATAAGATCACATGTCGATGCCAATGCCATAACCCAGATATGGTCTTATACGGGATCTCATATCGATGTCGACGCCATATCTCAAATATGGTCTTACACGAGATCGTATGTCGATGCCATGTCCCAGACATGGTCTTAACGAAATCATTATTCGATGCCGATGCCATATCCCAGATATGGTCTTACATGGGATCTCAATTCGGTGCTGAGGCCATATCCCAGATATGGTCTTATACGGGACCTTATTAATCTAATGTCTTGACAAGGGTATCCTTTCTATTCCCAAGGTTCAACCAGGACTTTGACATAATAAAACTTCATCATATTTTCATCGAGACCTTATTAACCAATTTCATAGAAAGAATATACACTTCACGTAACATCAAGCATTTAAAAGCATAATAACATTATGTTGATTTATTACACACCAACTTACCTCGGTACCAAAATATAGATAGTGTTCAATTTAGTCTACCACCTTGTTCTTTCCTCGGTTTAGGTCCGGACTTCATGTTTCTTGATCTAAAATGATAAATTTCACTTATTTAATTATCTCATTGACTAAAACAGCCCATGAATCATACTTTGGCAAAAATTATAATTTTGCCCTTAAACTTTCACATATTTGCAAAATGGTCCCTAGGCTCGTATGATGAAATGTGTTAATTTTTCTCTCACCCAAGCCTAGCCGATTCATAATCTCTCTTATAGCAACCCAAAATTTTAACTATTTTACACTTTATACACATATTGTTTCATCTTTTGTAAGTAAGTCCTTTTTATCGATTTCACCAAAAATCATTTAGCAAAAGTTATTTATCACACTTCAAACTGTCATATTCTACCACTAGGCATCAAAATACATGCATGTCATTTGTAGGTAAAATTTTAAACACCAACTCTAGCTCAAAATAGTGGTAGAAATAGATAAATCGAGCTACAAGGATTTCAAAAATACGAAGAACATCAAAAATGGGGTTAGAAGGTACCTACAATCAAGCTTGAAAGTGAAACAAAACCCTAGCTATGGCTCCTTGAAAATTTCGGCTATGGAGGATGAAGATGGACACCAATTTTGACTTCTTTTTCCCTTTTTATTAATTTATTAATCAAATGACCAAAATGCCCGTAAGGCCATTCCTTGAGATTTTTCCTTTCCATGTCCATTTTTGTCCATCATGAGATATGATGGTCTAATTACTAAATAAGGACCTCTAATAAATTTTCTAATGCTATCTCATACTTAAAACTACTAGAATCTCATATTTTTCAATTTTTGCAATTTAGTCCTAAAAGATAAATTGATCACTAAATCATAAAATTTCTAATTTTATGAAATTTTCACACAACCATGCAAACATGTCATAGACCTCATAAAAACCATTAAACATATATTTCTACTTCAGATCTGTGGTCTCGCAACCACTATTCTGACTAGGCCCTAAATCAGGCTGTTATAGAAATTTTTACGAAATCGTTTCATAAAACTATAGACCATAAAAATATAATAAAAATAAATTTTTCTTCATCAGATTTGTGGTCCCGAAACCACTGTTCTGACTAGACCCAAAATCGGGCTGTTACAATTTTAGTGCATATATATATGATTTGTTAAATTGATAATGTTCTGTATTAATTTTTTTTATTATATTTGACCCACACTGGCCTTTAAAAGATAACCTCCTTCAATTTCTAACTTTTCAAATAATAATAGAGGTTAGGATGTGATACATGCACGGGAGCGATTGAAGTACACTCGAGTTCATCAGGTGGACCAAACTCCAAGCTGCCTATTTCAAGAGAGGATCCAATTGAAATTCCCATTGGGCCTATAATGTGTGCTAGATCAAAGAGGTTTAAAGTGGCAATGATGGGCCTGGTTTAGCAAGTTTGGGCTGAACATGAGATTGTCCAACCTTATTGGACCCAAAATATCGTTCCAAGTCCATGCAATGTTTTGCATGTGGCTGTTTGTTTAATTTAATTAATTCTATAGTTTTTAATTATGTCTTGATCATTAAGTTTTTGCATTTTTTTTTAATTATGACATGCATTATGTGTTTTGCATTAAATAAAGTCATGCATTGTGTAACTCTCATGTTTGTTAAGTTTGCATGATATACTATGACATGCATTATGCAACTCCCATGTTAGTTAAAGTTTGCATCATTAAATTAAGTCATGCATTAAGTAACTCATTTGTTTATTTAGTTAGCACCTTAGACCATGCATTTAAGCATCCTAGTTGTTAAATATGTTTGAGTTTGTTTATATAAGTATGTTATTTAATTTAGCTGTTACTTTTTAATGCATAAATTAAAGTGTGTTTATTTTCATTTTAAATAAGGTGATTTAAATTTCATGTTCAATTAATTTGTATGCATGAGTGTTATTAAATATGTTGTTTTTATTAGTGTTTTAAGTTATTATTTAATCTTTAATATCTATTTTGTAGCTAACTATTCATATGATTAAAGACTTTATAGCGCCCTGAATTTTGGGCCTAGAAGAAATAGGCCTTGGGCATAGGAGCAATTGGATTTTAGTTGTGCAAGAAAAATTTTACAATTTCATGTTGGGCATGCAGGCTATGTGCTTTAGGGGTGATTGGGGGCGTTCGGGAGGTCCTTAGTTCCAATCTAGGCTTTAGCAAAAGTTTGAATTTTTCCCTTAAATGAACTTGGCGTTAGCTGGAAGGCCTTATTAATATTCATGGTTAGAATATGACACAAGGAAGCTTGTGGTCTAGTGGTAAGGAGGCATTAGGAGTACACATGTGGTCTGAGGTTCAAGTCATAGCTTGTGCAGAATTTTTGGTTGTTCTTGAATGAACCTGGATATCAGCAGGAAGGCTTTATAAATATTTGGGATAAAAGGTGACACAAGATGGCCTTATGGTCTAGTGGTTGTGGCATCATTATGATGGAAGGGATCTTGGGTTTGAGTCACCCTCTGCACAAAGGAGTATTTATTTTACTACTTTGCTGCGAAGTGGTGGAATTCGAGTGAAAGACTACTGGGGAGAATGTTTGAATTGGTCTTGAGTTTTTGGGAAAAGATTATGCAGCAAATCAAGGAGGGATTTATGGAGATTTTTAAGGAATTTGAAAAGGGGGAGAAGTTGTAGCTGAATAGGAGTGCTGGTATATGCAAAATTCGGCTAGAAGGTTTTAAGTGCTTACGTTTTGCTTTGTTTAGTTTTCAGCATTTTGTTTTGTGCTCTTCAAGTTCTTTTGATGTGTAGAATTGTGTTTTTGGGTAGCCTTTAGCATTGTTTTTCTCTCATTTTCTTTTCTGGTGGCTGAATATTGCAGTTTGGATATTTTATAATTTTATGAGTGGTTGATTTTTCCTTTCTTAATTTTGTCGAATCTTTCCTTTCTTTCGGCTTCTCATTCTTTCTTTTATTTCCACTGGGTTGGCAAATCTCTATCTTTCTCCTCTCATATTTCTAAACCGATTATACCTTTCTTTTCCCTTTCTTTTCTTTGCTGAATCAATTATTCTCCTTTTCTTCTCCTAAGCCGAATACTCTTTTCTTTCTTACACTTAAGTACCTTGAATCTGTTGGCCGAATATCACATCTTGTAGCTTGGGTTTTGTGTTGACCGATTGTTGCTCTTCTTTTCATCTCTATTATTTACTTCAGTTTTGGCCATAGGTTTTTGACCGATTCTCTTTCTCTTCACCTATTCATCTCATTTTGGGTTGACAACGGTTCTCTTGTAATTGTAAGTATGATCGACTCTTGCTCTGTTTCTTTAATTTCTTTTTTTTTTTGTTTTTTTTTTGTTTTAAGAGACCTCACTCTTTGGTTCTGTTTAAAACTGAATGCCATTTCTCCCTATCTCTAGTTTTGAGACTTGGCTGGACAAGGGGTTTTGTTTCAAGCCTTTGGATATGTGAGTTTTGTTAATGGGTGGTACGTTTCGTGTGTAGATACTAATCAAGAAGTGGGTAATCGCTTTTAATCAGCAGTTTAGTTGCAAGTATCCATTGGTTCAAGCAAGATAGGTGACTATGGCTTGAGTGATGAGGTTTGGTTGATTAAGGCTGGTTACGTTTTGTTGATATGCATGGTGTTGTGAATGATTATAGGTTGGCGCTCGAAGGCAGTGCGCGGGCATTCACAAGCAGGTGTGTAACTTTATGCGTTGTTGATGATCGGTTAAAAAGATGAAAGTGTGTATTCCACACTGATTGAACTGTAGATCAACAAAAGCCGAAAAGTTGAAAACTCAAAAGGCCGAAATACGGCATTTGATGCCACACAAGCATGCAATCGCACGTGTGGTGATTCGAGCCTACAAATCTTAAGCGTAGGACTGTAGAGGCTATTATGGGCCTCGGTGGGCCTTGTGGGCCCAATGGGCTCATGGGCCCCATATGAATAAAATATATAATTTGTGGTAAATATTAGACCGAGCCGTGTAGTCCACATGTCTAGGGTCATTTTTGGCCAATGGATCGTGTGGGCCCAATACGGGTAAAATGCATGTTATATGGTTTCTATTGGTTTGAACTGTGTTGTTCGTATAGCTGAGGCTATTTTTGGGCTAATTGGGCCATACGAGTGTGTGGGCCCACTTGGGCCGAGTAATGGGCCTTAGGCTCATTTACACCGTTGTGACTGTTTAGGTTATTTAAGTCCCGCAAGGTGACTGTGGACCTTCTATTGGGTCGTTGATATCCCAATTTACGAAAATTATCGAAATACCCCCAATTTACAAAATTACTGAAATAGCCCCGATTTGCAAAATTATCGAAATACCCCCGTAGGGTAGAATTATCAAAATACCCCTATAGGGTAGAATTACCAAAATACCCCTAAAAGGTAAGATTACTAAAATACGTTTATAGGGTAAAATGATTGTTTTATGCTATGTTTTGACTGACCTGAGCTATGATTTGTCTGTCTTTCTAGAGTATGCCATGTGATTTATATATATGTGCTTTGCATACATCACATACTGCATGGTATTGGGATTTTGTAATTGGAGGAAGTGATTGATCTGTTAGGGTCGTACGGGTCGCCCGATACGACTGTGGACCCACCGATTTGATTATTAGGATTGCACTAGTTTGACTGTGGACCCACCGATTTGACTGTGGACTAAAATGTCAAAATGTGCAAATTTGAAGGCTAAAATGTAAAATGCTTTAACTAAGTGTTGTGGACTGTTTTGGATAAAAATGTGATTGAATGAGTTGAGTTTAATATTATATAGATCAAGAAAAGAGAGATTCGGATCGAGATCGAGGCAAAGATAAATTGCTCAATTGATCGACTAGTGTTGTTAATTCTACGTTCGAGGTAAGTTTATGTATAATACAAATTATTTTAATTATGTTCACATGTTATGTAATGAATGAAAATGTGGTTGATGAGTTAGTAATGCTAAATGTGAGTTTGAAGAGGTGTGGCACTAAGTGTGCGTAAATCAAATTAATACAGTGGTGAGTGGCACTATGTGTGCGAAATAAAGAGAGCATCGACTATATTAGTTGGCACTGTGTAACGCCCTAAATTTGGGCCTTGAAGGAATGGGCCGTGAGTGTGGGATCAGCTAGGAGACTGAACATAAATATTTATGTGTGCAAGAAAATGTCATAAATTGCTTGCTTGCTATAATGGCTAAGTGATTTGGGTGTGTATGAGAGTGTTTGAGAAGCCTGGGTTCAAGTCTTGGCTTTTGCAAAATTTTTAGTTTTTCTCTTAAACGAATCTAGACATTGGCATATAGGCTTTATAATGCTTGTTTATGACACAAGAAGAGCTTGTAGTCTAGTGGCAAGGTGGCGTGTTGTGTAACTGAGAGGTCTAAGGTTCAAGTCTTGGGTTGCGCAATGGGGTATTTATTTTGCTGCATGAGTTGTATAAGTAGTTGAGTTGGACTGAAACACAGCTAAGGGGAGTTTGAATAGATTTGAATGGTGTTTGAACTAGTCATGGAGAGATTCAAAGAGGGATAAAGGGAGAGAATTAAGGAGTTTGAGTGAGAGGAGAGTTGTGTCGATTTGGGTGTCTGGCTACTCAAATTTTCGGCAGTGATTTCTTTTGGGTATAGTCCTTGTTCGGCTCTTTGTTTTGGTATTTTTGTTTTATTCTTTTTGTTCTTCCTGGCCGAATTGGCCTTTTGGGTCTTGACATCATAAGTTATTTGGTCGATTCCTTGTAAGTCAAGTGCCTCTCGGTCCTTTTTGGATTCCTTTTTCCTCTGCTATTTTTCCTTTCAGCCGAATTCATTCTTCTCCCTTATTTCTCCTTCACTTCTTCTCAACTGCTCTCCTTTTCTCTTTGACTGAGTAGCCCTCTCTCTTTTTCTTTCTCTGCTGTACCAGTCGATTTGGTAGTGGGCGATGACCTCTTCTCCTGTTCATAACACTGTGGTAAGCCGAATCCTACATCTCCTCTTTTCCCCTCTCTCTTTTGTTTCTCTGCTTTTCCAATATAGACTGAATGTCGTAAATCTTGTCTTGTTATTTCGAAACCCTGTGGATGATAGTCTCTGACAATTGGTGGATCATCGACTGCCTTACTTCTCTGCACATCTCTGCTTTCTGCTTTGAATACCTCTTTGGCTGAATATTGTGGAGTAAGTAGATTATTTTGTAGTATTGGCCGAATACCCAATCTGCTCTAACTCTAAATCTTTGGACTATGGGCATCAATTCAAGCCTTGTATTACACGAGTATGGCTAATGAAATCTATCTTAGATGCAGTAAATTGAGAAGAAGGGTGTGATCGTTTTCAACCAGTGATCTAAGAGTAAAAATAGGTAACTTTCGGTCAAGGTAAGTGGTGATACCGGTTTCGGGCTTTAGTGTTAATGATCTAAAGGATGAGAGATTGATTGTGTTGGGATGATTGTAGGTTGATCACGCGTGGGGAAATCTGTTCGTTGCGCAAATAGGTGTGCAGTCACACCCTCTCTTCTGTGAATCGGCAAAAGCTGAAATGCCAAAACTTCGGCATTTGTGGCCCCACGAGCGAGCAATTACTCGTATGGTAAAACAGACCCACCAATCATGGGCGATAGACTATAGAGGCCACCACAGGTGTTCTCGTGCTTTTGGGCCGACATGGGCCTCGTTTGGCCAAAATGGGCCTTGTGGGCCCATAGAGCTCGTGGTCCCCACATGCATGAAATCCACGATAAGTGGCAAATACTAGACTGGGCTATGTAATTCGTATAGCCGTGACTGAATTTGGGCTAAATGGGCCACACAAGTGTGTGGGCCCACGTAGGCCGAATAATGGGCCTTGGGCCCATTTACATCGTTATGACCATTATAACATCCTGAATTTGGGCCTAGTAGAATTGGGCCCAATGGGCCTTGGGAGTAGTAGCATTTAAAATTTTTGGAGAATAAGAGAATGGCTTTAGTGCAAGTTGGACTTATTAGGTGAGTGATTTTGGAAGGTTAGAGGGCTTCTATGAAGTCCTGGGATCAAATTTTGGCTTTAGGGAAATCTTGGTTTTAGGTGGAAAAAACCCCGGGAATTAGTAGGTAGGCTTTAAGAATAAAATGTAGAGAAAAATGACACAAGTGCAGTGTATGGTGTAGTGGCAAAGTGACGCCACATGAGAGGCAAGGGGATGATGCCACAAGGAAGGAAGGAGGTCCAAGGTTCAAGTCTTGGCTCTTGCATTTTGGTTTTCTTTTTTCATGGACCTTAGAATTTGGCTATAGATTTATATTTAGTTGTGCATGTTTTAAGACACAAGAGGAGTTTGTGGCTTGGTGGCTAGCGGCGTGGATTATGCTGCAGGAGAGCCTGGGTTCAAATCTCATGAAAAGCAAGGGAGTATTTATTTTGCGAATTGGATGGCAAGAGTTTGAGATGGATTTAAACTCTGCTATCGGAGGGATCCCACATCGGAAAGATACAAAGAAGGAAGGTGAGAGGCTAGCTATATATGGAGCATTCTATGATCGGAGGAAGCACACGTTGGAGGGCATTTGGGCACAGGAGTGGTCGAAGCGCGAATTAGCACCAGATTCCTATCAGGTGTGTAACTCTCTCTACTCTAGTTGTGGAGCGGCAAATGCCGAAGTGCCAGTCACGATAATAATAGCCACACGAGCGTGCGAGCGCACGTGTGGGGCTTCGACGCGATAGTTAAGGCCATCAGTAGTATTCTTGTGGGTTGAGGTTGCTTGGGCCACGATGGGCCGAAGTGGGCCTAATTGAAAAGAATGTATGGTGGTGTAGTATATAGTGAACTAGACTAGGTGTATCTCATATAGGTCGCTAGATTTGTGTTAGATGGCCCGAATGGGCCGAAATTGGGTTTTAGGCCCAATAGTCCGGTAAAGACCAAAAACGGTAACCGAGTCACTCGGGCGACATTGGGCCTTCGAAGAGGCCATTATAGGTGTGAAATTGCTGAAATACCCTCGGCAGGGTAAATTACTAAAGTACCCCTGGAAGGTAAATTACGAGAATACCCTTGGTAGGTAAAATTACGGTTATACCCTTAGAGGTTGACTAGCATGGTTATGTTGCAACTTGTTATTTGATTATGATGGTAATTTATTTCATACGTTATATTTGATATATGTTTTGCATACATGACATACTACATACATGAATTATTATGTCATATTGCATGGGCTTTGGGATGATAATGATATGAAGGGGAAGTGTATATCGGTGACACTGTCACACTAAATGATGGCTTGGTGCCTCGTTATCGTATCGGTGATTTGATCACATGGTTATCAGTGGCTAGACCATGTTATATTAACTTTGAGCAGTGTGTCTGTCAGCATGACTGCCAAAGAGGAGTGTAGAGGATGGAGGTTGATTGTAGAAATCCCCACAAGTGTGTTGAGGATGGACATATGGAGTGGAGTGTAGAGGATGGAATACTAGGTTGGGCTGGGATGCATTGCATTCACTATCTGATATACCATGATGTTAGGGCTACGGCCCGAATCGATTTATGTGGGCTTTGGCCAATTATGTTACTGTGAAGGCTAAGGCCCAATTTACTTCTGTGGGCTTAGGCCCAGTTATCGTTGTAAGGGGGATTGCACACTGAGTTTTCGTAAACTCACCCCCTCTTTTTAAATGTTTCAGGTAATCCCTAGTTGCGGATTTGGAGCTGAGGTGGACTTCGAGGTGGCCATGTAGTACATTTTTGTAAATTCGTTTTCCTTATTTAAATTTTACTTCTAATTTGGGATTTTGTTATGTAATAAGGCCTCCGGGATTTTATGATTTGGGTTGTGATTTATTGCGAATATTATATTTTTATGAAACGCTTAATACGCAGATTTTTTTCTAAAATTGTAAACAACCTTTTTCCGATAACACTAGCAAATGGTTTCCAACTTATAAACATTAAAACTCGGGATTTTTTTAAACAATCGCGAAGTTTCTTTAACAACCTTTCCATGTGACATGCCAGATCCAGTCGTAACGTCTAGGCCGGGTTTGGGGTGTTACAACCATTTAGGTTTTCTGTGTCGCTCGAGGCGACTATAGACCTTCGGAGAGGTCGTTATCTGCACCGAGACCCCAAAATAAGTAAAGTGATCGAAATAACCCCATAGGGTAAAATGACCGAAATACCCCCATATGGTAAAATGACCGTAATACCACCATAGGGTAAAATGACAATAATACCCCCGTAGGGTAAAATGTCCGTAATGCCCCTGTCGGGTAAAATGACTGTAATATCCCTGTGGTAAAATAACCGTAATGCCTCTATAGGGTAAAATGACCGTAATGCCTCTGTAGGGTAAAATAACCGTAATGCCCCTGTAGGATAAAATGACCGTAATGCCCTTGTAGGGTAAAATAACCGTAATGCCCCTATAGGATAAAATGATTGTAATTCCCTCAAAGGGTAAAATGACTATTTTGCCCCTCGAGGGTAAATGACTGATTTGTCTATGATTTAAATGACTGATTTGTCTGTGATTTAAATAACTGATTTGTCTGTGATTTAAATGACTGATTTGCCTATGGTTTGTATAATTGATTTATCTGTGATTTGTATGACTGATTCTGAGCATGGCATTCCGCATACACGACATACTGCATGGGGCTAGGGTACTGTTACGAAGGAAGATTACTGTACTATTGGGTCGCATGGGTCGCACAAGACGACTATGGACCCAAGCTTGTACGTGTAACAGACCAAATTTGACCCAAATTGGAACGGTAGTTTCGGGACCACGAATCCGAGCCCGAGAAATGTTCTAATAATTTATTTCATGTCTATTATATGTGAATGAAAATGTGTGAAAGTTTCGTAGAAAAATTTTATCATTTAAGTGCTTAATTTGATAAAAAGGATTTAATCGAGAAAAGCGTAAAAGTTGTATGCTAGAGAGTAAGGTACTAATTTGATTGTGGCTTTTTAAGTGAGTGTACTAAAAGGGCAATTAGCCCATGTACAACAAGGGAAATGGCAATGGGCCTTTCTAATTTCAAATTATATGTTATTTTAGCCTATTATATGTTATGTTAATATATTAGTAAATAAGGTAAATTATATGTGTTAATATAACATTAAATAATGAAAATAAGTGGAAAGAAAGAGAACATACCTTGTTCTTCTTCCTTGGCCGAATGTAGGAGCTAGAAACTCCATGGTTGAAGCTTGATTTTCGGCTAGATAAGAAGCTTGATTAAGGTATGGTCGGTTTTCGGTTTTTGATAATTTTTATGTTTTTGAAATCGTTGCTTCGTGTATTACCCGACCCATGTCTAAATTTTCGAAAATACTATGTATATAGGATTCGGCCATTAACATGCTTGGATAGTTTTGATGATTGATGGTCTTAGATTAAATGTATGTTAAAGATTTACAAGTTTTGTATTGGAGTTTTTGGTGATTTGGAGTATATAGGGCTAAATTGAAAAGAATAAAATTGTGAAGGATTAAAATGTCAAATAGATGAAATGCATGGACACCCATGGCTATGGGGAAGGTTCGGCCTAGCTATAGTGTTAGGAAATTTTGCATATTTTGAGTTTTGTGTAAATTGGACCAAATTGTAAAAATGGAAAACATTAGGGGCAAAATTGTAAATTGCCCATTTGTGTGTTTTGGGACTAAATTGAGATGAAATGCAATTAAATGAGCTAAATTTTAATGTGTTTTAGATCAAGAGCAAAGAAAAACAGAATTAGACCGGGGAAAGACGAAGGTTCTCGAATAGCCGATTCGCACGGACTATCGACAACCGAGGTAAGTCCTTAAGTTAATACATGTCAAGGGACTAATTTCGAATCTATTAAAAGTTAAAATTTTACATTTTTAGGATAGAAATGTGGAAATTGCCGAATGTGAATTATGGTAGTGAATTTGAAATTGTTTTGTTATATGTGAAGTGATCAAGTATGTTTGATTAGATATTCGAAAGGAATATGAAATAAAAATTTGATAAATTTTAGTATCCATTTACCTTATGGCCGAATGTATATTGACACATTTGGTTGATGAATTATTTTGAGTAAGTGATTGGAATTGTTGGGAATGTTTAACAGTATTGACACGACTCGGGCTTTTAAGCCTAGCGAGGCCTTGTCTTGGTGATTTAAATCGGGCTTTTAAGCTAGCGGTGCCTTGTGCTTGGTGTTACTTATCGGGCTTTACGCCTAGCGTGCCTTGTGCCGGTGTTACTTATCGGGCTTTTACGCCTAGCGGGTTTGATGCCGATGATGTATTTTACAAAATAGAAACCGAAATTTATGTTCAAGGCGAATTAAAGCAAACTTATCGAGTTAACGGCTCAGTGAGTATGTGAAGTAGGAATGAATTTCTTACTTATATAAGACAAGGAAAATCAGTAATTTATTACAAATGGCATGTGTTACGAGTGTGGAATATATACATATATATATGGTTATAATATGTGTTCTCGGCTTTACTAATGAATGATATGATTGTTGTATCTTGGCCTTCTAATATGAGGATACATGACTAGGCATATTCGGCCACATGAGTGGTTGTGTAATTGATGCCATGTTATAGTAATTGACATTTAAGTATATAAATGCATGTACCTATGATTATACGATGACATTTTGGGTTTCAAAAGGTTGGTTTATAAACAAGTATTTTGATCATAAGCATGTGGGTGAAGAGATATCGTTTCTACGAATTCATACTTGTTAATATGGGTATGAAAATTAAAGTTTGAAAATAAGTATGAGTACAAGTCCACAAGTTGAATTATAGTAATTTAATTGTTGAAATTCAAATGTTATTTTTATGAAATTAGGACTTACTAAGCTAGCAAGCTTATCGTGTGAAATGTTTCCTCTGTTTTATTGATTAGGTGCAAGCTACAAGCTCGTCGGGATCGTTCGGAAAGTCGCTCACACTATCAATCTACATTTTGGGTACTCTTTCATTTTGGTTTTAAACGAAGGCATGTATAGGAAAGACTTGGTCTTTGTTTGATGAAATTTTAAGGTTCATGTATATAATAGCCATGCGAATATGGCTAAATTTTTTAGTTAAGTATGCTGTTGTGTCTTGATATGTATTCATGATGGCAATATTTATGCATTCTTAATCAAAGTTTAATCGTTTTTGTTAAGGAAATGTTTGTATACGAAATGAATCCTTGAATTAGGGATGTAGGTAGGTTCGGTTTGAAGCTAGTCTTTCATAAAATGCAACAAAATAGCTTGTAGTAGCAGCAGTGATTTGAGTTAGAAAAATCACCAAAATTTAAGGTATATTGAATTAGAAGGTGAATGAGATATGAAATTAAACCTTATTGTGTCTATTTTTACATGAAAGAAACAGAGTAGGCAAAAGATTTATATATTATGAAATAATTAAGAAGCATGGTTTATATGTGTAGAACCCTTAATGAGTCTATTTTTCATTGGTATAAACAAGAACATTATAGGAAATTTGTGCAATGAGATAACTGTATTTTTGTAGAGAGACAGTCGAATTGTCAAGCGATTGTAATAAGGGTAACTTTGATGAATAAACTGTACTAATTGGCCAAATGAAAAATTCTGGAAAAATTATGGTAAAAAGTTATATGAGTCTAGTTTCAAGGAAAATTTACGGATCTGAATTTCGAGTTTTGTAACTCGAGTTATGGTCGATTTAGTCAGCATGACGCAGTTGGACAGCTTTAAAATCTTACACCCCGAGTTAATAGTCAAGTCTAGTAATGCTACGTACTCGATTCCGGCAAGGGTTTTAGGTAAGGGGTGTTACATTTGATTGGTATCAGAGCTTACGATTTAGTCAATTCTAGGACTACTGTAGCGCGTGTGAGTCTAGCTATACATGCCTTTATTATATGTTGATAGTGTGGTGACTTCTGACAGCCTGAACTTTGTTTAATATAGTAAATGGACACTGACCCTGAAAGAGCCGTAGCTGATGACGGGGAGAGCGTAGCACCTGACCGTGCCCACGGATCAGCGCCGATAGACTCTCGACCTGTTTCGGGTAGCCACGAAGGAGAGACTAAACAAGCCTTTTATCAGATGATGAATGAGTGGTTTGCCCAATTCATTCAAAATAACCCGGCTGTACCCCAACCTCCACCCCCGAATAATCCAACTCTGATCCCTTCAGCTCCCCCGATGATAGATCCGATGAGATCTAGTAGGCCCCCAGTTGATAAAATACAAAAATTTGGGGCCGAAGAATTTAAAGCTAATGACGATGATGACGCCGAGAGAGCCGAAATGTGGCTTGATAACACTATTCGGTACTTGATGAGTCATCTTGTACTCCTGATGAATGCTTGAAGTGTGCTATATCTTTCTCATGCGGGACACTCAGATATCATTGGTGGAATACACTAGTATCGATGGTTTCAAAGAAAAAGTGACATGGGATTTCTTCCAAACTGAATTTCGCAAGAAGTATATTAGCCAAAGATTCATTGATCAAAAACGAAAGGAGTTCCTTGAAATAAAAAGGGGGCGAATGACCGTAATCTGGAATATGAAAGAAAATTTGTCGGGCTCACCGATATGCTAGAGAGAGTGTGTTTCTCACCGAAGCTATTATGTGTAAAAGATTTGAAGACGGCCTAAATGAAGATATAAAGATGTTTGTTGGCATTCTTGAAATTCAAGAGTTTGTAACTTTAGTTGAGAGAGCTTGCAAAGCTGAAGAGCTCGGGAAAGAGAAAAGAAAGGCTGAGACAGAAACTAGAGACATTCGAAAAAGGTCTTCGGGTAAAGTCTTTCATTCCACGACCAAGAAGCCCAGAGATGACTACAGCCGATAGAAAGCTACTACAGATCCACCTAGACGGGATCGACCTCCTATGAGCTCCCGAGCTACCTCGATAGCCAGTGTTGGTAACGTTCCACAAAATAGAGTTGAATGCAAGCACTGTGGGAAATGGCACTCAGGGAGTTGTAGATTTCATGATCGGTCTTGCTATAAATGTGGATCGTTAGATCATTTTATTAGAGAGTGTCCGAAGTTAGCTGAGCAAAATACAGTTCAGAACACTAAGCCGAGCAACGTGTCAATGCGAGGTAGAGCACCTAGACATTCAAGCAATGTAGGTGGTAGTCAGAAAGGAACGAAGAACACTACAGATCGATCTGAGGCTAGAGCTCTGGCTAGAGCATATGCTGCACGAGCTAGAGAGGATGCTTCCTCCCCCGATGTCATTACCGGTATTTTCACTCTTTATGATACTACTGTAATTGCACTAATCGATCCTGGTTCGACTCATTCTTATATGTGTAAAACTTTAAAATTTGGCAAGACTCTGCTAGTTGAGTCTACCGAGTTTGTGATTCGTGTGTCCAACCCTTTGGGTAGATGTGTGCTTGTTAATAAAGTGTGTAGAGGTTGCCCGTTGATGATTCGAGATTATTGCTTCCCAGCTGGTTTAATGTTGTTGCCCTTTGACGAATTTGATATAATCTTGGGTATGGATTGGTTAACTTCGCATGAGGCGATAGTGGATTGTAAAAGAAAGCTTATCGATTTGAAGTGTCGAAAACGGTGAGACCATCGAATTAAATCTGTGACATAAATGGGTTGCCTACAAAGCAATATCTTCAATGTTAGCCCAAAAGTATGTGAGAAAAGGGTGTGAAGCTTATTTGGCCTATGTACTGGATAATAAAATGTCCGAAAACAAATTGAATCAGATCGCTTGTATGTGAATACCCCGATGTGTTTCCTGAAGAACTACCGGGTTTACCCCCAGTACAAGAGATTGAGTTTGGCATTGAGTTAGTACCAAAAGTGCGGCTCAAATTTCGATAGCTCTGCATCGAATGGCACCTATTGAATTAAAAGAATTGAAAGCGCGATTGCAAGAATTGACAGATAAGGGCTTCAGCGTGGCCCGAGTTTCTCTCCGTGGGGTGCACCGATTTTATTTGTGAAAAAGAAAGATGGAACTATGCGAATGTGTATCGACTACCGACAACTAAATAAGGTAACCATAAAGAATAAGTACCCGTTACCTCGGATTGATGATTTATTTGATCAATTGAAGGGGGCTTCAGTGTTTTCAAAAATAGATTCGAGATCGGGCTATTATCGATTCATGAAGTCGTCGAGATTCGGATGTGCCAAAGATCGCATTCGAACGAGGTACGGACACTATGAGTTTTTGGTTATGCCTTTTGACTCACTAATGCACTCGCTTTGCTTTTATGGATCTAATGAATCGGTCTTCCGACGCTTTTGGATCGGTTTGTTGTAGTGTTTATTGATGATATACTGATCTACTCCAAAAATGAAACGGAACATGCTGAGCATTTGAGATTAGTACTACAAACTTTGAGGATCAACGATTGTATGCAAAGTTTAGTAAGTGCGAGTTCGGATGAATGAAGTTAATTTCTTGGGTCATGTTGTTTCGTGTCGGTATTCGGTGGATCCAAACAAAATAGCAGCCATACTCGATTGGAAACCACCAAAGAATGTTTCCGAGATCTGAAGTTTCCTAGGCCTGGTGGGGTATTACAGACGGTTTGTAAAAGGTTTTTCTGTTATAGCTACACCGTTAACGAGACTACTATAGAAAGATGTCAAATTTGAGTGGTCGGAAAGGTGTCAGAAAAGTTTTGAGCAGTTGAAAGCCTTTTTGACCGAAGCCCCAGTGTTAACTCAGCCTGAATCGGGTAAAGAATTTACTATTTTTAGTGATGCTTCCTTGAATGGGTTGGGTTGTGTTTTAATGCAAGAAGGCAAGGTGATAGCCTACACTTCGAGACAATTGAAGCCGCATGAGAAAAATTATCCAACTCACGATCTGGAGTTAGCAGCCATTGTGTTCGCATTAAAAATTTGGCGTCACTACTTATTTGGCGAAAAATGTCATATTTATTCAGATCACAAAAGTTTGAAGTATTTGATGACTCAGAAAGACTTAAACTTGAAACAACGCAGATGGTTAGAATTGCTGAAAGACTATGAATTAGTGATTGACTACCATCCGGGGAAAGCTAATGTTGTTGCGGATACGTTAAGTCGAAAATCATTATTTACTCTTCGCGCATTGAACGCACGGGTGACTATATGCGATGATGGTTCGATCTTAGCCGAGTTACAAGCAAGACCGATGTTCATTCAAAGATTTGTGATGTACGAAAAGTTGACAAAAGTTGATTGCTATTCGAGTCGGTGTGGAAGTGGTACGAAATCGATTTTCAGATTGATGCAAATGATTGTTTGAATTATAAAGGCCGATTGTGTGTTCCAAAGAACTCAGATTTGATACAGATGATCCTGTGTGAGGCCCATAGTGGTCGACTATCGATACACCCGGGTAGCACTAAAATGTATAACGATTTGAAGCAATTCTATTAGTGGCCTGGCATGAAACGGGATATATCCGAGTTTGTTTCTAAGTGCTTAATCATCAACAAGTAAAAGCTGAGCATCAGGTGCCGTCCGGACTACTTCAACCAATCATGATACCCGAATGGAAATGGGATAGAATTACAATGGATTTTGTATCCGGTCTTCCTATGACACCGAGTAAGAAGGATGCACTATGGGTTATCGTTGATAGACTGACTAAATTAGCTCATTTTATACCTGAGACGCACTGACTATTCACCGGATAAGCTTGCCGAATCAGTATGTGTCACATTGTAAGGTTGCACGTGTACCGAGTTCCATTATTTCAGATAGAGACCCGAGATTCACATCGCGGTTTTGGAAGAGATTGCAAGATCTTTGTAGGTACTAAACTCCATTTTAGTATTAGACTTTCCATCCGCAATCGACCAGTCGATCTGAGCGGACTATTTTGATACTTGAGGACATGCTGAGGTGTTGCGTTCTCGAGTTTGAAGGTACGTGGGAACGATACCTACCTTTGGTTGAATTTGCTTATAATAATAGTTTCCAATCTAGCATAAAAATGGCGCCTTACGAAGCCTTATATGGGCGAAAATGTCGCACACCGTTGTACTGGACTGAGCTCAGTGAAAACAAGATACACGGGGTTGATTGGATTAAAGAAACAGAACAGAAGGTGGTACTTATCAGAAATAATTTGAAAGCTGCTTCGGATCGTCAGAAGTCTTATGCCGATTTGAAGCGTAAGGATATTGAATTTTAGGTCGGAGATCGGGTGTTCTTAAAAGTTTCTCCGTGGAAGAAAATGCTCCGATTTGGCCGGAAAGGCAAGTTGAGTCCGAGATTTATCGGACTGTATGAAATCATCGAGCGTATAGGGCCTGTTGCTTATCGATTGAAACTGCCCCTTGACTTAGAAAAGATACACAATGTATTTCACGTTTCGATACTTCACAGATAAAGATCAGATCCGTCCCATGTGATCACCCCGTCAGAGATTGAAATTCAATCTGATTTGACCTATGATGAGGAACCGATCCGTATCTTAGCTCGAGAAACCAAAGAGTTAAGAAATAAAAGAGTTCCATTAGTAAAGATTCTATGGAATCGTCACGGAGTTGAAGAGGCTACGTGGGAGCCTGAAGAGTCAATGAGGCAACAATATCCGAACTTATTTAACGGTAAAATTTTCGAGGACGAAAATTCTTAAGGGGGAGAGTTGTAACAGACCAAATTTGACCCAAATCAAAACAGTGGTTTCGGGACCACGAATCCGAGCCCGAGAAATGTTCTAATAATTTATTTCATGTCTATTATATGTGAATGAAAATGTGCGAAAGTTTCGTAGAAAAATTTTATCGTTTAAGTGCTTAATTTGATAAAAAGGATTTAATCGAGAAAAGCGTAAAAGTTGTATGCTAGAGAGTAAGGTACTAATTTGATTGTGGCTTTTTAAGTGAGTGTACTAAAAGGGCAATTAGCCCATGTACAACAAGGGAAACGGCAATGGGCCTTTCTAATTTCAAAGTATATGTTATTTTAGCCTATTATATGTTATGTTAATATATTAGTAAATAAGGTAAATTATATGTGTTAATATAACATTAAATAATGAAAATAAGTGGGAAGAAAGAGAACATACCTTGTTCTTCTTCCTTGGCGAATGTAGGAGCTAGAAACTCCATGGTTGAAGCTTGATTTTCTGGCTAGATAAGAAGCTTAATTAAGGTATGGTCGGTTTTCGTTTTTGATAATTTTTACGTTTTTGAGATCGTTGCTTCGTGTATTACCCGACCCATGTCTAAATTTTTGAAAATACTATGTATATAGGATTCGGCCATTAACATGCTTGGATAGTTTTGATGATTGATGGTCTTAGATTAAATGTATGTTAAAGATTTACAAGTTTTGTATTGGAGTTTTTGGTGATTTTGAGTATATAGGGCTAAATTGAAAAGAATAAAATTGTGAAGGATTAAAATGTCAAATAGATGAAATGCATGGACACCCATGGCTATGGGGAAGGTTCGGCCTAGCTATAGTGTTAGGAAATTTTGCATATTTTGAGTTTTGTGTAAATTGGACCAAATTGTAAAAATGGAAAACATTAGGGGCAAAATTGTAAATTGCCCATTTGTGTGTGTTGGGACTAAATTGAGATGAAATGCAATTAAATGAGCTAAATTTTAATGTGTTTTAGATCAAGAGCAAAGGAAAACGGAATTAGACCGGGGAAAGACGAAGGTTCTCGAATAGCTGATTCGCACGGACTATCGATAACCGAGGTAAGGCCTTAAGTTAATACATGTCAAGGGACTAATTTTGAATCTATTAAAAGTTGAAATTTTACATTTTTAGGATAGAAATGTGGAAATTGCCGAATGTGAATTATGGTAGTGAATTTGAAATTGTTTTGTTATATGTGAAGTGATCAAGTATGTTTGATTAGATATTCGAAAGGAATATGAAATAAAAATTTGATAAATTTTAGTATCCATTTACCTTATGGCCGAATGTATATTGACACATTTGGTTGATGAATTATGTTGAGTAAGTGATTGGAATTGTTGGGAATGTTTAACTGTATTGACACGACTCGGGCTTTTAAGCCTAGCAGGCCTTGTGCCGGTGATTTAAATCAGGCTTTTAAGCCTAGCAGGCCTTGTGCCGGTGTTACTTATCGGGCTTTTAAGCCTAGCAGGCCTTGTGCCGGTGTTACTTATCGGGCTTTTACGCCTAGCAGGCTTGATGCCGGTGATGTATTTTACAAAATAGAAACCGAAATTTATGTTCAAGGCGAATTAAAGCAAACTTATCGAGTTAACGGCTCAGGTGAGTATGTGAAGTAGGAATGAATTTCTTACTTATATAAGACAAGGAAAATCAGTAATTTATTACAAATGGCATGTGTTACGAGTGTGGAATATATACATATATATATGGTTATAATATGTGTTCTCGGCTTTACTAATGAATGATATGATTGTTGCATCTTGGCCTTCTAATATGAGGATACATGACTAGGCATATTCGGCCACATGAGTGGTTGTGTAATTGATGCCATGTTATAGTAATTGACATTTAAGTATATAAATGCATGTACCTATGATTATACGATGATATTTTGGGTTTCGAAAGGTTGGTTTATAAACAAGTATTTTGATCATAAGCATGTGGGTGAAGAGATATCGTTTCTACGAATTCATACTTGTTAATATGGGTATGAAAATTAAAGTTTGAAAATAAGTATGAGTACAAGTCCACAAGTTGAATTATAGTAATTTAATTGTTGAAATACAAATGTTATTTTTATGAAATTAGGACTTACTAAGCTAGCAAGCTTATCGTGTGAAATGTTTCCTCTATTTTATAGATTAGGTGCAAGCTACAAGCTCGTCGGGATCGTTCAGAAAGTCGCTCACACTATCAATATACATTTTGGGTACTCTTTCATTTTGGTTTTAAACGAAGGCATGTATAGGAAAGACTTGGTCTTTGTTTGATGAAATTTTAAGGTTCATGTATATAATAGCCATGCGAATATGGCTAAATTTTTTAGTTAAATCTGTTGTTGTGTCTTGATATGTATGTTGGTTCATGATGGCAATATTTATGCATTCTTAATCAAAGTTTAATCGTTTTTGTTAAGGAAATGTTTGTATACTGAAATGAATCCTTGAATTAGGGATGTAGGTAGGTTCGGTTAGAAGCTAGTCTTTCATAAAATGCAACAAAACAAATTTGTAGTAGCAAAGCGATGATGTGAGTTAGAAAAATCACCAAAATTTAGGGTATATTGAATTAGAAGGTGAATGAGATATGAAATTAAACCTTATTGTGTCTATTTTTACATGAAAGAAATAGAGTAGGCAAAAGATTTATATATTATGAAATAATTAAGAAGCATGGTTTATATGTGTAGAACCCTTAATGAGTCTATTTTTCATTGGTATAAACAAGAACATTATAGGAAATTTGTGCAATGAGATAACTCAGTATTTTTGTAGAGACAGTCGAAATTGTCAAGCAAGGTGTAATAAGGGTAACTTTGATGAATAAACTGTACTAATTGGCCACATGAAAAATTCTGGAAAAATTATGGTGAAAAGTTATATGAGTCTAGTTTCAAGGAAAATTTACGGATCTAAATTTCGAGTTTTGTAACTCGAGTTATGGTCGATTTAGTCAAGATGACGCAGTTTGGACAACTTTAAAATCTTACACCCCGAGTTAATAGTCAAGTCTAGTAATGCCACGTACTCGATTCCGGCAAGGGTTTCGGGTAAGGGGTGTTACAGTACGGGCCACACAAGACTACTGTGGACTTACTGATGGCTTTGTACTATGCATATTACTGCTACTGATGGCTTGGTGTCGATCATATTACAGCTACTGAAGGCTTCGTGCCATTCATATTACAGCTACCGATGGCTCTGTACCGGTGATATTACAGCTACTGATGGCTTGTGCCGATCATAGTACAGCTATCAATGGCTCTGTGCTGATCATATTACAGCTACTGATGGCTTTGTGCCGGTCATACTACAGCTACCGATGGCTCTGTGCTGATTATATTACAGCTATTGATGGCTTTTTAGCCATCTTGTTTATAGCTTATAGCTATCCTATTTATGGCTTTTAGCCATACTGTTACTGGCAGCTCTATTGCGTTATTATTACTAGCAGCTATGCTGGGACATTGGTGTGCTGGCTGGGTGGGTCGATTTTATCCCTACATGGTGTGTTGGTTGGTATGGGTGGTGTGTTGTCTGGATTGGGATGGGTTGCATATTTGCACCGTATTGATACTATATTGGGCTTAGACCCACACTATTACAGAAATGGGCTATGGCCCACACTGCACTGTTACTGAATAGGGCCAAGGCCCAGACTTTTACTACATATATTGTTACTGGCTGACTGATAAGGGATTACACACTGAGTTTTCGTAAACTCACCCTTTCTTTTAACTGTACAGGTAATCCCCAACCTTAGACGATTTGGAGCTACAAGAGACTCAGAGGTGGCCAGACGATCGTGGATGTTCTGCTTTAAACTTATTTATTTAAATTTCTCATTGGGCTATTGATTCTGTAATAAGGCTTCTTAAACTTGAGTTACGTTATTTTGGCTTTATTTATTTGATACTTAACTGATAGTGATAGAACTTTGGTTTTCAAAAAGATTAACTGTTTTCAAAACATCACATTTTCACAAAATTTTGGATATTGCTTCTGCAACAAACAATGTTTTTAAAGTGAAGACATTTTTATTGGTTAGTAAATGGTTAAGATGATTTGAGTTTTAACAAAGAGATTTCAACTCAGAAACAAATTTCTACCAACAAGTCCAATTTTTGAAAGACACATCAACGTGACACGCCAGATTCGACCATAACATCTAGGCCGAGTTTGGGGTGTTACACACTGTGTATGCGATACCGAGTTAAATTTGGTTTAATGTAAAGGCACTAAGTGTGCGATGATATTAAAATCTCGGCTAAGTAATTGGCACTAAGTGTGTGAGTAATCTGTATGGTTAAAGAAGATCGAACGATTTATGGTATCGAGTATTATGTGATATATGTGATAACTGAATATGTGATGGAACAGGTATGTACAGAACCTATGTGGTTGATTACTTAGTGTATGAAATAGATGGTTGAGTATGTGAATGAAAAGTCAAGGAGGATTAGATTATGAAGCATTTATAATTACTTGTATATAAATCTTGAGATGTAGTATGAATGTTAGTAATGGCCTTGGATGAAATTGAATGGTGATGAGAATTTATGTATGTGTTAGTTAAATTTTGCATACTAAATTTAAAAGGTTGAGCTACTTGTATTATATTACGAACTTACTAAGCTTTAAAGCTTACTGTGTGAAGTCTTTCTCTGTTTTACAGTGTCATTAAAGCTAGCTCGGATCCGGGGATCGTCAGTGACTTAATCACACTATCGGCCATCTATTTTGGTACATTTGAAAGTTGTATATTTGGTATATGGCATGTATAGGCTAGTGATTCTGTGATGTTTTGAGGTGTATAAATCTTGTCATGTGATATGGCTTGGTAGTTGCATGATTTTAGTATGTGCTTTGGATATGTGAAAATGATAGCTATATGGTGTATATGTGATGTTATGTGAATGATTATATTGGTATGTTTTGGTGATGTTTAGGTGGTAAGTTTCATGCTTGAATTGGTTGATGGGAATGGTGTTTAAAATGTATGTTTTGTGATGTTGTAATTGAGCTTGTAGGTTAACCCAAATTTGGGTGGTAAATTGACCTTGCAAATGGCCTATATTTGCCCACACGGTTGAGCATACAGGCATGTGGCTCGATCGTGTCTCTCAATTTTGTAATTTGAAATAAGTCAGATTCGTACACGGGCCGGACACATGGGCGTGTGACCGGCTATGTGAATTAAGCCAGTGTTGCCCACGGGTCAAACACATGGGCGTGTCTTCGACCGTGTGGACAAGTTAGTATGTATGCCCTATTTTGCCACGGCTTAGACACACGGGTGTGTCTGATGCCGTGTGAGGTACAGGGCCTGCCCACACGGGCTTGTGACCTCTGTAACTTTGAAAAATGTATGATTTTTAGAAAAATTTTGTATGTGCTCGGTTTACTCCCGACCTCTTCCCAATGCATGTTTAAGGTCTCGTAGATCTTCTAAAGGGACTCTATGTATATGATTTGCTATGATATGATGATGATGTATTTATGTTTGAGAAATGATCGTAAAAGTTTCGTTATGTTTGGTAACGCTTCTTAACCCTAGACCGGTGATGGTTACAAGTTAGGGGTGTTACACATGGTGCCATTTAAGAGGATGTTACACAAGCTTTTATCATGTGGTTACAAGGGAGCTGAAGGGACATCAATCAAACACATTAAAGATACTTTAAGTCTTCATTAAGGAGAATTGACATGCCTTTTCAACTGCATCAGATTCCAATGAAGAGACATGACTCATCGGCTTTCTTACAAGATAAAAATGAAATTATTGCTTGTAATAATACTAGTTAATGACTAAAGATGAAAGGACTCACATAAGTATTCGAATAGTCACAATGCTGCCTATAAATAATTTGTGAAAAGACCTTTTGTTAGAAAATTAATGTTGAAATTGAAATTTTCTATGCTTTATGTGAGAATTCTATCTCTTTGTTCTTGATCTAACTTACTTGGACTTATCAAGGTTCTCCTTGTGGTGTCAGACCCTTTCTTTTTTTGAACTTATCACTTCCATACTTTCTTTCTTTGTTCTAAAGTGTGGCGCTCTAACATACTGTTGGTTCCTATTTCGCTAAATAGCGGGTCACAGTTTACTTCTTCTTCAAAGACTTGTTTGTTATTTCACTATATAGAAATTGGGTCACGATCATTTATATCGTTGGTTCCTTTCTAAGTGTTTAATTCGTGCAAGTCATCCTTTTGAAACCTTCTTTGTTGTTTTCATTCAACCTATTTTCCATTACTCACAATTTCATTTTGAATTTCGACGTGAAACGATACTGAAATTAGACGAACGGGAAATTCTGCTTCTTGTAATTGAATTCACAAATACGAGCACACGTCATTTGGTAAAGAGGAAAAAAGTGAAAAAATTTCCATTTTTTTTGCGAGTATATCTTATATTTCCCAATAAGTTGTCACACTACTGAAATCTTTTGAATAAAAAAACCTTGTTACCTTTTCCTTATCTATTTTTTTGAACCTATCTTACCACATATCAACCGTTTGTTGCTAACCGATAGTTGCAAGTGTTCTTTGATCAGGTCCTAACTAGTTCGATCTAGAACTTAGAGAAGAACTTGAGTGGAAAAAGGTACGAGTGGTGAGATTAAAAGAGCGAGAAAAGGCCAAAATCGAGTGAAACACAAGTGGAGTGAATTTTTTTCTTCTAAGAGAATTCGTGAGGATTTTGAATTTTGTGAGGTTCATATTCTATTTAATTCTTCTTTTGTTTTCTAATTCCTTGTTGAAATCATGTCCCAAGAACTTTTCAAGTTGGAATTGCAAATGTTGTTGAAAGAAATGAGAAGGATTATGCAATCTGAAACTGAGCAAATACAAAAAAAAAAATTAGATTGTATAGAAGCAAGATCGTCAAGGAGTCAATCATCCTATGATTTCTTGAGAAGAGATCCATGTCGTGATTCCTATTCGTTGAGGAATTCGAGTCGGAGTAAAGCAAACCATGAAATTGAAGCCTTTCGAGGTAACAAACGAGAAGGCACAAGCATCTCTTCAACTGCACCAAAGTACTCATCCACGGAGATTCAATCACGAAGAGGTGATCATGTTTCATATGTAAATCACTCCATTCATACCCAATGAAAGTCTACTCATTCTGATTCTTTCATGTCTACCCCATCTTGTAATGAAAGAATGAGAGAAAAGAAAATTACAAGAAAAGAAAAACAAGAGTTGATAATGAGAGAAATGAGAGAAAACTAGAAGAGTTTGAGAGAAAAAGAAAAGAAATTGAAGAAAAAATGAGAAAAAAAGAAATTGAGAAAAGGGTGAGAGAAGATTTTTTTATGAAAGAAAATGAAAGAAAAGTAAAGGCAATTGAGAGAAGAAAAAAAGAAATGAGAGAAAAAGAAATTGAAAAAGAGAAAAAAGAGAGTGAAAGAAAAGAAAATATGAAATATGAGTGTTTCATTGAGATTGAAAAAATAAAAGAAAGTGTCAAAGAAACGAGTGACGTTATTGGAAAAGAAAGTGAAAAGAAGAGTGAGAGTGAGTTTTCAAAAATAAAAGAGAGTGTGGAAAAAGAAAGAAGATTGAAAAGGAGATTGAAAAAGAAACGAGTGAAAAAGAAGAGAGTATTCAAACAAAGGTGAGGACTGTTTTTGCTAACCCACATTCGAGTTTGCCTTTTGCGTTCTCTTCATTTCAAGTTTATAAAATTCCACCCATGGACGAGTTCCAACTTCTTTACCTTTTCGAAGAGAGAGGGTTCCAACTATATGTCAACAAAATTTGATTGTCGTATGTGATAAAGAATTTTCACGTAAAAAATTTAATCTGCTTGATTTAGATTGTTATGTGAATTCTTTAAATCAATATGAGAAAATTTTGTGGATATCTCTGTCTATTCGGATGAAATTTGAGAGGTTTGGTTGTTTAAATGTGTGTGTGAATTATTGGTTAAAAAGAAACATTTGCTGCATTTTGGAACGAGTTATCAAAATCATGTGTTTAAACCAGGAGCTTGTTATTTCGAATCATTATTGAGAGAAATCAAGCATCATAAGAATAAATGTGTGAACAATTTTTGCTTGTTTGATGTTTTCTCTTTAAATCTGAAAATAAAGTATTTGAACTGTGATGAGTTGCAAATGAAAAATCAAACTTTCGATCCCAGAGATTGTGATTCTATATTATTGTTCAAGGGATTCGAGCCATAGAAATTTGGTTTCCAAGATTATAACTTTCTAATGCTTTATGATTCTGGTTTGTTGCCATCGATGAAACTTTTGATTCATTTTGAAAAGGTAAGACCAAGTTATATTTTTTATCCTGGCACTGGTTTATGCATTCATTTTTTGAATAGGATTCCAAAAAGTTATTTTGTGTTTATAATTCATAATGTCACTAATTTGCTTCATTCTTGTGTATGTGACAATTTGAAATGGTACCCTTCTAAAGAGGGAGGGAATGCAAATAACCTTGTTTCTTTTCAAACCATGTGTGATTCTCAGGTTTTTAGAAGTGACTTTGTCAAGTTCATGAACAATGGGGTTTGTGATGTTCAAAGGTTTTTCGCGAGCAAATGACCCGATTTGAGGACAAATCATTCTAACGAGGGAGAGGATGATACATGCACAGGAATGATTGAAGTACACTTGAGTTCATCAAGTGCAACAAACTCCTAACTGCCCATTTAAAAAGAGGATCCAATTGTAACACCCCTTATCCATATTCAACTCCGGAACTGGGTACGAGGCATTACCTGACTTAACTTGCTTGGACATTACAACTTGGGCTATTAAATTCTCATTTCAACTTAAAACTTCTCATTCATAATCATAACATCCTTATTATGGGCCTACGAGGCCTTAAGCATACATTCGAAAGGTTTCGGGATCAAACCGAAAACTTTTACGCACTTAGAATTTTTTTCCTAAACAGGGGCCATATGCCCGTGTGAAATGGGACACGCCCGTGTGGTCACACACGCCCATGTCCCTAACCCGTGTGGAATTTATTTTTTATTTCGAACCTACAAGGGTTTTCACACGGCCGGACACACGCTTGTGTCAATGGCCCGTGTCCCTCACGCGGGCGAGACTTGTGAAAACCTTAGCATTATGTTTATGACGTCAGCAAACTCTTAAGAGGCACACGTTCGTGTGCTGGCCCGTGTGACGAATCAAATTCTCACAATTTGATACAGGGGACACATGGCCTATCTGCACACCCATGGGGCTGACCATGTGTCACACACGGCCTACAGACATGCCCGTGTGTCTACCCGTGTGGACAATTATAAGGCTATTTTCCAAGCCAATTGCCACCTTGAAACATAAACACACTTATACCAACTCAAGCAACACTGAACATGGCAACAGTACACTATGAAGAATCAGTAATCATCAATCATACATTTCACTTCTTACTCCATCATTTGCATGAACTTTCACTTCATAAAACTCATCACCATTAAAATATGAAACTTGACAAATATCGGCCAATTTCTAATGGCCATTTACAAAATGAGTGTATAACATTAGAAGTCAACACTTTGGCTTTCAAATATGACATAACACAAGATGGCCAAGTTCCTATACATGCCATACTCAAAATAAGTCAACTTTACTATACCAAAAGAATGATTGATAGTGTGATCTGAGCTCCAACGTTCTATGATCCTTGAGCTAGCTTGGCGATACTACAAGGAAAAGGGAAAAGAGAGGGGTAAGCATATAGCTTAGTAAGTTTGCATGAATTAATATAGCAACATAGGCACTTATGGTAAAATCCATTCATCTCATAGAACAATAGCAACACAAGTTCTCAAGTGCTTAGGCATACTTACTCATACTCATTCTTACTATCACACATCACATTATGGTTCCATAACTTGTGTTTTACTCATGGTACTTGTATCACTTAGTCATATAATTTAGCACTCATGCTAACTTGAACATAAACTTAAATCATCATCATCCTTAACGTAAATGGAACTCATTATCATCCTTGTATAATTTAGCTCTATATCATCTTTGCATACTTAGCTCGCTTTCTCGTTGAAATACTTGGAATATCAGAGGATACTCAATCTCATCATACATGTATCACGATGCCAATATGGGATCACCTCTTGATGCCGATGCCATATCCCAGATATGGTCTTACACAGGATCTCTTAGCTCGATGTCGATGCCATGTCCCAGACATGATCTTATACGAGATCGTACATAGATGTCGATGCCATGTCCCAGACATGGTCTTACACGAGATCTTCCTTTGGTGCCGAAGCCATGTCCCAAACATGGTCTTACACGAGACCTTTCTTAATCGATGCAGATGCCATGTCCCAGACATGGTCTTACATAAGATCTATATTCGGTGCCAATGCCATGTCCCAGACATGGTCTGTAACACCCCAAACTCGGCCTAGACATTATGGCCGAATCTGGCGTGTCACATTGAACATGTTTTTCGAAAACCATGTTTTCATTGAAACCCTTCTTAATTAAGAGCTTAAGTAAAATCCCAGTTACATTAGTTTATTATTATTTTATTTTATACGTGGTATATAGAAAAATTATTAAGTTTATTCCCAAAATTTCTTTTCAGTTGCGAAAGCTAAGTTTAAAAGTAACCGATTTAAGAAAACGTGATGTTTAAAGATTAAATTATGAAAGCGTAGTGTTTTGAAAACAGTTATTGTTTTGGAAAAATGCAATCTACTTTTAACAGATAGGAAACGTAATAACTAAAAATCCCAAATTAAAAAATAGAAATTAAAAGAGGCCTTATTACAACCCTGAAACACCCCAAACTCAGCCCACGAGCTTTGACCAGATTTGGTATGTTCCTCAAGTAAACTGGTTCAAAGTTCTTTTGTTACTTTGGGAAAATAGTGTGTTTTGAAAGAAAGATTGTTTAGGGTTGGGCTCGAGTAGAATACAAAATCGTTTTATAATGAAAACCCTTTTAAATTTTAAAAGATCAAAATATATAGAGTATATTAAATGAAAATTTCTTAATCTTTAACTTAATAAAAATTTTGTAACATAATAAATAAAAACAGAAATAAAATAGTGCAATATGGCCTTATGGCCTTATTACATCAAGTAAATCCAAATAATTCGGAGTACTTAAAAATTAATAGTCCATAAAAATAAAAACTTCATGTTAGCATGGCCACCACAAGTTCTGCCGTCCCGGTCCATTACTGTTCATCACCTAAAACATGGTCCCACAACGGGGTGAGTCAACAGACTCAATGTGTACACAACACTAAATCATAATAGAATCAGGCATAACAAATATTACACATTCATATCATAGCATACAAATTATGATGCATTCCCAAACCCAAACCTAATAAGCCATCCGCTACACTCCCCCATACCAACCTGTACACCGTGGGGACTACTAAGTCGACCCTCCTTCCGCTACACTCCATATCGCAGTCTTAGGTCATCGCATTTGTGGTCTTAGGTCACCACATTCAAATATCGCGGTCTTAGGTCACCGCATTCAGATTACTGTGGTCTTAGGTCACCACATTCAGATACCACGGTCTTAGGTCACCGTGTTCGTGGTCTTAGGTCACCACATTCACTTCCCTTTTCAATAACCCATATGCCCCATTTTGTAATATGCATTAATATGCCAAAGTTCACATTCTTATTCTCATGTTACAAATAACATATTTCATATTCCTAGTAGGAGTAGGAAACGTACCTGAGTACTTAGTACCATAACATGGTACCTTAGCCACTTTCTTATTCTTTATATCACATATTTTAATTAGACATAGCCATAAAACTTATTAAGAAATAGTGTGGGGTACACACCTGATTCGCTTAGCAAATTCCTTGAGATCTTGAAATCTGATCTATCGCTTAGATCCTTAATCCCTACATTTGATTAATCACTTACTAATTTAATAAAAAGCCATTCGGCCATAAATCCAAATCCTAGTAGGACTACTATACTTTAAAACTTACCTTGTTGCCGATTGACTTAAGAATCAAGTCCAGAAATCTCTGCTATACTCTTCTTGCATTCGGCCAAGCATTGAATCACTTAAACGAATTACTTTTGGCTTTTCAAACAATTATGAAATAGATCTAGTTATCAAAACAGGCATTGGCCAAACATACCTATGTGTTTACCCCCCAAATCTTAAATCCCGAATTGGATCCTTGCTTCCTTACTGTTGTCGAAAACCCTACAGACACATGTTAGAGTTTAATCTAACATTAAACATAATGAATGGCCTTTGGCCGAATCTTATAGTTCCTTACCTTGAAGCTTTAAATCCCAAAAAAAATCCTCCTTTTAGTCGACTACTCTGATAACCCCGAAAGATCCTTCCATATTTCGGCCAAAATCAATAATAAAGATTAGTCTTTGAAATTTCGACAAGTCCTTAAAGGAAGAATAAAAACCAAACTTAATCTTACCTTACTGAAGAAATCGACAGCACCTTTATTTGAAGCCCTTCGAAGATTCAGCTATGATTACTTGGAGACTAGATGTTCACTTATGTATTCGGCTTCAAGATAAAAAGAGTAGGATACTAGGCTCAGAATGAATCGGCACTTAATGGAGAAGTTTTGGCTAGAACACAAGATGTATTTTCGGTTTGGAGAAAGAAAAGAGAAGAGGGGATTTTTGCTAGGAGAATTTCAGCAGAGAGAATAGAGAAGGAGAATGAATGAATGGCCTATTTCTCCTCCTTGTGCCGAAATTACTAGGCCAAGAATCCTTTGCTTGGCCACCACTCTTCCTTATCATTATCCCTTAGTTTAAAATTTAAAGAACAATCCCTTATTATCTCCTTGAAAAATAATCTAAAATAAATCTATTATTTATCCCTTTATTAGCCGAAATTTAAAGAGAATAAAACTCCTCTTTTAAAAGCCTTGTGCCGTCCACCTCACTTCTTCTGGAAGCAAAATAAAATTTTTTTTATTTGCTTTCCCTGTGACTCGAACTCAGGCCCAATCCCCTTGTATGTGGCGCCATTTCCAGAGGCCCTAAGTGGCATCTCCAGGCCACTTTTCCAAGCCTGTTTGCGTGTCAAATTTCACATAATTTTTCTCTTAAGGCCACCTTGCCTTAATTTCCTCTTTTAAACTTTAAAACTCGACATTTCTAAGTCATTTCTAAGTTTCCAAAAATTTTCGTTTGCCTCTTTGAACTTGACATTTCCTTACATTTCCAAGTTTCCAGAAATATTCACTTTCCTCTTTTAAACCATTTCTAAATCATTTCCTTACATTTCCAAGTTTCCAGAAATGTTCACTTTCCTCTTTTAAACCATTTCTAAATCATTTCCTTACATTTCCAAGTTTCCAGAAATGTTCACTTTCCTCTTTTAAACCATTTCTAAATCATTTCCTTACATTTTCGGGTTTCCAAAAATGTTCAAAATTTATTCATAACACAAAAAACACGTCATTTCGTACAATTAAACCGAAAATGCATAGGCCCTTTTCAGGATGTTACTGTTCTACCCTCTTTAAAATAATTTCTTCCTCGAAATTACTTACTAACGAACAATCGTACGGTCTAACTCACCCCACTACGCTATTGCTGCGCACTCTGATCTTAAAGAACTATCATACTTTCTAGGCACATTCTCTAGGTTCACATCCACAGTTTCAGGCACTTTACTAGCAATACAAGAATAAGCTAACCCTATAACAAGCAAAGGAATTAAAGGCATTCCAGAAATAAGGAATGTACCTGTTGTCATATCTGGCACCTCTTTCTCCTCGCGACAGCCAACTGCATAAACCAACCTTGGTTGCCTCGCGTCTGCACCTTCAGCATCTCTACTTGGTGCTCCACATCCTCGGCCTGAGCCATTTCCTCCATGGTTCGGTCCACGACCTTGCTGAGGCTGTTGTCCACCTCTACCAGCCTGATTAACATTCTCGAGCTCTTGGCCGACTCCTTCCGGCCCATAGGGCGATCCTTAATCATATGGTCCTTTGACCCACACTTAAAGCATCCTCCTATCTTTTCCAACATTCTCCTAAGTGCTTCTTTCCATACGATCACAAGGACGATCATCGCCTCTCCTGTGTAGCGACTTGTCGACCTCGCGCCCATCAACTCTAGGCCTTTTATTCCCGCATCGATCCGCACGATCCAAAACCTCTTTCGGCCTATTTCGACGGGAGGTCCGCCTTGTAGAGTCCTTAATCCCTTCAAATACCTTAGCTTTCTCTACTAAGGCAAAAAACTCCCGCTCCTGATGTGGAGCTATTAACAACCTCAAATCATCCTTTAATCTGTCCTCAAATCGGACACATCGCTCATGCTCCGTAGCCACTACTCCTCAAGCATATCGGCTCAACCTTAGAAATTCAGCTTCATACTCGGCTACGGACTTGTTCCCTTGAACCAGTCCCAGAAAAGCCTTCCTTTGCTCATTAGTATACCTTGTGCCGACATATTTCTTCTGATATGCGGCCTTAACATAATCCCAGGTCAGATCCTCAGCTATGGCACCATCCCGAACCGTGAGCCACCACTGATACGCTTCATCACGTAGCAGTGCCACCATTCCTTTTAAGTTCTCCTCAGAGGTCAGATCGAGCTCATCCATAATTCGCTCGGTTGCCTCCAACCAATATTCAGCGATACTGGGTGCCACACCTGACACTCCACGGAACACTTCAGCTCCGTTGGCACGAAGTCGCTCAAGTACTGACTTTCGAGCTCCCGAATTTCCTTCTGCGCCAGCCACCAACTCAAGAACTCGTAGCACAGTTTGCGACACAGCATCATCCCCCGTCTAAGCTTGCTGCTCAACACCAACAGCCGGGGGTGGTGGTGGCAGTACCTCATTGTCAGACCCTTGACCCGACCTAACAGGTTCCGACACGGTCATCCTACCTCTACCACGTCCTCGCACGTTACGTCCACGTCCCCTAGAGCTCATTTCTAACGTCGTGATCTGATTAAGAAGTTTTATGAATTAGTCCTTGTTTCACTTGATTACCCACGATGAAGTTTTATGACAAGAATTTTTTTAGGAGTGGTTCTTTCATATTCATACATGCACACAGTCTTTTCATTCATACATCCATCAATCAATTATGAACTTTCGTTCATTCAGAGAAATGTTGTAGTTTTCATTGTTGTTGTTTTTCCACTACCCAGGGGTATTTTCGTAATTTGTCCTACAGGGATATTTTCGTAATTTTTCAAAAGAAAAAGTTCCTTGGTGATTTTGTCAAAAAGTATTTTGGAATTTTTAAATTCCCGAGGTATTTTGGTAATTTTGAAATCCGAGGGCATTTCGGTAATTTTGAATCTCGGGGGTATTTTGGTAATAAACCAGGGTAAATTCGTAAAGTTTAATAATTCAGGGGTATTTCAAAATTTGCAAACTTTGAGGGTTCTTTTTGAGAATTTTACTGTCCAAAACGATAAAGTTGCAAAAATTTTGGAAATCAAGGCCATTTTGGTAATTTTGTAAGTTAGGGGCAATTTTGTAATTTTCCAAAAATCAAGGTATTTTGATATTTTGCAAATAAGGGTTTTTGAACATTTATAAAGTAATGAAATTTGGATTAGAACTGTGGGTAGTTTGGACATTTTATAAACCAAGGGTATTTTTGTAATTTCACCACTAGGGGTATTTTTGTAATTTCATAAATCGAAAATTTTTTGAAATTTTTTTTTTAAAAATAGTCTTTACAAATTAAAAAGGTAATTTTAAGAGTTTTAAAACTAGGGTTTTTCTATAAAAAAAACGCGGCTAGTTCCCTTTCGGGTTTTAGTTATTGTGTTTAGCCTATGACCGAGTCCTCTTGGTCAGGGTGAACCGAAGCTACGCACCAGGTAGGATTCTTGCGAAGAGGAGATGAGTCACTAGGACTGCTTAAGTACCAGGCTCTTCCGGATCGAATCCTAGACATGCGCACAGGGGTTACCACACCCTAACTCGGCGACTTAGCCATAGGGTTGTTTAGTTAGGCACTTAAGTCTTATGTAAGTGTTGGGGAAACTAATCCTAGGGTTCAAGTACTTATCATGCTAATATACGTTCCATTCCATTTCTACCTTTCTACACATCATACTATAAACCACACAAATGGATAGAAGTACTTACCTGGTGGACTGCGGGTCGGAGACTTAGGTGCCATGCCAGAAACCTGCTTATGTCAAAAATATTTTCATAAAACTCATTTGGGCTCGCTTTAAAAACGTTGGGGCCTTAAACCCCTAGGCCGAGGGTTTGAAACTGGGCTTTGATACCAAACTGAAACACTCCAAACCCGGCCCACGAGCTTTGACCAGATTTGGTATGTTCCTCAAGTAAACTGGTTCAAAGTTCTTTTGTTACTATGGGAAAATAGTGTGTTTTGAAAGAAAGATTATTTTGGGTTGGGCTCGAGTAGAAAACAAAATCGTTTTATAATGAAAACCCTTTTAAATTTTAAAAGATCAAAATATATAGAGTATATTAAATGAAAATTTCTTAATCTTTAACTTAATAAAAATTTCGTAACATAATAAATAAAAATAGAAATAAAATAGTGCACTATGGCCTTATGGCCTTATTACATCAAGTAAATCCAAATAATTCGGAGTATTAAAAATTAATAGTCCATAAAAGTAAAAACTTCATGTTGAGCATGGCCACCACAAGTTCTGCCGTCCCGGTCCATTCTTCGTTCATCACCAAAACATGGTCCCACAACGGGTGAGTCAATGACTCAATGTGTACACAACACTAAATCATAATAGAATCAGGCATAACAAATATTACACATTCATATCATAGCATACAAATTATGATGCATTCCCAAACCCAAACCTAATAAGCCATCCGCTATACTCCCCCGTACCAACCTGTACAACGTGGGGACTACTAAGTCGACCCTCCTTCCGCTACACTCCATATCGCGGTCTTAAGTCACCGCATTTGTGGCCTTAGGTCACCGCATTCAGATATCGCGGTCTTAGGTCACCGTATTCAGATTACTATGGTCTTAGGTCACCACATTTAGATACCACGGTCTTAGGTCACCGTGTTCGTGGTCTTAGGTCACCACATTCACTTCCCTTTTCAATAACCCATATGCCCCATTTTGTAATATGCATTAATATGCCAAAGTTCACATTCTTATTCTCATGTTACAAATAACATATTTCATATTCCTAGTAGGAGTAGGAAACGTACCTGAGTACTTAGTACCATAACATGGTACCTTAGCCACTTTCTTATTCTTTATATCACATATTTTAATTAGACATAGCCATAAAACTTATTAAGAAATAGTGTAGGGGTACACACACCGATTAAACAGCAAATTCCTTGAGATCTTGAAATCGATCTATCGCTTAGATCCTTAATCCCTACATTTGATTAATCACTTACTAATTTAATAAAAAGCCATTCGGCCATAAATACAAATCCTAGTAGGATTAGTATACTTTAAAACTTACCTTGTTGCCGATTGACTTAAGAATCAAGTCCCAAAATCTCTGCTATACTCTTCCTGCATTCGGCCAAGCATTGAATCACTTAAACGAATTAGTTTCGGCTTTTCAATCAATTATGAAATAGATCTAGTTATCAAAACAGGCCTTGGCCGAACATACCTATGTGTTTACCCCCCAAATCTTAAATCCCGAATTGGATCCTTGCTTCCTTACTATTGTCGAAAACCCTACAGACACATGTTAGAGTTTAATCTAACATTAAACATAATGAATGGCCTTTGGCCGAATCTTATAGTTTCTCACCTTGAAGCTTTAAATCCCAAAAAAAATCCTCCTTTTAGTCGACTACTCTGATAACCCCAAAAGATCCTTCCATATTTTGGCCAAAATCAATAATAAGGATTAGTCTTTGAAATTTCGACAAGTCCTTAAAGGGAGAATAAAAACCAAACTTAATCTTACCTTACTGAAGAAATCGACAGCACCTTTATTTGAAGCCCTTCAAAGATTCGGCTATGATTACTTGGAGACTAGATGGTCACTTATGTATTCGGCTTCAAGATAAAAAGAGTAAGATATTAGGCTCAGAAAGAATCGGCACTTAATGGAGAAGTTTTGGCTAGAACACAAGATGTATTTTCGGCTTGGAGAAAGAAAAGAGAAGAGGGGATTTTTGCTAGGAGAATTTCGGCAGAGAGAATAGAGAAGGAGAATGAATGAATGGCCTATTTCTCCTCCTTGTGCCGAAATTACTAGGCCAAGAATCCTTTGCTTGGCCACCACTCTTCCTTATCATTATCCCTTAGTTTAAAATTTATAGAACAATCCCTTATTATCTCCTTGAAAAATAATCTAAAATAAATCTATTATTTATCCCTTTATTAGCCGAAATTTAAAGAGAATAAAACTCCTCTTTTAAAAGCCTTGTGCCGTCCACCTCACTTCTTCCTAAGCAAAATAAAATTTCTTTTATTTGCTTTCCTGTGACTCGAACTCGTGCCCAATCCCCTTGCATGTGGCGCCATTTCCAGAGGCCCTAAGTGGCATCTCGTGCCACTTTTCCAAGCCTGCTTATGTGTCAAATTTCACATACTTTTTCTCTTAAGGCCACCTTGCCTTAATTTCCTCTTTTAAACTTTAAAACTCGACATTTCTAAGTCATTTCTAAGTTTCCAAAAATTTTCGTTTGCCTCTTTGAACTTGACATTTCCTTACATTTCCAAGTTTCCAGAAATATTCACTTTCCTCTTTTAAACCATTTTTAAATCATTTCATTACATTTCCAAGTTTCCAGAAATATTCACTTTCCTCTTTTAAACCATTTCTAAATCATTTCCTTACATTTCTAAGTTTCCAGAAATGTTCACTTTCCTCTTTTAAACCATTTCTAAATCATTTCTTTACATTTCCAAGTTTCCAGAAATGTTCACTTTCCTCTTTTAAACCATTTCTAAATCATTTCCTTACATTTCCAAGTTTCCAGAAATGTTCAAAATTTATTCATAACACATAAAACACGTCATTTCGTACAATTAAACCGAAAATGCATAGGCCCCTTTTCAGGATGTTACAAACCCAATAAGAAATCAGTTTAAGTAAGGTAAACTAGACTACTAATTTTTAAAGCTATTCGTAGTGTGGCCACCTCTGAGTCCTCCAGTAAGTCGAACCGCTTACTGAGGATTACCTGAAAAATTAAAAAGAGGGGGTGAGTTTACGAAAATTCAGTGTGTACAACCCTCATCAATCATAAAGCATGCATCACATCTATCCGGGCCTTAGCCATTACAGTAATCAATGTGGGCCTAAGCCCAACACAGTAACGGTGGCATTTGGGCCTTAGCCCATAATAGCCTTAGTTGGGCCTTAGCCCATATCCAATGTCACAGATCACATCTATCTAGGCCTAAGCCCATCTCAATAACAGAACAAGTGTATGCAATGCATTAATGCCCATACCAACCCTGCACTCCGTCTCCTATCCAACCCTGCATTCTTGTAGGGATTTAATTGACCCACCCATTCCTACACTCCTTATGTAACACCGGTTGTGGCACTAACCAATGTTGCAGCAGAGCTGCCAATCACATAATCGGCTTAAAGCCATCGATGGATCCACAGTCATCAAGCGACCATGCGGCCCTAACAAATCTTACACTTCCTCCAAATCAATAATCCTATCCCCCATGCAGCATAATATCACATGAATGCAGACATACTATAAATACCATACAATTACAATCATATTACCTGTAGGGGCATTTTGGTCATTTTGCCCTTCAAGGGCATAACGCTCATTTTACCCTACAGGGGTTTTACGGTCAATTTACCCTACAGGGGTAACATGAATGTAGACATACTATAAATAGCATACAATAACAATCATATTACCTATAGGGGCATTTTGGTCATTTTGCCCTTCAGGGGCATAACGGTCATTTTACCATACAGGGTACGATCAATTTACCCTACAGGGTAACATGAATGCAGACATACTACAAATAGCATACAATGACAATCATTTACCTGTAGGGGCATTTTGGTCATTTTGCCCTTCAGGGGCATAACGATTATTTTACCCTACAGGGGTTTACGGTCAATTTACCCTACAGGGGTATTACGATCATTTTACCCTCCAAGGGTATTTCGGTCATTTTGCCCTGATAACGGTCATTTTACCCTACAGGGGTTTTACGGTCAATTTACCCTACAGGGGTATTACGATCATTTTACCCTCCAAGGGTATTTCGGTCATTTTAGCCTCCAGGGGTATTTCGGTCATTTTACCTTCTAGGGGTATTTTGGTCATTTAACAACCTTCCCGAAGGTCTACAGTCACCTCGAGCGACACAGATAACATATGTGATCTAAACGGAGTATTTGGGCCCAAAGCCGGCTATTCGACCCAAATGGGCCCACACGCTTGTGTGGCCCATTTAGCCTAAAATTGCCTTTGGCCATGTGATCGTCATGGCCGGCTCATTATTTCCTATCCATCCAAAAAATTTACTCGCGTAGGGCTCACGAGCCTATTGGGCCCACTCGACCCATTCCGGTCCATTTGGCCCAAAAACGGCCTAAGCCCATGAGGACGCTCATGGGGGCCTCAGTCCATCTTACACTCATGTTCGTGGGCTCGGCCCACCACACGTGCGATCACACGCTCGTGTGGCATCATTCGCCGATATTTCGGCTTTTTGGCCTTTGCCGATCTACTTGGAGTGGGGTGTGTGTGTACACAAGCTTTTTGGCTCTTTTGCCGACTATCGGTCACAGGGTTTTGCTACACACCTGATTACCAAAATCGAGTGAATAATCCACAGGCACCGAACCTACAATCAACGACGATATTCTATTGGTCACTTAATGATAGAGTCAAACACCCTCTTCTAATACTTAAACCGAACAATGTCGATACCTACTTTGATTGAACGAGCGCGGTTTAGCCTGCTTAAACCATTGACGGAGATTGATAACAGACCCCTTGAAGGGTATCTTGATTGTAACAGCCCAATTTTGACCCTAATCAGAATAATGGTTTCAGAACCACAAATTCAAGTCAGTAAAATATTTTAATATTATATTCGGTGTTTATGATGTTTCATTGAGCATGTGTTAAAATATCGTGAATTAATTCGTTCGTATGTATGTGTAATATGAGTAAAGGACTAAATCGTATAAAATGAAAAAGTAGTTTTCTATTTGTTTAAATGGCTGAATTGAGGTGGCTTTTAAATATGGAGGATTTAGAATGCAATTAGCCAATCTTAAAGTTAGTGGACGGCAAGTTATTAATTGTATATGCTTTATATGTTAAAGTTTATATTAATATTATATATTATAAGTTTTTTATAATAAACAAAAACATTAAAAAAAAGCCATCATACTGTGTTCATCTTTCTTTTTGATCGAAAATACCAAGAAAAAAAGAAAGGGATTGAGTCTTGCTATATTCGACCATCTCAAGTCAAAAATTCAAGATCAAGAACAAAGGATCGGGGATTGATCGAGGAAAAACAAAGTTAATTGAATAGTCAAAAAACGTAGTCCGTTGATACTCGAGGTAAGTTTTTTAGCAATTCGATTGAATTGAATTTTATCTTTATTGATGTACATATAATAAATAAAAGTAAGTATGTGTACTATTTCAATGTCGAATGTGATTTAGATTGAATTATGTATTAGCCGAAGGTGAGATTGATCTATAAATAAGCCTTTGATTTATTTGAGTTGAATGAATATATATATATATATTAAGATGTAGTTAAAGGTGGTATTGAATTGGATGATGGTTGTATCCAAATAGGTGTGTATATATATGTATTGAATATTGCCGAATGTGATGATATTTTGTAAGATGAAGGAGCTGAATTGAAGATGTATGCAGATATATATATGAATGAAAATGAGATCATATGTATTTGTATGAATGGGAAGGAATTTGGTTAATAAGCACTAAGTGTGCGAATTTAACATCCGAGTACTAAGTGTACAAAACCGGATAATAAGCACTAAGTGTGTGTGAATTTAACATCCGAATACTATGTGTACGAAATTGGATAATAAGCACTAAGTGTGCGAATTTAATTTTTGAACACTGAGTGTGTGAAATCGGACAAAGAATCTTAATAGCATGAATTGTACTACAGAACATATTTGGTACAAAAGAAATTCCAGTTGATTAGTATGGAAGGTGTGAGTATAAATACAATTTTAATGGTTGAATTTGGTAAGTTTTTCTGTACTAAGAGATGTTATCATTGGAATGGTAAGTAAATCTCATAAATAGTATATGTATAAAAACCGATGGTTAAATGTATGTATGTCTGGATTTTGGTACTATGAAAGGTGATGGATTAGTATGCATTTGTATTATAGTGATAAATGGATTTAAGACTTATGAGAAGATTATTTTTTCAATGTTTGGATATTCAGTTTAAGGGTTATTAAATATGAAATTTCTATTACAAAGTATTAAGGCTTTATTTTGTAATTGCTTATAACTTACTAAGCTACGATAGCTTACTATGTGAGTTTATTTGTATGGTTTTATAGATTTTAAAGTCTAGCTACGAGCTCAGGGATCATCATCAAAGTCTATCACACTATCAACTATCTTTGGTACGCTTTTTATAAGTTGAACTTTTGAAACTATGGCATGTATAGGCTATATTACTCTTTTGAGTTCATTATGAATAAGATGTATATAAATGCCAAGCGAAAATGGCTATATTTCTATGCTCGGGTTTGATTTAATTATGCTTGATCATGGTGTTAATACTTGTGTATGTTCGGCCTTGTTATAACCTTATTTTGGAAGTTCATTTCATAATATTTTATATGTGATAATCGAGTACATGAATTTGGTTCTGAGTAAGACACATAGTATATTTTGGTTGATGGATGTGCTTTTTCTTTATTATATATATATGAACCTACAAGTTAAGTTTTGTGATGACTATGTTATGCTTTATGTATGTGACTATTGGATGTGGTTTATTAATGATCAAATTATGGTATACTAGTTTATAAAGATTCGGCCATGGTATTGACTTAATTTGGAGTATATATATATCTTATTGGATTTGCTTGTGGTATTCGGATATGAGGTTTGAATGAATTGAATTAAATTATCGTTGTGAACATCTAGTTTTGGTATATATATGATTTAGTACATATAGTTACATGATTGGTATGATTGACATTATAGGTTATGTTCTTTAATTGTGTATATTCGAACATGATATGTGTAAGTCTATGATTGGGGTTTGATGTTATATGTTTTAGGTCATGTATATGAAATGTTTGGTTTTGAGTAATTTGGTTATGTCATTTATAAGGGATTGTTCGATAATATAGTTGGAAGCTTTCGGCAATTAGTATTGTATTTGGTATATCTTTTATTTGGTTTAGTAAAGTTTTGGCATATATGTATATTTAGCTTAAAATGTTTGGTACATTGTTGGTAAAATGATTAAGAGTAAATGTGCATATTCGGCCATATTAACCCATTGAACAAATGAATGGTAATTTTTGCTACTTGATCAAAACTGCTTTATATGAAATTGGTAATATGGATTTGTGATACGTTCGTTAATGTTTAAGTAAGCAAATGCTTGAACTTGATAGCATGGATTGTTTATGCATTATTTGTTATAAAATCATTTATATGAGTGTGTTAATTTGTGGTTAGCCTAGTAATGCCTCGTAACCCTAATTCGGCAACGGATACGGGTTAGGGGTGTTACATTGATCGAGTGATGAGAGAAAAGCTTCATCTATCTCAGAACACTCGCAACTCCTTCATTCCACGAGAAAACCTAGGAATTAAACGAATCAACATACCATACAAAGAGAAGGGAGGATTCGGCCATAAAATGAAGGAAGGAATTAGCTTAGAAGAGCGCAGAAGAGAGGAGACGTAATACTCTTTAAAGAATAAAAAGAACAAACAGAAGTTGAACAAACTACTCACCGATTTTCCAGAAACAGTTGCTCCACCCGAACCAAGTTTGAGAGAGGTGAAGAATCCTGCCTGGTTATAAAAAATAATAGATGATAGGCGAAATGGTTTGAGGCCGAACAGAGAGAAGAAGATGCAGTATTCGGTCCTAATAGCAAGATGGAGAGAAAGGAAATCCATTAATAAAAGGAATCGAAAGAGGGATGAAAGTACATTCGGCTAAAAGAAGAATCAAGATGCAAGGAGAGGAAAATGCTAAGACCGATAGACTTGAGAGAAAAAGATATTCGACTAAAGAAGAAAGATGAAAAAGGAAAAAGTAGACTCAGAATAAGCAATTAAAAGAGGAAACGAGAGAACCCCAGAGTCCCTTAGCAAAACCGGCTCAAAAAAGTGTTAAAACCCAAGATGGAGAGAAAGAATCGACACTCACTCCCCCACCACACTAAAATTCTGAATTTCCGAGTGCCCAAAGTCCCTATACGGCACAACTCTTCCCACCCAAAGTCCACGATTTTCTCCCCCTTATCTCTCCATAATCTACTCCTTAAATCACTCACTTGACCAATTCAAATTCTCCAACCCAGAGTTCAAATCCAACACAAACTCTTGCCCACACATGAGTAAAATAAATAATCCCTTTTGCATGCAATGAGACTTGAACCTCTGTTCTTCTTGCCACACCTGTGACGCCACAACCACTCCACCACAGGCTCTCTTTGTGTCTCTTTTTAATCACAATTACTTAAAAGGCTTACAACCAGGAGTCATGGTTCCCCTAATGCTAAAAATAAAAATTTTCTATATGACATGGCTTAAACCCAGGACTTCATAGAAGCCCCATAACCTTCCAAAAACACTCACCCAACAGATCCAATATGCAATTGTGCCGTTCTGTTGTTCTCAAAAATTTTAAATGCTCCCATGCCCAAGGCCCAATTTTTCTAGGCCCAAAATTCGGGGCGTTACATGCTCTTATAGGGGACCGTCCTTAACTCATGTCGTGACATAGGTATCCTCATTATTCTGAATTTCAATCGGGACTTCACTTAGTATAATCTCATCATTTTCTCATTAAAACATCATCAATAAATTTTCATGGAAATGATATGAATTTCTCAAAATAATAAGTAATTTAAACATAATAACATATGTAACCTTATTTCACACAAACTTACCTCTGTACTCAAAATGTATGTGGATGTTCGATTTAGTCCAACACTTTGTCCTTGCCTCAGTTTCGGTCCAGACTTCGTGTTTCTTTATCTATAATAACAATTTCACTTGTTTAATACTCACATTGACTAAACTGACTCATGAATCACACTTTGGAAAAATTATAATTTTGCCCCCTAAACTTTCTCATAATTACACTTTTGCCCCTAGGCTCGTAAAATGATTTTCATTCAACTTTCTTATTTTTCAAGCCTAGCCGAATCATTTTCTTAACTACAACAGCCCCTAATTTCCACTATTTAACTCATGTATGACCATTTTTATAACTTTTACAATTTTGTCCTTTTATGCATTTTTCATGAAAATCACTTAGAAAAAGATGTTTATCATATGTCAAACTTTCAGATTCTTCCATAATTCATCAAAATACATGCACGTTATACATGGGTAAATTTTTGGACATCAACCCTAGCTCAAAATATAGCTAGAAATAGCTAAATCAAGCTTTGAGGATCTCAAAAATACGAAGGACATTAAAAACGGGGCTAGGATGCACTTACTATCAAGCTTGGAAGATGAACAAACCCTAGCTATGTCTTCCTTAGTGAATTTCGGCCATGGGAGAAGAAGATGGACAAGAGTTTTTACTTTATTTTCCTTTTAATTATTTTATTAACCAAAGGACAAAAATGCCCTTAAGCCCCTTTCTTGAGATTTTTCCTTCCCATATAATGGTTTAATTTCTAAGTAAGGAGATCTAGTAATTTTTATAATTCTTTTTCATACTTAAATCTTCTAGAATCTCATATTTTCTAATCTTTGCAATTTAGTCCTAATGGACAATTTGATCGCTAATTAATAAAATTTCTCCATGAAATTTTCACACAATCATGCAAATACCTCATAAGCCTCATAAAATCATAAAACACATATTTCTACTTCAGATTTGTGGTCTGGGAACCACTATTCTAACTAGGCCCTAAATCGGGCTGTTACACCAATTGAAATTCCCATTGGGCCTATAATGTGTACTAGATCAAAGAAGTTTAAACTGGAAATGATGGGCTTAGTTCAACAAGTTTGGGCTGAACATGAGATGTCCAACCCTTATTGGACCCAAAATATCATTCCAAGTCCATGCAATGTTTTGCATGTGGCTGTTCGTTTAATTTAATTAATTCTATAGTTTTTAATTATGTCTTGTTCAATAAGTGTTTGCATTTTTTTAATTATGTTATACATTATGTGTTTTGCATTAAATAAAGTCATGCATTATGTAACTCTCATGTTAGTTAAGTTTGCATCATAAATTATGACATGCATTATGTAACTCCTATGTTAGTTAAAGTTTGCATCATTAAATTAAGTCGTGCATTAAGTAAATCATTTGGTTATTTAGTTAGCATCTTAGACCATGCATTTAAGCATCCTAGTTGTTAAATATGTTTGAGTTTGTTTATATAAGTATGTTATTTAATTTGGCTGTTACTTTTTAATGCATAAATTAAAGTGTGTTTATTTTCATTTTAAATAAGGTGATTTAAATTGCATGTTCAATTAATTTGTGTGCATGAGTGTTATTGAATATGTTGTTTTTACTAGTGTTTTAAGTTTTTTGCGAGAATTCTATCTCTTTATTCTTGGTCTAACCTGCTTGGACTTACCAAGGTTCTCCTTATGGCATCAAACCTTTTCTTTTTTCTTTTTCTTTTTTTTGATATTATCACTTCCATCCTTTCTTTTTTTGTTCTGAAATGTGGCGTTCTAACAGACAGTTGGTTCCTATTTTGCTAAATAGCGGGTCACAGTTTACTTCTTCTTCAAAGACTTGTTTTGTTATTTCACTATATAGAAATTGGGTCACGATCATTTATATCGTTGGTTCCTTTCTAAGTGTTTAATTCGTGCAAGTCATCCTTTCGAAACCTTCTTTGTTGTTTTCATTCAACCTATTTTCCATTACTTACAATTTCATTTTGAATTCTGACTTGAAACAATATTGAAATCAGACGATCGGGAAATTCTACGTCTTGTAATTGAATTCACGAATATGAGCACGCATCAGGATGGGCTCAGCTTTCAGAGGTGCAGTTGAGAATTTTATGAAAAACTACTATATTTTGCTACTTGATATTTTGGGGTTTGTTTTTTATTTTTGTGGATTGTGGCTTGGGACTTTCTTTTGGATTTGGATTTTTGGGATTGATTTGCATGCTTAGATTTTTTAAATTATCACCTAAAGATGATTTATGAAATTGGTAAATAAAACCAGATTTTTCATAATAATGCCAAACTCAAGTAAAAGATCATAATTTTCAAACTCAACATTTCATTTGTGAAACTCAACACTACCTACTCATTAAACTAAAATTTTACAAGATATATGAAATCTACGTTTTCAAAATAATGAATGAGTTTCAGCTATGTTATTTTCCGCTGTGACATTTACTTCAAAAATGGAGTTTTTTGAAAAACCATCAATACTTGAGTTTTTCTAAAAATAGATGTTTTTGACAAATTCTTTCTTAAATAAAATCAAAATGATGTTTTAAAATTAAGGACGATTACTAAGAGAAATTAGTTAAATGATTTTTTGCTCTATCATCATGGTCAATGTGATCTTCGACATTCGGCCATAATGTCTAGGTCAGGTTTAGGGGGTTATATTCAGTAGTATCAAAGCCTGGTTCAAATCTCAGACTGTAGTTATTTTCGAGATTTGCATGCATATCTGATAAAGGGGTATTTTGGGAAAATCCATGCCACAGCTAAAACTTACTTTTTGTATAAAGTTGTGTCTTGTTTAAGAATCTGAGACTCCGAAGCTGGCCCAAGATGAGTACTTCTAATATACTAAAACTTTAGATTGTGAAAACTATAAACTATGAAACAAATATATTGTAAAACTTTAGATTCTAAAAACTAGAGATTTTTAAATTATAGTGGAATTGTGATGAAACTTGTAGACTAGAAACATTTTGGAATAATAACAAAAACTCGTTTCTAAATTGTCTGATAAACTTCATAAAACATAGAAAATCTACTGACAAGATGAATACTCAAGGTGTGCAAACCTGGGGTATGAAAACTCGTGGAAAGCAGGGTCAAGGGACCCAAATCGATTCGTCTGTATTGCAAGTGCACACTCTTGAGTCAATAGCCAAGCATGTTGAGCATGCACCTACTGCTGATGATGTAACCCCTTATACTCATATTCGATGCCAGAACAGGGTACGAGGCGTTACCAGACATAAACTCAAACAATCATACAAAATCGAGATGTGAATTTCTGTCCAAATTTAAAACTTTTCATTTACCTTCATATTGTCCTTTAAACGAGCTTACGAGGCCTAAAACATACATTAGGAGTGGTTCGGGACTAAACTGAGAACTTTGAAAACATTCAAAAAACTTAGAAAATTTTTCATGAAAAAGGTCCACATACCCGTGTGGGTTAAGGGACACGCCCGTGTGACATATCACACGCCCGTGCTTCAGGTCGTGTCCAAAATAGGGGACATTCTGTTTATGACGTCATCATCAAAATGAGGTCACATGGCCAAGGCACACGCTTGTGTCCTTAGGCCGTGTGGCGAATTAAATTCCAAAAATCAAGTGCAGACTTCACATGGCCTGGGCACATGCCCATGTCTTATAGTCGTGTCTCTCACACAGCTGAGACACACAGCCGTGTCCCACGCCCATGTGTTTACTACTGGGCATTTTGTATCTCAAAACTAAGGTGCAAGGGACACACGGCCAGAACACACGCCCTTGGGGCTAGCCATGTGTCACACACGACCTAGACACACGCCCGTGTGTCTACCGTGTGGACAAAATAAGGCTATTTACGAAGCCTTTTTACCACCCATACTTGCACCAACCTACACAACATCAAAACCACACCAATCCAAACATATGTATGACTTCAAGGCACTTAACATGGCATAACTAAGTGCTTCACCATCATCAAACATCCATAATCACATGCAACACATCATCATTCGACCATCAATAACCATAGGCCATATCATAATGGCATTGGCACATGCATGCACATATGAATAGGTTTGCAACCAAATAATCATTATAAGCCACATCCCATGGCTTTATACAAAATGAATCAAATATCATCATAAGCCAACACATTTGGTTAAACCAATATGACATATAACAAAAAGACCAAGTCCCTATACATGCCATACTCAAAATGTTGAGATTAACTATACCCAAAAGTTCCAATTGATAGTGTGATCAAGTCTCCGACGTCCTTCGATCCCTGAGCTAGCTTGGCGATACTATAAGAAACTGGAAAAGAAAGGGGAGTAAGCATACAGCTTAGTAAGTTTACATGTAAATAATTAACAACATTAATCATGCATTATTATACACATAACATAATGTAATTTATCACAATGGCATCAAGTATCATAGATACATTTTAAATCATGTCATATACATAATGTACAATAAAACCCATTATCATGATTTATTCATTCACTTCTTACTGAGATCTCATCGATTTATAATCTCAATATGTATGAGCTTTTTGTACATACTTGTACCCTTTCAACATGTTCATACCTTGCCATTTCATTGACATAATTTTTGGACTACCCGTTGAACCACTTGGAATACTAAAGGATACTCGAGAATCACATACACATAGAATCATACCAATGCCATATCCCTGATATGGTCTTACATGGGATCACATATCGATGCCTATAGCCCAGCTATGGTCTTACACGATTCTCATATTGATGCCATATCCCAGACATGGTCTTACATGAAATCTCATAATGATGCCATATCCCAAATATGGTCTTACACGTAAACTCAATCCCTAATGTCATGACATTTGTATCCTAACTATTCCTAAGGTTCAACCGGGATTTTGAGGTATCAAATCTTCGTCGAATCATCATCAAGTCAACATTAATCAAGTCCACAAGGAAAATTACACAATTCATGCAATATTAAAGCATTAAATACTTAAAAATGTAATGTTGCATTATTTACACACGAACTTACCTCGGTACCAAAATATGGCTAACTATTCGATTTAGTCCACAACCTTGTTCCTTCCTCGATTTAGGTCTGGACTCCATTTTTCTTGATCTATAATAGTAAATTTAGCTCATTTAATTATCACATTGTTCAAATCAGTCCAAAAACCATACTTTGGCAAAATTATAGTTTTCCCCTAAACTTTTACATATTTACAAATTAGTCCCTAGGCTCGTAAAGTAAAATGTGTCCATTTTCTTTGTTACCCAAGCCTAGCCGAACCAACATCAAGCTTCTACCAGCCCACATTTTCATTAAATCACATTTCTACTACTCATTTTTACAACTTTTACAAAAAGGTCATTTTCAGGTGTTTTCATCAAAAAAATCACTTAGTAAAAGATGTTTATTACACATCAAACTTTCATAATCTACCATGAAACATCAAAACACATGCATGTCGCACATGGGTAAATTTTTAAACATGGTTACCCTAGCTCAAATAAATGGTAGAAATAGCTAGATCAGTTGATAACAACTTCAAAAAACGTAAAGAACATTAAAAACGGGGCTAGGATGCACTTACAATAAAGCTTGGAAGTTGAAGAAACCCTAGCTATGGTGTTCTTGAGAATTTCGGCTAAGGTAGATGAAGATGGACAATATTTTTGACTTATTTTCCCTTTTAATTCTTTTATTAACCAAATGACCAAATACTAAACTTTCAAACTTTACCTACTCATGCCCATTTTTGTCCATAAAAATAGAAATTAGGCAAATTGCTATTTAAGGACCTCTAATTAATACTCCAAAGCTATTTCATACTTAAAGCTTCTAGAATATCATATTTTGTAACTTTTGCAATTTAGTCCTAAAAGTCAAATTGGACACTTATTCACAAAATTTCTTCATGAAACTTTCACACAATTATGAAAACATGTCATGCACCTAAAACAATCATAAAACAAATATTTCTACTTTAGATTTGTGGTCCCGAAACCACTATTCTAACTAGACCCAAAATCATGATATTATAGATAAGAGCCAACATGAGGTTGTTGATGATGCTGTATCACAGCCCATGCTTAGGGTGCTACAATGAGTAGTTGGAGCCCATTCTACAGCGAATAGTCGTGGGACTATCACTGAGAGGCTTCGATCCAGTAAAGCTGAATTATTTAGGGGTATTGTTGTGACGACCCCCACTATAGAATTCTAGTTAAATGTTATAGAGAGAATTTTAAATGATTGGGAGTGTACCCTGAGAAAAAATTAAAGGGTATTTATCAGTGCTTAGAGAAGTGACTTACTGCCAGTGGCAGGCTATCGTGTGAGGTACTCAGACAGAGAGACTAACATAGGAATATTTTCTAGATACTTTCTAGAATAAATGTGTGGGTACTTGATATGTTGAGGCGTATAGGTTGGAGTTCATTGAGCACAAAAAGGGGGACAAGTTTGTGGTCGAGTATGAGGCCAAATTTTTAAGGCTGAATAGCTATGCTTAAGGAATGATCGCAATTAAACATGATAAGTACATCATATTTGAAAACAGATTGAGATATGAACTAGAGGTGTTGGTAGTCCTATTAGGAAAGGGTTTTTGAAACTTTAGTGGAGAAAACCAAGATTTTCGAGGAAGTTAAACGTGTGGAATGCAAAAAAAAAGATAAAGCTAAAATCCTTGTTAAAAGAGATGTTGGTCCTACTACTCAGGCTCTACGACCAAATTATCAGGCCAGGGATGATAGACTTCAATAAAAGAATGAAACTATTAGTGACATAAATGTGCTTAGTCCCTTAGGACAATCTATTTCAGTGAACAAAATTATAAGAGGTGCCCGTTAGAGATTCAAGGAGAGATATTTTTGGTGACTTGATAGACTTACCCTTCGGTGAATTCGATCTCATTTTCAGAATGGACTAGCTGGTAGAACACCAAGTCAATTTGGACTGTACTACAAACAGGGTGACATTAAAGACTCTAGTTGGGAAAGAGATAGTGATGGTAAGGAAGCGTAGAGATTACTTATGTAACGTGATCTCCACTCTAGGGACCGAAAAGTTGGTGCGTAAGGGATGTGAAGCATATCTGACTTATAGTCAGGATACGAGTGTCATAGACCATCTGTTGAGAACATTTGTACAGTGTGGGACTATCCCAATGTCTTTCCAGAGGAGTTATCTGAGTTACCTTTAGAGCGCGAGGTCGAATTTGGCATTAACTTGTTGCTAAGAATAGCTCCAGTGTTCGTTGCCCTATATCGCATGGCACCTAAAAAGCTAGTGGAACTTAAGGTGTAGTAGCATGAACTTCTGGATCGTGGATTCATTACACGAAGTGTGTTGCCATGGGGAGCTCATATTCTATATGTAAAGAAGAAGGATGGATCCATGAGGTTATGTATTGATTATTGGCAACTAAACAAGTTGACTGTAAAGAATTGATACCCTTTATCAAAGATTGATGATTTATTCTATCAGTTTAAGGGTGCAAAGGTGTTCTCTAAGATCAATTTAAGGTTCGGATACTATCAGCTGAAAGTGAAAGCCATATACATTCCTAAAACCACTTTCAGGACTCAGTATGGTCACTGCGAGTTCCTTGTGATGCCCTTTGGTCTCACGAATGCTCCGACAGCCTTTATAGACCTAATGAATCGGGTTTTTTAGAGCTACCTTGATCAATTTGTTTTGGTCTTCATCAATGACATCTTGATCTATTACAAATCTAAAGAGGAACATGATAAACATTTGATAGTGGTTCTACAATTCTACGAGAGAAATAGTTATATGCCAAACTAAGTAAGTGTGAGTTCTGGCTCCATGAAGTGATGTTTCAGGGACACGTGAAATTAGTTGAGGGTATATGTGTCGACCCAAAGAAGATCAAGGCAATCTTGGACTGGAAACAACCTAAGAATGTTAGTGAAATTCGAAGTTTCCTTAGGTTAGACGGATATTATAGGAGGTTGTGGAAGAGTTTTCATTGATTGTAGCTCCTATGACCAAGTTGTTGAGGAAAAGTGTACATTTCAAGTGGACTGAACAGCAGTAGAAAAGTTTTGAAAAGCTTAAGTCTGTGATGAATCGAACACATATTTTGATCCAGCCAGTGTTTGGAAAGGATTTTGTGGTATGCAGTGATGCATCTTATACCGGTCTCGTTTGTTTTTGATGCAAGACGATAATGCTGTGGCTTACATCTTGAGACAACTGAAGCCTCATGAACGTAACTATCCAACCCATGATCTCAAGCTTGCAATTGTTGTCTTCACCCTAAAGATTTGGAGACACTATTTGTATGGTGAGAAGTGTATCACCTCTACCGTATCTGTCATCGGAATAGGGTTTCAGATCATTATTGAAACTTTCAAAAAAAATTACAAATAATTTATGTAAAATACTATTCATAAACTGAGATAATTCAAAACATCCCTTAATTGGATCCTCGAGGCCCAATACAAGCATTAGAATCGAAATGGGACTTAATCGGGAACTCTAAGAATTTTTTGCGAAATTTAAAAAATTTTCCAAGGTGCAGGGCTCACACACCCGTGTGGTCCAAGGGACACACCCATCTGACCCTGGGACACACCCATGCTATAGGCCTTGTTCGACCCCGTGTAACTCTTTGACTTGTGCACACTGGCATGCCACATGCCCGTATGCTAGGCCGTGTGGTTAATTAATTTAATTCAAAGTTAGGTGCAGGTTTCACACGGCCAAGACACATGCCAATGTTCTAGGCCTTGTAGCATACACGGTTCAGACACACGCCCGTGTCTCTGCCCGTGTGCTCAATTCTGAGTATTTTGTTTCTTAAAATTTAGGGTGCAGGAGACACACGGCCTAACTACACGTCCATCTACCTAGCCGTGTGTCACACACAGTCTAGACACACGTCTGTGTGTCTACCCGTGTGGACAAGGACAAAATAAAGTCATTTCTAGCTTTATTTTTCACCCAAAATCACACCCATAACCTGCATTTGAAACACACATCCAATACCAACCATTCTAAGCATTCAAATTAAATAAATTCCATCATTCATCATGGCATACCGTTACATGCATACATTATTACCTTGGTTCATTCCATATATTAGACATAAATTGATCAACTACTTAACATACATTTAGCTATCATAGCATAACATTACAAGTTTATCAAAACAACCATTACTAGCTATTCCAATGGCTAGATTACAAGCATCATTATCAAGCCACTAATGGTCAAGTTGTCTTATACATGCCATTATACCAAAATGATTTTACTAAGTATACCCAAAATAAGCAAGTTGATAGTGTAACGATGCTCCAATGATCTCTAACCTCCGCGAGCTTCCAAGCACTATAAAACAGGGGAGATAAAACAGAGTAAGCATTACATGCTTAGTAAGTTCGTATAACGAAAACTAAACTTACTAATCCCATTTATTAAATCTAAGCATACAATAACATGTTTTCCATCCATTTGGCAAAATTTCCTAAACATATGCATCCAATCAAACATGTTAGTCAAAAGGTTTACATATACATCAAGTAAGGATAGATGAGCTCATCATGCAATACTCTTTCAAGACATTATCATTTCATCTCATAATTCTCATGCCATGTCAAGAGTTTTATGTCCGTTGAATTATAGAAATTCTGATCGATACACAAGTATTACACTCGGGGTGTACGATTCAATAATCCATCAATTCTTATTCGAGGGTACCTATTAGGGCACTTAATCAAGAAACACACTCTCGAGCCACATATAGTATAACGGGATTACTAGTCCAGGCTAAATCCTTTATATAACGTATGCTCAAAAGAGCTCAATTAGGATTACCAGTCCAAGCTAAGCCCTAATCGTAATATATACTCAAGAGCTCTTATGTCAGGATTACCCGTCTGGGCTAAATCCTTTCTATAACAAGGTCAATAGACTCGTCCGAGCTAAATCCCATCCACAACAAATGCAGGACCTTATTCATTTCGGGAAAGCCCATATATTCATCAAAATTCAATATTCAATCGGGACTTAATCCATTTTTTCATCTTTTCAACTATGTATTAAATTTTCTATTATAGCATTCAAGCAATGCATATCAATATAAGTCACATTACATACAAACACAACATTCAATTAACATAATTACATACTCAATTAAGTTACACGAACTTACCTCAACACTTGTTCGCGTAAGTAATCTACTAATTCGAAACCTTTTCTTTTCCTCAATCAAACCTCGAATTTGTGTTCTTCGGATCTAAATAAATAGCTTTAATCATCAATTTCTCATATTTCGTATTCATTTGGACTCAATTTATGTCCTAGGCAAAATTACCATTTTACCCCTAACTTTTCCATAAATACCAATTTCGTCCCTAGGCTAGGAAAATGAAACTTGTGCAAGTTACTCCCTTTTCCAAGCCTAACCAAAATCACAATACAAAATTTACAGCACATGTATTAATAAAAATTCAAAACTTTTTCATCAAATTTTACAATTTTACATTTTAGTCCTTAAATCATGTTTTCATCAAAAATCACTTTGTAAAAGTTGTTTATCTATCATCAACCTTTCATTTTCTACCATAAATTTCAAAATTTTAGCATATTCATCCATGACCCAAATTTCATTCCTTGATAACTTTTCAAATTAATCTCCCAAATAGATAGATTAGACTATCCCAGTTTCAAAAATATCAAAATTACTCAAAACATGATAAGGAAACTTAACCAATTAAGCCTTGAAAGTTTCTTCTCTCTCTTCTAGGGTTTTCATATCATTTTGGGGTTCAAGATGACAAAATAATAAGATGATATATTTTATCATCTTTTTAATTAATTAATTATTTCAATTTCCAATTTAGTCCCTACTCTTTTCTAATTTTCCGTGGATGAGTCACCAAAAATCTACATACTTTTCTTTAATGGTCTAATTACCATATAAGGACCTCTAGTTTTGAATTCCATAGCTATTTAATCCTTATAGCTACTAGAATTCAATTTTTGCATTTTATGCGATTTTGTCCTTCTCGAAATTAAACACTTAATTGATAAAATTTTCGTATCAGAATTTTCACACGACACGTCTATCAAAATATGAACCATATACTAAAATAAAAATAAACTTTATTTTCGGATCAGATTTGTGGTCCCAAAACCACTATTCTGATTTCACTGAAAATAGGTTGTTACAACTCTCCCCCTTAAGGATTTTCGTCCTTAAAAATCTTACCAGTAAAGAGATTCGGATATTGCTTCCTCATAATATCCTCCGGTTCCCAGGTAGCCTCCTCTATACTATGTCGCTGGCAAAGAACTTTTACTAATGCTACCTTCTTATTACTGAACTCTTTCATTTCCCGAGCTAAGATTTTGATTGGTTCTTCACTATATGTCATATCAGGCTGAATCTCTACCTCTGTCGGAGAGATAACATGTGAAGGATCAGTTCGGTACTGTCGTAGCATAGACACATGAAAAACATTATGAATCCGATCAAGTTCTGGTGGTAAAGTTAACCGATATGCAACCAGTCTAATTCTTTTTGTAATCTCATATGGTCCAATGAACCATTGACTCAGTTTTCCCTTACGACCAAACCGGAGAAGTTTTTTCCAAGGCGATACTTTTAAGAATACCTTGTCACCGACTTGAATTCTGTTTCTTTTCATTTGAGATCAACATAAGACTTTTGACGATCAGATGCTGCTTTCAAACTGTCCCGAATCACTTTCACTTTTTCCTTGGTTTCACGGACTAAGTCAACTCCGTATAAATTTTCCCACTGAGTTCTGTCCAATAGAATGGAGTTCTACATTTGTGACCATACAAAGCTTCATACAGTGCCATTGTGATGCTAGTCTGATAAATTTTATTATAAGCAAATTCAACCAAAGGCAAATACCTTTTCCAATTACCTTTAAACTCAAGTATACAACACCAAAGCATATCTTCCAAAATCTTTATTACCCATTTAGATTGCCCATCTGTTTGGGGATGAAATGTAGTGGTAAAGTGTAATGAGTACCCAAAGCTTCTTGCAATTTGCTCGAGAATCGAGATGTAAACCGAGGGTTTCTATCTGAAATAATGGAGACAGGCACTCCATGCAATTTGACAATCCCAGAAACATATAATTCAGCCAATCTATCCAAGGAGTAATCCATGCATATCAAAATAAAGTGTGTAGACTTTGTTAATCGATCAACAATCACCCAAATGGCATCTTTCTTCCTTGAAGACAGGGGTAACCCCGATACAAAGTCCATAGTAATTCTTTCCCATTTCCATTCCGGAATCATAACTGGCTGTAGTAGTCTAGAAGGCAACTGATGTTCAGCTTTTACTTGCTGACATATCAAACATTTGGATACAAACTCGAAAATATCTCGTTTCATTCCCAGCCACCAGTACATCTTTTTCAAATCATTGTACATTTTATTACTACCAGGATGAATAGACATGTTACCATTATGAGCTTCATTCAGAATCTTCTGTACTAGTTCTGAACTTTTCGGTACACACACTCTTCCTCTGAATAACAAACAAACATCAGTCCCGATCAGAAATTTTGAGTCAGAAGTCGATTCACTTTGTATCTGTTTTTCTTGCAACTTACTATCATTTTTCTGAGCTTCAGAAATCTATTGAAAAAACATTAGTCTAGCTTTTAACTCAGCTATGATTGAACCATCATCAGATAATGGCAATCGAGTATTCATTGCTCGCAAGGTATCCAGGGATTTTCTACTCAAAGCATCTACCACTACATTGGCTTTTCCTGGATAATAGTTAATAACAAGATCATACTCTTTCAGTGACATCAAATATTTCAGGCTTTTATGATCAGTGAATATATGACATTTTTTTACCAAATAAGTAATGTTGCCACATTTTCAATGCAAACACTATGGTTGCCAATTCAAGATCGTGTGTCGGTTAGTTCTTTTCATGTGGCTTTAGTTGTCGTGAAGCATAGGGTACCACTTTACCTTCTTGCATCAAAACACAGCCTAAACTATTTAATGATACATCACTATAAATTATAAATTCCTTACCTGATTCATGCTGGACTAACACAGGTGCTTCTGTCAATAAAGCCTTTAATCTGTCAAAAATCTACTAGCATTTACCAGTCCACTCAAACTTTACATCTTTCTACAATAAATGGGTTATCGAAGAAGCTATCATCGAAAAACCTTTTACAAACCTCCGATAATAACCAGCTAGTCTCAGAAAACTTCAAACTTCTGACACATTCTTCGGTGGCTTCCAATTAACAATGGCTAAAATTTTATTCAGGTCTACCCTGACACCTTCAGCAGATACTATAATCCCAAGAAAACTAACTTTCCGTAGCCAAAATTCACAATTACTGAATTTGGCATACAATTATTTCTCTTGCAGATTTTGCAATACTATTCTCAAATGCTCAGCGTGTTCATTTTCATCTCGAGAGTAAACCAAAATATCATCTATAAATACCACCACAAACCTGTCCAAATACGGGCTAAAAATTTTGCTCATCAGATCCATAACCACTGCATGTGCATTCGTCAAACCGAATGGCATCACAAGAAACTCATAGTGTCCATACCTAGTTCTAAAAGATGCCTTTGGCACATCTGAATCTTTTCCCCGTAGTTGATAGTAACCAAAACGGAGATCGGTCTTCGAAAATACAGTGGCACATTTTAACTGGTCAAACAAGTCATCAATACGAGGCAATGGGTACTTGTTCTTTTTTGTAACTTTGTTGAGTTGTCTGTAATCAATACATAGCCTCAACGATCCATCTTTCTTCTTTACAAATAGAATTGAAGCACCCCAAGGTGAGAAACTAAGTCGAGCAAAACCTCTGTCAATCAACTCTTGCAATTGTACTTTTAGCTCTTCCAATTCAGTAAAAGCCATTTTGTAAGGTGGTATGGATATAGATGTTGTTCCTGGAACAAGATTTATAGAGAATTTTGCTTCTCTATCCGGTGGTAAACCAGGTAATTCATATGGGAATACATCAAGAAATCCACATACAACTAGCACTGATTGAATCTTTGACTCAGATACTTTAGTATCCAGTACATATACAAGGTAAGCATCATAACCCTTTCGGACGTATTTCTGTGTCGATATTGCTGAAATCACATTAGGTAATCTATCCAGTTTATCAGATTCAACATGAAATAATTCACCATTCTTACATTTCAATACAATTTATTTCTGCTTACAATTCATCACTACATCATATTGGGTTAACCAATCCATTCTTAAAATCACATCAAATTTATCGAATGGCAGTAACATCAAATCAGCCAAAAAGCAATAACCTTTTGCCACCAATGGACAGTTTTTACAAACTTTATCCACCATAACACACTGGCCCAGGGGGTCTAAAACTTTAACCACAATTTTAGTGAATTCAACAGGTAAATTTTTAACAGTCACTAAGTTCGTGCATATGTATGAATGTGTGGAACCAAGATCAATCAAAGCAAAAATATCAGTGTCAAGTAGAGAAAATGTACCAGTAATGACGTCTGGCACAGAGGCATCTTCTCTAGCACGAATAGCATATGTCCTTGCAGGTGCTCGTGCCTCAGATCTAATTAATGTATCCTTGATAGTACCTCGACTACCACCAACATTGCCGGGATGATGGGGTGGTCTGCCTCTCGAGGTAGGATTATTAGGCCTTGTAGCTGGTTTTGTCTCTTTTTCAACTCTTTCAGGGCAATCCCTGATAAATTGGTCAAGTGAACCACATCCAAAACAAACTTTACTTCTAGACCAACATTCCCCATGATGAAATCTATTACAGTGTTTACATTTTGATTTAGGATTACCAACACTACCCACACTAGTCACAAATGGAGATGAAGACCTCGGGTTAGAACGTTGAGAGCCTCGCTCTCTTCCATAATATCCTGTAGAAGTGGTCACACAATCATAATACTTCTTTAATTTCTTAGAAGCAAATGATTGTGACTTACTCATAGTTCTTTTTCTAGAAACCCGAGCCTCTCTTTCAACTTGTTTTTTTTCTTTGCTCAATTCCTAAGCTTTATGTGCTAGACCGGCTAACATTGCAAATTCCCTTATTTCGAGAATTCCAATCAATAACTTGATATCTTCATTTAAACCCTCTTCAAAGTGTTTACACATCTCAATCTCAATTAGAACCCATTCTCTGGCATATTTGCTCAATCAAACAAATGCTCGTTCATATTCAGATACAATCATGTTTCCCTGCTTGAGTTCTAAAAATTCTTTCTTTTTCTGATCCATGAATCTTTAACTAACATATTTCTTTCTAAATTCAGCCTGAAAGAATTCCCATGTAACGTTCTCTCTTGGTACAACTAAAGTTATGGTATTCCACCAATGATAAGTTGTATCTTTCAGTAGAGATACCACACATTTCAAACATTCGATAGGTGTACAAGATAATTCATCAAAAACCTGAATAGTATTTTCTAGCCAAAACTCGGCCCTTTCCAGATTATCATCTGCGACAGCTCTAAATTCTTACGCCCCATGCTTGCGAATTTTATCTACCGGAGGCTTACCAATTCTAACAGGTTCAGCACCCTGTGGTACCTCAGGAATCGGTTGAGGAGTAGGTGAGGGAGGTCGTTGTATAGCGGGGTTTGTTCTTAAGTACTTGGTAAACCACTCATTCATCAATTGAAAGAAGGCATGTTTTTCCTCCTCACCTTGGCCCTTAGACACGAGCCTTTCACTACCAGACACAGACGCAACTCTTTATATTGAAGCTGAAGCATGGCTCCCAGCTTCGTTGGATTTAGCTCTAGCTTGGTTGGATGACATTACTATATGAAAAACACATTTAAATTTATCAGGAGTCATCACACTATCACAAATAATATAATGTCATGTACAGTTAAACTCGTGTTTACTACGTCAAATCCGAGAATCGACTAAATCGTAGCTCTAATACCAATAAATGTAACAATCCTAACCCGTATCCGTCGTCAAAACAGGGTTTCAGAGCATTACCAAAACTTTCATGACACTTTACAAATAATTTATGTAAATTACTATTCATAAGCTGAGATCATTCAAAACATCCCTTAATTAGACCCTCAAGTCCCAATACGAGCATTAGAATCGAGTCGGGACTTAATCGAGAACTCTAAGAATTTTTTGCAAAATTTCAAAAATTTTCCAAGGTGCAGGACTCACACGCCCCGTGTGGTCCAACAAACACGCCCATGTGACCCTGGGACATGCTCGTGTTACAAGCCATGTTCGACCCCGTGTAACTCTCCGACTTGTGCACACAGCCATGCCACACGCCCGTGTGCTAGGCCATGTGGTTAATTAAATCAATTCAAAGTTAGGTGCAGGTTTCACATGGCCAAGACACACGCCTATGTTCTAGGCCGTGTAGCACACATGGCTGAGACACACGCCCGTGTCTCTGCCCATGTGCTCAATTTTGAGCATTCTATTTCTCAAAATTTAGCTATCATAGCATGACATTACAAGTTTATCAAAACAACCATTACTAGCCATTCCAATACTAGATTACAAGCATCATTATCAAGCCACTAATGGTCAAGTTGTCTTATACATGCCATTATACCAAAATAATTTTACTAAGTATACCCAAAATAAGCTAGTTGATAGTGTGACGATGTTCCAATGATCTCCAACCTCCGCGAGCTTTCAAGCACTATAAAACAGGGGAGATAAAACAGAGTAAGCATTACATGCTTAGTAAATTCGTATAACAGAAACTAAACTTACCAATCCCATTTATTAAATCTAAGCATACAACATGTTTTCCATCCATTTGGCAAATTTGCCTAAACACATGCATCCAATCAAACATGTTAGTCACAAGGTTTACATATACATCAAGTAAGGATAGATGAGCTTATCATTCAATACTCTTTCAAGACATTATCATTTCATCTCATAATTCTCATGCCATGTCAAGAGTTTTATGTCCGTTGAATTATTGAAATTCCGATGGATACTCAAGTAGTACACTCGAGGTGTACGATTCAATAATCCGTCAATTCTTATTCGAGGGTACCTATTAGGGCACTTAATCAAGAAACACAGTCTCGAGCCACATATCATATGACAGGATTACCAGTCCAGGCTAAATTCTTTATATAACTTATGCTTAAAAGAGCTCAATTAGATTACCAACCCAGACGAAACCCTAATCGTAACATATACTCGAGAGGTATTATGTCAGGATTACCCATCTAGGTTAAATCTTTTCTATAACAAGGTCAATAGGATTACTCGTCTGAGCTAAATCCCGTCCACAACAAATGCAGGACCTTATTTATTTCAGGAAAGCGCATATATTCATCAAAATTCAATATTCAATCGGGACTTAACCCCTTTTTTCATCATTTCAAGCATGTATTAAATTTTCCAATATAGCATTCAAGCAATGTATATCAATATAAGTTACATTACATACAAACACAACATTCAATTAACATAATTACATGCTCGATTAAGTTACACGAACTTACCTTGACACTTGTTCGCGTAAGTAATCTACTAATTCAAAACCTTTTCTTTTCCTTGATCTAACCTCGAATGTGTGCTGTCTAGATCTATATAAATATCTTTAATCATCAATTTCTCATATTTCGTATTTATTTGGACTCAATTTACGTCTTAGGTAAAATTACCATTTTGCCCCTAACTTTTCAATAAATTCTAACTCTGTCCCTAGGTTCGGAAAATGAAACTTGTGCAATTTACTCCCTATTCCAAGCCTAACCAAAATCCCAATACAAAATTTACAGCACATGTATTAATAAAAATTCAGAATTTTTCATCAAATTTCACAACTTTACATTTTAGTCCCTAAATCATGTTTTCATCAAAAATCACTTTGTAAAAGTTGTTTATCTATCAACAACCTTTCATTTTCTACCATAAATTTCAAATTTTCAACATCTTTATCCATGACCCAAATTTCATACCTTGATAACTTTTCAAATTAATCTCCCAAATAGATAGATTAGGCTATTCTGATTTCAAAATTATGAAAATACTAAAAACACCACAAGGAAACTTACCCAATTAAGCCTTGTAAGTTTCTTCTCTCTCTCCTATGGTTTCCATATCATTTTGGGGTTGAAGATGACAAAATAATAAGAAGATATCTTTTATCAACTTTTTAATTAATTAATTATTTCAATTTCCAATTTAGTCCCTACTCTTTTCTAATTTTTCCATGGATGAGTCACCAAAAAATCTACACACTTTTCTTTAATGGTCTAATTACCATATAAGGACTTCTACTTTTGAATTATATAGCTATTTAATCCTTGTAGCCACTAGAATTCAACTTTTTCATTTTATGCGATTTAGTCCTTCTCGTAATTAAACACTTAGTCGATAAAATTTTCGCATCAAAATTTTCACACGACACATCTATCATAATATGGACCATATAATAAAATAAAAATAAACTTTAATTTCAGATCGGATTTGTGGTCCCGAAACCACTGTTTCGATTTAACTGAAAAATGGGTTGTTACAAGAAGTGTATTATCTACGCTGATCACAAGAGCCTTAAGTGTCTCTTCACCCAAATGGAGTTAAACTTGAGGCGATTAAGATGAATTGAGTTGCTCAAAGATTATGATTGTACCATTGAGTACCATTTGAGAAAGGCGAATGTTGTGGCTGATGCACTGAGCAAGAAACCAATAATTGATTTGAAAGCGATATTCACTAAGTTGAGTTTGATTGATGATGGAGGTTTGCTTGCAGAGTTGCAAGTGACACCTACTGTAGTGGATGAGATTCAATCGAAGCAATCTTTTGATGAATCTCTTGTATGTGGATCTAAAGAGATTGAAGATGGTAAGATTACTGAATTTGTGTTTAACTCTGTAGGAGTTTTGTGTGTTCATAGGAGATACTGTGTGCTCGATGATCAAGATTTGAGATAGTCTATACTTCAGGAAGCTCATAGTAGCCCATACACTATGCATCCTAGAGGGAATAAGATGTACCAAGTTTTGAAAGAACTATATTGGTGGCAAGGGAAAAACGTGATGTAACCGAGTATGTGATTAAGTGTTTGACATGCCAGCAAGTTAAGGCTTAGAATCAATTCGCCTCAGTTTTTTTACATTCTATTTAGATTCCTCAGTGGAAGTGGGAACATGTGACAATGGACTTTGTTAGTAGGTTACCTTTGACACCAACTAAGAAGGATCCAGTCTGGGTACTTGTGGATAAATTGACCAAGCCAACACATTTTTCGCCTATCGGTATTGGTTATTCACTACATAAGTTGGCGAGGTTGTACATTTCAGGAATTATGAGACTTCATGGTGTACCACTGGTTAATTTACATCTCGATTTCAGAATAAGTTACACGAGGCTTTAGGTACACGACTAAATTTTAGTATAGCTTTTCACCCATAGTTTGATGGGCAATCAGAACAAGTCATTCAGATTCTAGAGGACATGTCGAGGGGTCATGTGATTGATTTCAGTGACAAATTGGGAGGAATATTTACCGGTAGTCGAGTTCGCATATAACAAAAGTTTTCAGTTGAGTATTCGAATGGCTCCTTATGAAGCACTGTATGGATGTAAGTGTCAAACATCGCTATGCTAGACTAAGTTCAGAGAAAAAAGAAGTATTGGGTCCAAATTTGGTACAAGAGACTGAGAATGTGGTGAGGTTGATTTAGCAATTGTTTGAGAGCAACATATGATCAGCACAAATCTTATGTCGACCTGAGGTGGAAAGGTTAGAGTACAGTATTGGGGATCAAGTTTTCCTTAAGGTTTCACTGTGGAAAAAGGTATTGGGTTTGGATATAAGGGTAAACTAAGCCTGTAATTCATTGGACCTTACAGAATACTTAAGAAGGTTTGACCAATAGCTTACCAATTAGAGTTACCTCCGCAATTGGACTGCATTCATGATTTGTTCCATGTTTCTATGTTGAGGCAATATTTTTCTGATCTATCCCACATAATTTTGATCGATGAGGTCAAGACGAGACCAAATTTGTCGTATGAGGAAGAGCTAGTTCAGATTTTGGACCCTGAGGTCAAAGTGCTATGTAAAAAGCGAATTCCTTTGGTAAAAGTGATAGGCATTGCATCATCGATCATAGCAAAACCAATTAAAGTCATACATATTGTCCCTTATTCGAGCCTTTGAGGCCCTAAAAACACTTTAGAAACAAATCGGGACTAAATCAGAAACATATAAAATTTTTCAGAAACATATGAAAATTTTCAAAACTATAGGGGTCACATAACCATATGGCTAGGCTGTACGACTGTGTCTTAGGCTGTGTGGACATTCAAAGTGGGGACACATGGCCATTTTCATGACTTGCAACCCTTTGCAAGCTACAAGGGACACACGGCTATGTTGCCTAGCCGTGTGTCACACATGGCTGAGACACACGCCCATGTCTCTGCCTATGTGGACGAAAAATAGAATATTTTCAAGCCATTTTTCTCACCTGTTCAAACATATACCTACAATCCAAATTCCACATATAAACAAGCCTTCAAATGGCACTAAAAGCATGCATAATCAAACTATCCTAATAAGGTACATAATCATACAACCAATGTGCCCAAAAGGCACCTCAATCACAACCATTAAACATGTATATCCATATGCATAATTTGGCCAAAAGTTCAACTAATTTATAACTAAACTTATAGCATAACTTACCATTTTGTTTACCTAACAAATCCACATCAAAAAGTACCAAATATGTCATTTTAAATTCATCAACTATGTCATTAGCACAATTAGCCACAAGTGCCATCTATAACAAATATACAAAATCACCACATTCAAACATATCACAAGACCATTTATAACATGCATTTCTAACTACCATTCCATCTTCTATCATTCAAGCATCATAAGCCATGATATCAACCATTATATGGCCAAATATATAAATGCCAAAATTAACACCAATTCATCATCCAAAATACCATAAACAAAAGCCAAAAACAATTGGCTAATTCATCAAACAAAAATATCTATACATGCCATTATAACCAAAACTTGGAAACACCAAAATGTACCGAGTTAGGCGATGGATAGTGTGATAGATCTTCGATGACTTTCCAACCAGAACGTGCTTTTGATTAACTACAAAACATAGAAAAATAAACACAATATAAGCATGTTATGCTTAGTAAGTTCGTATCTTATGTAGTCTAAGCTTTTCACTACATTACACAATCTCAAAACACATATAAATCAATCCATATAATAATAGCTAATACTTAACCTTAACATATGAATTCATGCTGTTCATTGTCATAAAGGTACACATTTCCTACCTCCCATCATAATAAGGTAAATTGCATTGAAAGCTCTTATATAAAGCTCACACGAAGTAATAACACGATGGTTGACACCATCCTTTTTCATAATTCGATAGCCGAAGCTATCCCTTTTCATAATTTTGATGGTTGTCACCATCCCTTTTCATTGTTGATGGTCGTCACCATCCTTTTTCATAATTTAATAGCCAGAGCTATCCCTTTTCATGATTCAACAGCCGAAGCCATCCTTTTTCATAGATCGATGGTCATCACCAATGGTTGTCACCATCCCTTTTCATAATTCAATAGTTGAAACTATCTCTTTTCATTATTCGATGATTGTCGATATACCGTTAGATTTTCCGTCAAAACAGAAGTTGATATTATACAATAATAGCATTCAAATCATAATTTAAAACGCTATTTAAATGTACGAACTTACCTCGATGATAAACGTAGAAATAGAGCTCACTAATCCGAAGCTTTTTCTTTGCCTCGATCTAGAGCCGTACATGGTCTATATTGATCATGCACTTAGAAATGAGCTAGCCGAATATTAAAGCTTCTCACATGGCTTCCTAACCCTAAGTTTCAGTTGAAGATGAATAAAAGATATGTTAAATTGGTTTAGTTTTATTTTATTTATCATTCTTTACCAAATTATTATTTTGTCCTTTAAAAATATTCATAATTTCAATAATACCATGTCATGTACATCCATTATATTCATTAATGGTCTAATTGCCATATAAGGACTCATACTTTAAGGTTCTAAAGCTATTTAATACCTTTAGCTACTAGAACACTAATTTTGCACTTTATGCGATTTAGTCCTTTTTATCAAATTAAGCATGTAAACGGTAAAATTTCTTAACGAAAATTTTATAAGATAATACTATCATGCTGTAGAAATTAAAATAATAATAAAATAAAAATTTTCAAATCAAATTTGTGGTCCCAAAACTACTGTTCCACTGAAAATTGGCTGTCACAACTAAGGTAGATTTTGAAACTAAGCAAATTACTCTAAGGAATGGTGATGGGTTAGAAATTGTTGTTGTTGGTGAAAGACCGAGTTTTATGTCTAATGTGGTTTTAGTTATGAAGGTTGAAAAGTTGATGGGTAAAGGTTGTGAGGCTTTGTAATAGCCCGATTTTAGCTAAATCAGAACAGTGGTTTTGAAACCACAAATTTGATGCCAAAAAATTATTTTTTAATATTTTTTTATGTTTTTATAGCATGTTATTTGATATGTGTGAAAATTTCGTGAGCTAATTTTATCGTTTAATTGCTCAATTTGAGAAAAAAGGCTAAATTGCATAAAATGTAAAAGTTGCATTCTATTAGTTAAAGGTGTCAAATTGCTTTGGCTTTGTAATATGATGGCCTTAAATTGTAATTAGATCATTTTAAAGGTTAATGGACATTAATGGACATCCATTATATGTTTTTATATGTTTATAGTAAAGGTTATATTAGTAAATTGATTAATTAAGTTATAATAAGTAAAACAAAATCAAAATTATTCTTTTATCATCTTCCTTGGCTAAATATTAAGAGAAGAAAAGCCAAAACTTTAGGTTTTCATTCAAATAGGCTAATTCAAGCAATTAAGGTACGATTTTTGATTCGTTTTTGATGATTTTTATGTTTTTGAGATCGTTGCTTCATATTCTAGCTAGCCCGTACCTTAAATTTCAAAACTGTTAAAGATTTTGAGAGTTGCCATTGTTGAATTTATGAGTTCTTTGATGTTTAATGTTGAAATATCAAAGTTTGATGATAGATTTTCATGTTTTGTAAAGTGATATTTTTTATAAAAAATGTATAATATGGATTAAATTGTGAAATGTGCAAATTGAGTGGTTGAAATGTGAAATAAATGAAAGTTTGGGCTGATAGGTACGTATATGAAATTTTTCAAAGCTTGGGTTTAAAGAAATTATGTGAATTTTGTGTATTTGTGAAAGAGGGACTAAATTGATTAAACGTGAAAGTTTAGAGGCTAAAGTGCAAATAGGCCTAAATGTATGATTTGGACTAATTTGAAAGAGTGGTTGATTAAAGAAGTTAATTTTAAATAATTTAGATCAAGAAAAGATGAATCTGGAATTAGATCAGGGGAAAGGCGAGATTATCGAGTAATTGACTCATTTTGCCGTTTTCGTACTCGAGGTAAGTTCATATGTGACGATTTCTTTATAAATGTATGTTAAATGCTTTGATATTGTCTAAAATGTGATTATGAGATTTTTATTAATGTATGAATAGTAAATATGATTCTACAGATATATTTGAAGATGGAATCGACAAGCTAAAAGTCTCGGTTGAACCTTAGGAATAGATTTTGGATACTGATGATATGTTATAAGATGATATACCAATTTGGCTTCGGGCCATGCATATCGGATGTGTTGGCTTCGGGCCACGATATCGGCACTTCGGGTGCGAGTGATACCTTGATTTGGCTACGAGCCATGGTATAGGTACTCCAGGATAAGTTACCTTGATTTGGCTTCGGGCCATGGTATAGGTACTTATCAATTGAGATTCTTGAGTATCTGACTTCTATTCCGAATGGTTCAATAGGTAAATGAATGATGTGGTTGAGAAAAAGGTTAGTACGAGGTGATACAGATACGTACAGAACCTATTCGAGTATTAAATAGAGAAAGTTGATGAAATGGTATTTGATCATGTTTTGAGACATGATAAAGGTTTGTAGTTAATGTGTATATGGTGATGTTATGTAAATTTGGTTGATTTGCATTTATTTGATGAATTAAGTTATTCACATACGAGCTTACTAAGCTATAAAGCTTACTTTGTGTTATTTTTCTATGTTTTATAGTGAATCATGGCTAGCACGAATCCGGGAGTCATCTGGAACATCATCGCACTATCGGACACCTATTTGGTACTTTTGAGTTGTGTATATATGGTATATGGAATGTATAGGCTACTTGTGGTATTTTGGTTGTAAATATAGCCATGAGAGTTGGCTTGTAAATGATGTTAATATGGTTGTGTGTTTAGCTATTAGAAATGGCTTGTAAATGCATATGTTTTGGTTGTATATATAGCCATGAGTGATGGCCTATTTTGGCATGTTTAGAATGAAAATGGTGATGGTTATATAGTTGCAAATGGTTAAATTTATTTATGGAGTTTAATGCTTGAGAAATGCTTTGGTGAAGTATGATTTTAGAAGTTGAATTGATAAGTATTTGAATAGGTATTTGGTATTGAATTGAGTATTGAATTTGGTTTAAATGGATATGGTATGATTTGTACATTTGAATGATGATTTTGGTTGCTTAGTTGTGTGATGAAATGGTACTATCTTGGTTGTTTAGGTGAGCATGACTAAGGGTGGCAAATTGGCCTTGCAAATGGTCTCTTTTTGTCCACACGGGTGTGTGTCTTAGCCATGTGTGACACACGGTCATACTACACGGCCGTGTGTCCCTTGGTGTTGAATTAAAATGAAGTCAGCATGCTCCACATGGTCTCACACACAGGCGTGCGACAGACCGTGTGGCACAAGTCAGTATACCCCCAAAATGGCACACAACCTAGCACACGAGCGTGTGACTTGGCCGTGTTGCATAAGTCAGTATACCCTACAGGTTTGGCACGGCCTAGTACATGGCCTGGCACACGGGCGTGTGAGGCCAATTTGAAGGGAAAATGGGCTAGACACACGGGCATATGGTCGGCCGTGTGACCCAAGTCAGTATGTATGGCCTGTTTTCGCACGTCTTGTGACACGGGCGTGTCTGAAGCCGTGTGAGGCACATGACTTGTTCACACGGGCGTGTGACCCCTGAATGATTGAAAATTTTCTAAGTTTTCCAATAATTTCGTATGTTATCAGTTTAGTCCCGAACTGCTTCTAAAGCATGTTTAAGGCCAATGGTATTTGTGTATGAATACGTAAATGTAGAAGTATTGTATGTTAAATGGTGTGTATTGGTCGGTAATACCTCGTAATCCTATTCTGACGGTGAATACGGGTTAGGGGTGTTACAGGCTTTTTTTGGCTTATGTGATGAATTCTGTTAGTAAGGAGTTAAGGGTTCAAGATATTCGCACTGTTAGGGATTTTCCTAATAAAATATCATCTATGAAAACAACTACAAATTTATCCAAATACAAACGGAACACTCGATTCATCACATCTATGAATGCGGCAGGAGCATTAGTTATTCCAAACAGCATCACTAAGAACTCATAATGTCCATATCAAGTCCTTAAAGCAAATTTCAGCACATCATACTCCTTCACTTCAACTGATAATACTCAGATCTAATATCAATCTTCGAAACATCATTACAGCATGGAACTAATCAAAAAAATCATCAATTCGGGGCAAAAGATACTTATTCTTAATGGTCAATTTGTTCAACTGCCTATAACCAATACACATTCGCATCGAACCATCCTTCTTCTTTACAAACAAAATCGGTGCACCCCGCGGAGATACACTCAGTTGAATAAACCCCCTATCAAGCAACTCTTGCAATTGAATTTTCAATTCCTTGAGCTCTTTTGGTGCCATGCGATAGGGCGCAATGAACAACGGTGTAGTACTAGGATAGAAAAAAAGAAAATACAAAAAAAAAGAAAATAATAAAATATTATGTGGGTTGAATTTTGTGACGAAACTTTCTAGATCAGATCTACATTATTTGAGGAGGCTTGTAACACCCCTCACCCGTATTCAATGCCGGAATAGGGTTATGAGGTATTACCAACCAAATCACAACACATATAGTATACATTTATGCAACAATAAGCATTTATTCTCATAAATTGTTCCACACAATCACATTGTCCCTTATAAGGGCCTACGAGGCCTTAAACATGCATTAGAAGTGGTTCGAGACTAAACCGATATCATACAAAAATTCTAGAATTTTAGAAATTTTTCATGTAAACAAGGGTCACACACCCGTGCGAACAGGCCATGTGCCTCACACGGCTAGTAGACATATCCGTGTCTCAGGCCATGTGAAAATAAGGCATACATACTGACTTGGGTCACACGGCTGACCACACGCCCGTGTGTCTAGCCCGTGTACCCTTCGAAGTGGCTACACACGCCCGTATGCTAGGCCGTGTGTTAGGTCGTGTCAAAATTGTAGGGTATACTGACTTGTGCAACACGGCCAAGTCACACACTCGTGTGCTAGGCCGTGTGCCATTTAGGGGGGGTATACTGACTTGTACCACACGGCCAGTCACATGCCTGTGTGTGAGATCATGTGGAGCTTATTGACTTCAATTTAATTTCAACACCAGGGGACACACGGCCTTGTAATTTGACCGTGTGCCACACACAGCTGAGACACACGCCTGTGTCTTTGCCTGTGTGGACAAAAATAGGCTATTTACCAAGCCATTTTGCCACCCCATTTGGTACACACCTTCACCTACACATATGGCATAAAAAAAAAAGCAAAATAGGCATTCCATAACAACCAAATCAACTATAAATCTTACATTTCATCTAACATTTCTTAGCCTAAACTTCAATCACAATCACTATCAATTTATCAACCATTTCCAAGTAACATTAAACACTTCACAAAATAACATTAGCTCATATCTAAAAACATTTACCAAACATACATCATTTTGTTCCATTTCACAAACATAATACCAATTCCATAAACCTCATAATATAAGCCATAAGCACACTTATATATACATAATCAAACTAGCCAAATTAAGCCAAATCTTATAGCTATAAATACAAACAAACCATAACCATTCATAAGTCATCTCAAATGGCAATAATCACTTTCAAAACATAACCAAAATGACTCAACCTTATACATGCCATATACCATATATACACAACTCAAAAGTACCAAATAGATGGTTGGATAGTGTGACGTAGACTCTGACGATCCCCGAATCCGAGCTAGCTTTGAAATCACTATAAAACACGGGAAAAACAAATAAAGTAAGCTACAAAGCTTAGTGAGTTCGTACTAAATATACTTAACAATTCATAAAACACAAATCATCAATCTAAACATATTATCATGAAATTCAAGATTACTAACAAACCTTTCATATGCTTATTCATAATCTTATATTCAAACTTTGTAACTTCTTTAATTTTAATCTCATAATATACATATACATACATGTACTAATCCATAACAAGTTCAAACTTACACGGAATGCCGTTGAATACTTGATATCTCGTATACTAAGTGCCATACTCGATGGCTCACACACTAAGTGCCATCGCATAGCCGAAGCTATTATAATTCCGCACACTAAGTGCCTTACTCAATGTTTCACACACTAAGTGCCATCGCATAGCCGAAGCTATTATAATCTCGCACACTAAGTGCTAAACACAGTCAATTTTGTCGTCAAACATGACTGTAGTCTCACATATACAATTTATGCAATATCAAAGCATTAAAATCATAATTGTAACAATGTTTATCACGTACGAACTTAGCTCGTATTCGGAATTGATGGATCAGATCGACTACTCGATAACCTTGCTTTTCCCCGGATCTAAATCTAAATTCTTTCTTTCTTGATCTATATGTATTCAAAATTAACTTATTCAATCATCTATTCATTCAATTTAGTCCAAAACATACTAGGCATATTTACCCTTTTACCCCTAAACTTTCACATTTTTCACAATTTAGTCATTGTTGCATAAAATCACAAATTCATACAATTTAATCCAATTTCATGATAGCCAAATTTCACTAGTTTCCATATTAGCCTATATTTCTAATTTATTTCACATTTTAACCACACATTTCTCACATTTCATGATTTAGCCCCTAATTTGCATTTTCACCAAAACTCACTTAACAAAACTTTTTTAACTAACATCAAATGTTCATAATCTATCATTAAACATAAAAAATCATACATATTCATCAATGGCAACATTCAATATCTTTAATAGTTTTGCAAATTAGTCCTTAGGCTAGCTAGTACTAGCTGCAATGATCTCAAAAACATAGAAATTATTAAAAATGGGACAAAAATCATACCTTAATAAGCAAGAGAAGCTTGGCCAAATATTAACCCTAGCTATGGCTTTTTATCTCTTCAAAATTTGGTGGAAGATGATGTCTAAATTTTTATGTTATTTTACTTAAGTTATTATGGAATTAGACATTTAACATTTGTTATAAAACATTAAAACCATATAATGCATGTCCATAAATGTCCAATTAAGCAACCAATGGTCTAATTACCACTAAGGACCTCCACTTTAATATTCCATAGCTATTAGACACCTTTAACCATTAGTACTCAAATTTTACACTTTACGCGATTTAGTCCTTTTTCTCAAATTAACCAATCAAACGATAAAATTTCTTAATGAAATTTTCATAAAACTATTCTATCATGCTGTAGACATTAAAATAATAATAAAATAAATATTTTGAATTTGAATTTGTGGTCCCAAAACCACTATTCTGATTTGACTAAAAACAGGCTATTACAAGGCTCCAATTTAAATTTCGTGATTTTTGGAAATCGGGAACACCTCAAACAAAGTTTGTCAAGCTGCTTCACAGTTTTTTGGGTTTTTGGGTTTCAACAATTTTCATTGACTCTTAGCCTTAGGTTTTCATTTTTAAAATTTTTTTTGTTCCTTTATGCATTCTAACACTTTATTGTTTCTTGTGTTAGTAGGTTAAAGCACATTGCACAATCCTTCCTCTGTGCAATAGAATTTTTTTATGTCTAGCTAGTTTTGGACTCATAATGCTATTACATTTGATTTGTTAGTTTGATTCTAATACATTCTGATTGATTGATATAGACACTTTTTAAAAGACTCACAAGATTAATTCTTACCTCATTGAGATGATTTTCATTTCTGAGTGCATAATAGTGAGGGTTGCTTAATTTTTCTTTTCTTGACTATTGTGTTCTTTTCAAGCTTTCATAATGATACAAAATACTATGATTGGGAAAGTTGAAGGGATCAAGAGGTTTGAAATGCTCGAGATTAGCAACATGACACTATTCTAGACACAATCAGCAAAAATTTGGAATGTTTAAGTACCAAAATTGAGCGTCGAAATCGTAATTAGTGAGATAAGGTTGATCGACCTCGTCTTTGTACAAATAATGCTTGATGTGTCTCTTGTGTAAATGATAAGACTTTGGTTAATAATGATTGTGGGAAACATTTTTTAGCTAAACCAAAGTTCAACATTCCACAATTCCAAAAGAAGTATGATCCCGAAGCATATTGTGAATGGGAATAAAAAAATGGAACTTATGTTTTGTTACTATAGCCAGGAAGAAGGAAAGGTCCTACTGGCAACCCATGGATTTTTAGATTATGCATTGAGATGGTGGATTCAACTTGGAATTAATCGTCAAAAAAACTATGAAAGAGTAATTGCAACATGGAACAAGTTGAAGCAAGTGATGCAAAAGTGTTACATTCCTTCTTATTACTATAGAGAGATCTCAACGAGACTTCAACACCTTGTTCAAGGTAATCAATCTGTTCCTGAGTACTTTAAGGAGATTAAGATGCTTATGCAAAGAGCAAATCTACGAGAGGATGAAGAGACGACCATGATGTGATTTGTAGATGGTTTGAACATTTCGATAGCCAATACTGTTAATCTTCAAACCTATATTAATTTTGAGGTGATGGTGCACAAGGTAATTGAGATTGAGCAACAATTTCAACAACATCAATCTCGTCCATTTGATGCATCACACTATTATCGAGGTACAAGTTCTAATTCTACTTTTAAGAATTTGAAACCTTCTTATGGTACTAATAAGTTATTGTCAAAACATGCTGAAACTAAACCTTTTGAGTGGAAAAGTGGGGCTCCTACAAAACATTCTTCTGCATCTTTCAAGCAGCCCATTTCTATTAATTTTCACCAAAACAACAAAGAGCTCGTGACATTAAATGTTTTACGTATAAAGGGCGCGGGCACTATAATCGTGATTGTGATAACACGAGACTTTTGTTGATCAAAGAAGATGGCGAACTTTGTGAATCGGAAAAAAATAATAATGAAAAATTTTTTCTTGAATCTCTAGAGTTAGATGAGATAGAAACGTCATGTTCTCCTATTGAGATAGATTGTACTGAATTGAATATTCATAATACTTGTGAGGGGGATATGGGAAGTGAGAAAAAATCATGTGAAAAGACAAAGAGAAAGGAGACCTTGAGTGATAATAGTCTATTTAATAGTCCAAATTTGGTGAATGAAAATCCATATGAGATAAAAGAAAATAAAAAGCAAGAAAATACCCATACAAAGTGAGGAATGATTATGTTTTAATTGAATCTAACTCAAATTTGTTTAGTAGTATTTCTTTGTTATAGGATTTCTAGGATCCATTGACGGACTCTCAATTATATTATTATATCATCGATAGACGATTTTACTTGTGGGAAAGAGGTAAGTTGAACATATATAATTCTCCATAGGTGCTAGAAGGTAAGAAAAGTAATGATACATTGGAAATTGAAATATGTAGGCATACCTTGAATGTTTTTGATAAGTATGCTACTAATTTTATTTTTCCTTACGACATGCTTTTTTATTGGTCAAGTTCCAATAAACAATGGTCTGAAAGTTCAATTGATTTTATTAGTTTATCAATGTATTTAAACCTTATTTTTGTTGCATTCAACAGGTTTATTAAAGAACCTCATACATTTGATCTTGCAACAAAATTTTTTACCTTAGACTTTAAATATGAATTCTTACATAATAATATTAAATTACTTGATTTTATAATTATGTGAAATTCTTGACTCATCGTTGAAAATTCTTATGGATGATCATGCATATTCAAAGAAAGTTATAGGCTATTTTTTACTTGAACACTCATGTTCCTAATATTCCTTTGTTCAGTGTTGATGGTTTGTTTTTGAATGAGAGATACTTACCATGTTGATTTGGGAGATCAAAGTCATATCTTTGATCCTGGAGATAGTTTTGGTGCATAAGAAAGCTTAGGTAAGTATTTTATTCATTTTATTATTACTTATTATAATCCCTTTTCTTTTTGTGCACCTAAAGATTTAGGGACGAATCTTCTTGAGAAATTGGGGAATGATGCGAGTCTCAAGGCACAATTTCAGACCCATGGATGTGATGGGCTCACACTACCTCAAGGCCCAACAACAATATCAAAAGCCAAGCAAATCAAATCAGGGTTTGATCAAATACAAGATTGGAGGATGAATCTTTTCGAGGAAAAGGGAAATGATACATGCACGGATGGGGTGAAATTTATTAAATTCGATTCACTGAAGCTGGCAATTTTCAAGCTTGGGAAATTAGCAGACTTGCAATGACTTTTTGGATGGGATCCTAGTATTTTGGGGTTGAAATGTCTGCAAGGTATTTGAATATCTATCTCTCAGATTCGAAATGCACTTTGAATCACTTGATTTTAAGTTCGGGAGCTCAAGTTATGACCGTTTTAGTGAAGACTGCGCAAGCAGAATTTTTGAACGGGATTATGATGGGAATTACAAGTTTCAGGCTTTTAATTCGAGTTTAAATCAAATTGGGTTCGGGTTTTGGGCTTAATTTTTATTATATATGAGCCTAATATTGTGTTTATCAGCTCTTATTATTTTATTATTTCGAATTTTTAATAATTATTAAGTAGTTTAAGTTATTTAGGAGTTTTATGTCAATAAGAAAGTTAAGTTTAAAACTACTTCTTGTTTAGATTAATTAGAGTTCTAGTATACTTAAGAGTTTTATTTAGACTCATTTAGCTAGCCTATATATAGGCCTTTGCACTATACACAAATCATTCAGTTCATTATTATTCAACTTCTCTTTTGAGTTCATAAATTCTCTTTGAGTTTTCTTTTTAAGAATTTCTCTTGAGTTTCTTTTAGAAGAGTTTTAGCAATCTTTTAAGATTGTGGAGATCATCTTCAAACTTTTTCTTGCCAAGTTTTCTTTATTAGAGGGGAAATTAGAGCCACTTGAAGGGGGTTGTAGATTCTTATTGTTTCCAAGGCTTCTTAAGACTTCTACATATCACGTTGTGTCAAAACTCAAGTTTCTTTCCGAACGTCTAGAGTCCTAAGTCAAATCCGCGACTTTGAAAAACTTTACAATCTGCTTCCGCATTCATCCATATCATCCTTATCACTGGGCTCTTTAAAGCTCACCCACTTTACTTATTTGTTACAGATAATCCTCGTGGTTAGAACTCGGATGCAGTCGTCAATGATACTCTCGAAAATGGTTTTTAAATAAATATGGAATTTTATTTATGATTTGGATTTTTATGGACTTTATTGTTATTTGGGAATTTTTTTTTTGTCAAATTATGGTACTGTGGCATGAGACTTTACTTTGGGGATTTTATTCTGAATTGCATGATTTGATTTCATGACATTAAGTTTTAAAAACTGCATAAGTTAGTATTTGACAAGATTTCGTATGAAACTCGGTTTTTAAAATAAAATCTGTCAATAATATATTTTTTCGCTGCATTTTTTAAAAGATTTCGTATGAAACTCGGTTTTTAAAAATTAGACTTCGTTTTCAAAATTTTTAATGTTTACAAATGAGTTTTCTAAAGACATTTGATTTATGAAGTTAATATGTTTTCATTTCTGAAATAATGACGAACAACCAAGTTCTCCAATTTTGAATAAAAAGACAAATGATTTAGAAGTATGATTGAAAATCCGAAATAGTTTTGAATAAATAATTTAATGTTTACAATTGAGATATTATTTATTCCGATTCCTAAAATTTGCACGGTTTTTTTGAAATTAAAAATAAACGTTTTATTTAATTTGTTTTGAATTGATAAGCCAATAGTTTTTAAAAAAAATTTAAAATTTCGAAAGTTTATTTCGGCCATTTTCATGGACAAATGGTTTTTGAAACGAGATTGAAAATAAAGTTGAACATTCAATTTTACTAGTTTTGAACAAAGTGCGTTTAAAAAAGTACGTTTGAAATCAAGAAAGTTTTTCTCGGCCATTCCAGTGGCCAATGTAGCTTTTCGAATTCAGCCATAATGACTGGGCCGGGTTTGGGGTGTTACATGACTTGTAAATCTTATCTTAAAGATCCATGACTTATTTTAGACTTTATTAGAATATTCCCAATGTTGATTTCATTGCTACTTTGATGGGGATTGAAATTGTAAATGATCTAGTATGTTTGCAAGTCAAAATAACATATATTCATAAGACTTATATAGGTTTTATACTGAAAGTTGTTAACACTTATTATGTTAATTAGTAATTCATTGTTGTCAGTGCATTACATAAGTAAACAAGTTACTTTGTTTACAAACTAAGATGGAGAGAGATCTAAATCTTAGATACAAAAGTGAGTTGTTATATCATGTATGAAAGAATTTAGATTACTATTTATATGTGGTTAAAGATAGCGAATTCTTTCTCAGGACAAGATCCCATGAATGTCGTGAAACAAAACTATATAAACAATTGCATTATGTTGATTGTTATTGTAACATCCTGGAAATGGGCTTATGCATTTTTGATTTAATTATACGAAATGGCATGTCTTATGTGTTATGAATGTATAGTGAACATTTTTGGAAACTTGGAAATGTAAGGAAATGACTTGAAAATGTAAGGAAATGTCTTGTCTTGGAAATGTAAGGAAATGACTTGGAAATGGAAGGAAATGTCTTGTCTTGGAAATGGAAGGAAATGACTTGGAAATGTAAGGAAATGTCTTGTCTTGGAAATGTAAGGAAATGACTTGGAAATGGAAGGAAATGTCTTGTCTTGGAAATGTAAGGAAATGACTTGGAAATGGAAGGAAATGTCTTGTCTTGGAAATGTAAGGAAATGACTTGGAAATGTAAGGAAATGACTTGGAAATGTAAGGAAATGTCTTGTCTTGGAAATGTAAAGAAATGTCTGGGAAATGTAAGGAAATGTCTTAGAAATGTAAGGAAATGCTTTAGAAATGTCAAGTTTAAAGTTTAAAAGAGGGACATGAAGCAAGGTGGTCTTAAGAGAAAATGTATGTGAAATATGACATACAAATAGCCTTGCTAAAATGGCTACAAGGCGCCACTTAAGGGGCTAGCAGCAAGTGACGCCACATACATAGGCAAATGGGCCAAGGATCGAGTCGCATGGGAAGCAAATAAAGAATTTTATTTTTGCTACAAGGAGCAGAGAGGTGGACGGCATTAAGGCTCTTAAAAGAGGAGTTTTATTCTCTTTAAAATTCGGTAAATAGATAGATAATGATGGGTTATTATTAATATTATTTTTATTAAGAGATAAGAGATAATTGATGGATTAAATTCTTTTAATTTGAATATATTGATAATTAAAGAGATAAAGCTATCAAAATAGAAGAGTGATGGCCAAGTAAGGGATTCTAAGTTAGTAATTTCGGCTACTAAAGGAAAAGAGGGCCATTCATTCTTTCTTTCAACTCTCTCTCTGCCGAATTCTCTCTAGCAAATAACTCCTCTCTTCTCTTTTATTTTTGCCAAGCCCAAATACCTTGTGCTCTAACTGAATCCTCCATCTTTATTCTTCTTTCTCTTTTCTTTCTACCAATCAAAAAGCTGAAATCAAGATCCTTCTAGCCTACATAGCCGAATATTGTTAAAGGTTCAAGCAAGGATTGCTGATTCCTAAAGTAGGGGTAAGATCTCATTCGGTTTCATCCTTTTTCTTTTAAGATTTGCCGAAATCTAGGACTAACCCCATTAATATCTTGTTGCCGAAACTTTGAAGAGATCTTTCTGGATTTACTAAGTGTCGACTACAAGGAAGGAGAAGTTCTTTTCTCAAGGTACACCATAGGCCGTGTTCCCTAGTTATTCAAAGTGAGTTTCGGATTTAAAATCCACAAGGTAAGTGTTTATAGCATTCGGCCAAGGGCCATCTATGATGATTTAATGTTAGAATCGAATCTAACATATGTGTATAGGTATTTCGACAGATAATTATGACAAGGGATACTTTCGGGATTTGAAATCGCAAGGTGAGTGCATAAGTACAATCGGCCAAAGTCTATTTTGGTAATTAGATCTATTCTTTATTTGTTTAAAAAGCCGAAACTAATCAAGTTAAATGATCTAGCATTGGCCGATTGAAGGGAGGAGTAGCACAAAGTTTTCGGGATTTGATTTATAGTGAAATCGGCACCAAGGTAAGTTTTGGGTTACAACAATCCTAATAGGATTTGGTTTTATGGCTGAATGGTCTTCATTAAATTTTTAAGTAATGGCCGAATGTAGGGACTAAAGATCTAAGGCTTTAGATCGGATTTTCGGGATTTGAAGTGAAGTTGCTAAGTTAATCAGGTGTGTACCCCACACTATTTCTTAATAAGTTTTATGGCAATGTTTAATAAATATATGTATGTGATATTAAGAATGTGAAAAGTATGGCTAAGGTACCATGATATGGTACAAAGTACTCAGGTACGTTTCCTACTCCTACTAGGATTATAAAATATGTTATATTTAACATGTGATAAGTAATAAGAATGTGAAATTTGGCATGTTAATGCATAATATGTATGATATGGGGCATATGGGTTATTGAAAAGGGGAAGTGAATGTGGTGACCTAAGACCAAGATATTTGAATGTGGTGACCTAAGACCATGAGATCTGAATGTGGTGACCTACCACCTAAGACCACGATATCTGAACGTGGTGACCTAAGACCACGATATCTGAGTGTGGTGACCTAAGACCACGAATACTCATAAGGGTGATGAGCACGTCGACTGCAGCGACTGCCTTCGATGGTGTGTAGCGGATGGAGGGTTGACTTAGTAGTCCCCACGGTGTGCAGCGAGTTGGTACGGTGATGTGATGTGTAGCGGATGGCATCTAGGTTTGGGTTTGGGTTGCATCATTTTAATTTAATGATATATGAATTTGTATGCTATGAAATGCCTAAATTTGTTAAGACTTAGTGTTGTGTTACACATTGAGTCTGTTGACTCACCCTGCTGTGGGAACATTTTTCGTGTGATGATCAAGAATGAACCTGGGTACAGGCTTAGGGATGGCCATGCTCAAAGAAGAAATTCATTTTATTTGGACTACTTTATTTTAAGTACTTTGGTTTTAATTTTGGGATTTATTTGATGTAATAAGGCCATAGTTGAATTACTTTAATTTTTCTTTTAATTGCTATGTACGAATTTTTATCAAGTGAAGTTGAAGTAGATTTATTTTAAAACAAAGCCTAAACATTTTGTCACCTAAAGTAAAGGATTTTAATAATGAAATAAACTTGTTTTCAACTCAAGCCCGACCCAACACAATCTTTCTTTCAAAACACACAAGTTTTTCTTAAGTAACAAAAGAATTTTTAACCGGTTTACTTCGAGGAACATACCAGATCCGGTCCAGGCTCGTGGACCGGGTATGGGGTGTTTCAGTTATTCTTTAGCAATTCCAATCGCAATTGTTACTCCTATAATTGTTCCCATGTTCTAGCAACTATTGACGATGCTCTTTCAAGTTTGATCACGATTTCTCACACATATTTTTAACAAAATTTCAAGTTATATAAAGGAGGAGTTCACAATGGTGAAGAGATTTTATTTCACTCATTTTTTTTCCCTAGCAACCGGTGATGGAAGAAAGAAGATGATTAAAGGTAAATCTATTGTAAGAAATTCATTTGACTTAGTTTGATGGAAAGCAACAGTCTACATAAGCCTTTACTAATATCATGATTTCACCATGTTTTAATTATAACTTTGATCTTTGGTAAAATCTCAACATTAGTACCTTTCTTATTCAAAATGATGCGAGTTCTCTTTTCATTTTATTGACCGTTTTATTGATAGTTCTTTACACTCAATTTCATACCTCGATTCAAAAATTTACATTTTAACTTGACTAATGATATTTTTTGATGTTTAATTTAACCAGTCAATATAATAAAAATAAAACAGTAGATATTCTCAAGAGTTTAATTATTTATATCTCATAATGGTGTGAATTATAACACCAAAAAATTTGAGACGTTACACTCCCAAAACCGTCTCATTCAAAAAAATAAAATAAAATCTCACTCCTTTTCTATTTTTTAATACCTAAACTCTTCCCCATTTCCTTTAACAATCTCCTTTCTCTTTTCTATTTTAACTTCTCGTGCTTTTTATTATTTTAAGTACTATTATAGGAAATGAAAATAATGATTATAAAAAGAATAAAAAAAAATAATAACACATTATGAAATAATAACATGAAATTCAAAATCAACCTAATTTTGATACAGACAAATTTTGATTGATTGAAAAATAATCTCTTTTAAATAAAAACTAAATAAATTTTAAGGCGGTTTATAGTATAAGGAGATGTTTAGTATTTATTTAGATTTTATTTGACTTATATAAATTTGAGTATTTATTTGAAATTCATAATTTTAAACATAAATTTTGGAAAAAAAAAATTATTTGACTTGATGGATGAAGAAAGACGAAGAAGATGAAGAAAGATTTTTTACCCAAATGAAATGAAAAAAAAAATGTTTTTTCTCATATGATTTTAATTAGGGAAGGATGTTGTAAAATAAAGTGATGGAAATACATTAAGTGTTCTATAAAAATAGAATAAAATATTAAAAATGAGATTAATTTTAAATTTAAATCTTTTTAAAATGTTTAGTTTGTAGACATCAATAAAATAGTATCACATCATCAAATTTTAAAAACATAAAAATAGTACTATACAATTATCTATATAACATTTTCTCTAATTTAATTTAACTTTAATTAAATGACATAAAAATAATTAATATTTTAGAAAAAAATAATTATGTTGGAACTATAGCTAAAAAATTTGAAAAATCTAAAATAAATAATTAAAAATTAAAAGAAGAGATAAAACATTGAAAATTTGAGAAAAAAAACTAAAAAAACCTTAATAGAAAGTTGAAAAATTATAGCCACCACTTCATTATTTGATTAAAAGTTAAAAAGATATGAAATAAAAACCATATGGAAAAAGAAAAAATCAACTGCCTAAAAGCTAAAAACAATTTTTAAAAATTGGTTGAAGAAAATAAAAAAAATTAAATTTTGGAAAAAAATTAAAATTGTAAAAGAAAAAAAAGTTGTTTATTATTTTAAAATTTAATTAAAGTTAAATTAAGTTAGGAAAAAAATTAGATTTAAATGACTGAATGATAATACTTAGATACTTCTAATGGATGATATGACAATATTATAATGATGTCTAAAATTTGTCTACTATAAGCTATTCCTTTAAAGAAATAAATATATAAAAAAATTGAGAGGCATAAGTTTTTATTTTTTATTTTGCTTGTGATAAAATGCTCTTAAATATATAGACTAGATGGGAAGAAGGAGATAATAGTAAATGTAATTAGGCCTACTGCAATGAAACCAATAAAGTTTTGGCCCATCTCATTGTTGACTTGTTTTGGTCTTCAAATAAAAAAGGAAAAAGTTCATAAATCAAGCATAACAAGGTGAAGGTGCACTGACCAGAGGTTAAATAAGGAATGGAAGGGGAGGAATTCGCAGCGGGTTGCTTCCTTTCAATTAAGACAACTTTGGGCGACGAATTTGAAGGTCAAATTATCAGTTTCGACCGCCTATCCAACATCCTCGTACTTCAGGAGGGTTTGGAATCAGGATCCAGAAGGAACATTCGGCTGCTGAAGGCTAATTACATTAAAGAGTTCTCTTTGTTGCGCCAAGATGAAGATCCTCTTGATGTTAAGAAATGTTTTTTAGACCTTACTAGCCTTCAAGCAAGAGAAAATTCTGCTATTAGGTAACTGATTTCCTCATATCTAGGGTTTTGTCTTATTAGAATTTCACTGAGTTGGATATATATATTTGCTTTTTGCAGGCAAGCTGAGGCCGATTCAGAGAGGTTTGGGGTTGGAGTTACCAGTGAGGCACAGACTCTTTTTGATGCTTTGTCTAAAACGTATGTTCACTTTTCCTTCTACTCTTACTCCTCCTCTTATTTTTCTCTCGTAAGAGGTGGGGAAATCTTGAAGGGATTGTTAAGATTGTTGTTATTTTCTCAAGTATACAGATGGGAAATTGATTCAATATTGTTTTAAGGGATGCATATAAACCTCTTGAAAGCATAAAGTTGGTTAATTGTTGTGTGTAAGGGTTGTCCTTTTAAAAATAAAGGTTAGAATTAGCAGGGAGACAGAAATTTGGTTGAAATGGTAGGACAGGATCGTAGAAGAGCTGTTCTCGGGTGAGGATAAAAAGCATAGATGAAGGATATTTAATGCAGGATGGTAAAACTAATAGATGCATTTGTTGTGTCTCACCACATTGTGCTTACCGTTAGATAATCTGCCATAGTATTCACTTGCAGAAATGATAAATGTCCTTAGGAGAAGTATAGTGTTAAGTACCCCTAAGTGTGATGACTTCTAATAGGTTATAATGCGATGACTTAACAATTCATATGTTGCAACTAAGCAGAGTTTATTTTATTTTATTTGACATCAAAATGAACAATGTTAAATGAGGAATTTTTTAAAAAACTTTTATTTAATGCGTTGAATATTATTAAGATGCCCCTACTTGATGAATAATTAAGATGGTGCTAAAATTATGAATGTTTAATGCATCTTAGCTAATTTAGGAAGGTTGAGGAGGAAGAAATAACATAGACATAGAGGGGCAAGGGCCCTGCTGTAGCTTGTATCAAGTTCTTTTAAGATGCATTATATTTTTGAGATCTTTTCACAATCATAATTCATGAAATTGACTAACCCAAAGCCTTGAAAATTATCGACCTTTGGTAATTATAAAACCGTCAGAATCTGTAATTAGACGAGCTAGGATTGTGCAAGTCTCGTGCTGGGACTTTAGTTTTGCTATCGTGCTACTTTAGGCCTGCACCTTATGCCTTACTCCTTAGTATTCCTAAGTTCTGAATTCGAACACTTCACGTGCAAATATGATAGCTAATATGCTGTGAGAGAGTGTAGGAGAATGCTATAAGCTTGTATTAATGGTGCTTGACATGTAAGCCAAGGGTTACACCATTTTACAGATGAGGGTAGGTTCCTTAAATTTAAAGGCCAGACCCCCTTAGTGAACGGCTAGGATACATGCTCTAGATTTATCTAGGCCAGACCCTCTTAGACTAAGCTATAATACTTCCATGTGGTGAAGTAGATGATAAAGAATTCATGTAGAAATCTAAGAGGAATTGGAATGAAGAAATGGAAGTTTTCTTTATATTCTGAAATTTGCTGCATGAGTGGCCAGCCTTTTAATAAATGAAAAATTAAGCTGTAATAAGAAAGAAAATCCCACCTAAAATCTCTCCTAAAGAATCAATCAGCTATACACAATCTCCTATATTTTAGTCTATCGAATCCTTCAATCAAATCCTTAGATTCTTGGAAAAGAATCCCAGATTTCCACACATTCTGTAGATCTCTGTAGCCAAAAGCCATGAGTGAACCTTCTTCTATTTCTGTCGTGATAATTGTTCTCTTCCCATTCATGATTATGAACATCCTAAGGGATAAAGAAGTAGTGCTGGTCTGCAATTGCAACAGTAATCACTCTTCTTATTTGTGGGATCAGATTAACTAGAAATCTCAGAATCCTCCATCCTGACATATAGAGTATTCCCTGTAGGATCTTGTTCATGTTGTTTTAGATTCAAGAGATCTCCAATCCAAATTGAACGTTAATCGTTTTCATAAGCATAAGCAGTACGTAGCAATTTTGTAGACAGGTTAATTTGCATTCCATGTTGCTATCAGCCATGGTATTTTGTGGATGTGCAGGGAAAGTTGTGTAGCGGCTTTCTAAAAAATCTTCCACCCTTCCAATACCATCACTAGCATTGGTGCACTGCAGTTTGGTCTTCCCTACACTCCCTCCAGAATAAACCTGCTGGTTCCAATTCTATTGAGAAGTTGGCTGAAAGCCATTCAAGCAATTGCAAAATGGCAGTTATTTCTCATTGTAGCTGCCAAAAGACCTACATAAAGCATATACCTCTATTTGTTGTCTTGGTAAACAAATTCCTTTGCTTTCTGTCTCCCAACTATGACATTAGCCTAATCTGTCCCGAAACATCCATAAAAAATTTAACTATGGTAGAAGAACCATGAAAAGAATAAATGAAATATCTCTCATTTGTTTGAAACATAGCTGAAGTTGGAAATAGAATACGTTCTCATTGTCTAATCATTCCAAGTTCCACTTGTCCACTAAGGTGGGGACCTGTTCCATACTATACATTGTTGATTAGTTTCTACTGGATCTATCACAAAAGAGGAGTCTGGAGGCTTCCTGAGCCTGCCGGCCTGCCCGCACCACTTAGAGTGCCCTGGAGGCTTCCAGAGCACTCGGCCAGCCTTCCTCGCATGCACAGCTGCCACTATGGTTACATGTACGGGCACTGCTCTCAGTTCTCAGACGTTGTCTGTGACATAAGCATTTGCTTTTGTTCTCTCAAAGATGTGACCTAGGTTCATCTGTATCTTCTTTTCTTTCTTAATCCTTGGACATATCAGGATGATCTGGAAAGTGGAGCTATTTGCTTTTTAACTGCTTTCCTCCCCCACCAAAAGGTAGAAGCATTTTTAAGATTCATTCTTGATCTCTGGCTCTGTCTATTGACTGAATTTTGGAGGTACTAATTTGTCTCCATGGGCTTCTTTGAAGTTCATTAGTTTATTGCTCTGTATCAATCATGTTGAAAACTTATTGCATTTTACGATAACATAAATGCATATGATCAGGCTACCTGTTCGCTGGGACAAGACTGTCATTGTTGTAATGAATGAGGTGCGTGTGAGCAGTCCATATCTCCCCGAGTCTGTTAGTGGAGGAACTCCTGCAGCCAATGAACGAGTGAGAAAAGTGGTAAAGAGCTCTAAGGGACCTTCATATTTTTTTTCTGGTAATATGATTCCTATATCATTTATTTAAGTTAAATTTCTTTTCCAGCTGGAGTTTGAAAGGAAGAGGATGCAAACTCGTGGTACTAGCCAGTGACAAACTCACATTTGTGTTGTTCAAAGGTTGGAGAAACCAAAATGTGTTATGATTGGTATTATTGTGGTAGTTCTTTGGCCTCACATTTTTCTTATTTTATTGAAAGAGTTTAAACAAATGCCTGGTACTGAATTGTTAGTCATAATATAATGCTACCTACTTTTTTTTAGATGAGTTTGTTGGTAATGAAGCTAGTACAAGTAGGGGGAAGTTGGGTTATGATTTTGATTTATTGGAAATTTTGCTTTATAATCCATTTCTAGCTGTACACCCATGATCTGGGTGAGAAAAAAAAAAATTAAACAAAGATATATTTATCTTTGGATGAGGCTTCTTTGTTTATCTTCATGATTAAGGTTCAAACATTGGTATTGTGTTTTTAAGTAGTTCTTTTAATGATTTTATATAAACTATTAGAGAACGTATAAATTGATTTTTTTTTCTTGGAAACATTGTTTTTATGTTTAATTGTTTGTTTGTTTTTGATTGATTTTGCTCAAGTATTTTGTACGGCAAATTTTCCTGAAATATTTTTTCTCAAAAAACAAATATAGTATGAAATATATTTATTACAAAATATAATTGAAGTATTTTTTTCTTACAATCAAAATTTATTTTATAGCGAGATAATGCCAACTTTTTTACCTGGCCGTATACGGATTGGGTTGTATTATATATATCAATTAAAATATATTAATAAGTATTTTATAATTTTGTATAAATTTAATTTTATAATTAGTATTACAAATAAATTTATGATTTTTTTATATCTTGTAATTGAATATTTTATTTGATAAAAATAATGTCTTAGATTATTATATGTTATATACAATTTTATAGATTGAACATAGATAAAAACGTGTTTACGGAATCTATTAAATTTATTTTGTCTAATAATATATTTACAAACTATAAATGAATTAAAAAGTTTAAATCTTATTTATTAATAACTTAATTAATAAACTTAATTTAATTTTATTATTTATTCATTTATAGTTTTTTAAACTATACATAAATATATTAAAAATTTGATAATTTTCCTCTCATGAATTTAATATATGTAAGCTCTTTGCAAGGTTTGATTGAAATAAAATTTATTTTTTATAAATTTTTTTCAAAATATACACCGTCGCTCGGTTATGAGGATTAATTATTTAACGTCGACCACTCTCGTACCCTTTGTAAAAAAAATCGATAATAAAATAAAAAGAGAATAAATAACCAAAATAAATTAATGGCCAGAGAACATGTATTCATCAAGACCTGTGCTGCCGAAAAAATCCAAAGTTATAAAGTAAAAAATATTTCAAAAAAAAAAAGAAGAGAAAGTTATAGGGTAAAAATCCTTAAAGAAACCACTAGGACCAAATTGAATAGAATTTAAAATCAAATCATGAAACAAATTAAATGAATTAAAAACTTGACCTCCGATTTAATTATAAAAACTTAAGCTATCTCGGGTTAAATTGAATAATAAAAATCATTTTATAAATTACATGGCATGGGATCAAAGCATTGGAGTGTGTAAATAAGAAATAACCCAAACAGTTTTGTTATATAATCCTCATGTAGAAAATATTCAAGGTTTCAATACCCGTTCATTTCATCTCAGCGCTGCAAGCATCTCTTCCCTCTCTTTCATTTCCTTTTTCCTTTTCTCAGTTGTCTCAAATCTCGGGCATCTCTACCAAGTCCTCACCTGAACGTATATAATTGACTTGTTCGCACATCAAATACAGCTCCAAGTGTTTGAGAGGCATATACTCTTTTCTTTCCTATACCAATATCCTCAGATCAAATTTAAGTGGACACATAAAAAGTAAACAGCAAAATTATAAAACATAAAAAACCAAATAAAAACTAATCATATTTTCCTTAGGTTATCATAGAATTATCAAATAACAACTTATTAGTTTGTATATAAACCAAACAAGTTAAAGGAACCAAAAGCATGCTCCAATGCGATTAAATCAGACACTAAATATATTCGAGTTTTTAGAATTACTATTAAGTAAAATAATTTATTAGAGTAACAGAACAAATACATGTCTAATGATCTAAATCATAAAACAAAAGAACAATGTACTCCGTAATCACTTCTATGTGTGCCAATGGTCATGACTTCCGCTATCTCCCATTTGGTGTGGGGGAGAAGAAGTTGCCTTATTCTTCCATGGCCAATCTTTGTTCTTACTTTGGGTTGTTTAGGAAAAAAAAAAATAGCTCTTGTTATTCCCTAACACTCCAACCTTGATATCACCAAGAAAGGTGAATTGTTAGTCTATACATTTTGAAGCATTCTACCATTGTTGCCAGGCCAAAAGTAATTCTACCCTAGTCACATTCCCATACTTTTTTTAGGGGGTTTATTAAAGTATTCATTAGGGCAAGCCTAATGTTTAATCATTCACGTTTTGTAGACCCATACTTTTTTTTAGGGAGTTTCTTAAAGTATTCATTAGGGCAAGCCTAGTGATTGATCATTCGCGTTTTGTAGACCCATTAAAAAGTAGACACTATAAAATTATCTTAAAACTTAAAATATACCTAACAAATTCCATTTCAAATTCCAAAATTAATTTTTTAAATTATTTAAAAATAAAATATCATCTCTTTAGTTAACCTTTAAATACTTTTAATACATTCAATTTTGATTGTTTTAAAAATTACATATATTTCGAATTTATGATTTAAAAAAAATTATCATAAATCTTAAAAAATATCTAATAATTTCATTTCAAATTTCAAAATCATCTTTTTACTTATTTAAAAATAAAATATAAAATTTAGGCATTCCCTTACTTTTAGTTTAATGAACTCTTCAAAGATGTGGGGAAACATTAGTTCTATTGATTATACTACTCTACTTTTATAGCTATTAATTTTTTTTTTTCGTCCCTAAGAATAATATTTCTAAATTTTATATTTTATTTTTAAATAAGTAAAAAGATGATTTTGAAATTTGAAATGAAATTATTAGATATTTTTTAAGAGTTATGATAATTTTTTTAAATCATAAATTCGAAATATATGTAATTTTTAAAACAATCAAAATTGAATGTATTAAAAGTATTTAAAGGTTAACTAAAGAGATGATATTTTATTTTTAAATAATTTTGGAATTTGAAATGGAATTTGTTAGGTATATTTTAAGTTTTAAGATAATTTTATTAATTCTAAATTCGAAATATAATTTTTTAAAATTAGAATTAAATATTTTAAAAGTTTTTAAAGGTTAAATTAAGGGATGATATTTTAAAAATGTTAATATATTAAACAATTTAAATATATTATGCACGGGTTAATTAATAACATATAACTGGTATATCATATTTAATATATTAGATAATCATATTGTTTTATATATCTATAATCTATATAAAAGCACGAATTGAACAGACAAAAATATCTTTTATTGTTCATTATATTATTAAATTAACATAAAAATAAAAATCCATATATATTACTAAGTATTATTGGATAATAGAAAAAGTGATATTAGTTAATTATTATTTTATTGAATATAATTAGATAAATTAAAAATAACAATAATAACATAGATATTACAGATATTATTAGTTATTATATGATAATAACAAAAGTAATCTATCTAATTATGTATGTTGTTTTTTTACCGTTATTATCACTTAGATTTTGTATCCATATTTAATTAAATTTATTGTTTTAAATATCAGTTAATTAGTGTTGTACTTATATACAAATTAAACTAACATTTAGATATATAAAAAGATGCATTAGTAAGGTATTTTTATTCAACTAATATTTATATAATCATTGGAAAAAAAAAATTGTAATAATTAAAACTTAAATTACAATTATTAGTTAAAAAATTTTTATGTATAAAAAAAAGTTGGGAAAATTTTATTGATGTAAAATAAATTTAAATATAATTTTAAGCATCATAATTATCACTTAATTAATATTATAGTTAATTATGTTAACACACTATTGTTTTGAATAATATTATTTTGCATTAATTATATAAGTAAAACTATATTCTATGTTGAATATGTTAAAAATGCTATAATTATGATTTGAATTCTATTATAACTAAATCAAAAAAATCGATTATAATATATAAATCGATAAATTAATATACTTTAATTATATTCAATAATTAAAATAAAATATTAATTTATATTAATTACTATAATTAAAAATATAATATTAAAATTTTAATTAAATATTAAATACTTAAAATCACATTAAATACATCAAACATTAGAAACTAGTTATTTAATGAAGAGATGGGATTAACCAACATATTAAACAATTATGATTATCTAAAGAACATGTTAATTTGTTGACTATATAAAAGGAGGGAAATAATCGTTTATTCATCTTTCAATATGCCTTTGGCTTATTAGTTTTTTTTTTAATGAATTTATTATCTAGTTTTTGAAATAAATATAGTGGGGCTAAATTTGATAAGAAAATGTCGGTTTTAAAAAAGAAATTAGGGTCTTAGGCCGGGATATTTAGAAAAGTATGTTGATTTTGGAGAGAGAGTGAAAACACGTTATACAGGGAACATTTTTTGACTTTTTGATATATTAGTTTCTTTGATTAGATGGTTAAATATTAGTGGTTTTTTCATTTAGTCTTGGGTTCTGATGCGATTTCTCGAGCTTGGGTTGTTCAGAAAATTACTCGAAGGGATTGGATTGTCTTAAAATGGTTCAACGGATAGAAACCTTGACCCGTAGTGGTTGTAGCTAAGAACCTAGCTATATTAAAGCAAAGACCCGTTAACTCTCGAACCTACTAAAACATTAGTATAAACGAAGTCGCCATACTCCGGGATGGTGAACGGAGTAATAAGACAATTGGACGCCACAAACTCAGAAAGTTTGATAAGTTCAGTTTTTAGTTCAATGAAGAACCTAGGAAAAAATTATCACAAAATAAAGTTTATATTAAGAAATTTGGTTAATAAAGTTCTAACCTTACAAATGACAATTTCGTAAGTATTTATAGGACTCTAAGATGACTAATCGAATTCGTCATCTAGGTGTTCACATTAGCCTTTAACATGTTCAGAGACAAAGTGATAATTTCAACTCTTGGATCATGGTGGATGCTTGCATATGCCGAATAGTCACATTCCTTTCCCAAATATGTTCATGAATGCTCAGTCAAGAAGAAAGCTTAAATTCCATGAATGATCAGCATTTAATCTTCCTTCACTCCCCTTGGCCGAATGATAGATGAATGGGACATGCATCTAACTTTAATTTGAAACTTTAATGCGTCTTGGGATGATGAATAGGCAGCATGCATTTAGCTGGTTCGTCCCCTAATTTCGGTGCATGTTTGTGCTGGAACATTAGCCGAATTAATTGTGGTTTGACTTCCTTGAATGTTGTTCATGAAATCCTCCATGCATGAGTAAAATCATCAGCCACATTCTTCCCATTTTTGTCACCTTCCATGCATCTACATTAAGGTTATGAATACTTCCATCTTAAGAAATGCATGAAGCATGAATTTGGCCCTTCACACGAATAGTCATATGCACCATATATCCTTTGTGCATGAATTCAGTTTAATGAAGGTCTTTGAAGAGCCATGCATTTGTCCATTCGAATAACCACCTACACACATATAAATAGACATCAAATGTTTGCAATACTTACACTTACACTTACATTCGACTAAGACATTATAACTAGAACTAGACGCTAGACTCTCACACATGAAATACATATAAAACTTATTTGGAGACACACACATGCATATACGCACATATGCACATATTCAACATATATGGACAAATAACACAAACAAGACACCATGTGATAATTAACACACGCATAGACATAAATAACAAAACATAAGACTTATCTAAAATTCAGACATGACAAAATCTGTGAACTAAATTAAATTGCAAAATTTATTAAAATGAAATAAAACTTAAAATAATAAGGGTGTGTTTGGTTCGACGGAATGGCCATTCCATTCCGTCCCTATTCCATGCGCTACAGTGATACATTTGTTTGGTTGATATTTGACTACTGAATCGCTATGTCGTGGAGGCTTTATTACGCGTAAACACTGCATATCCATTCAGAGGGTCGGGCTTTAAATGCCTATTTAATGCCTCTCGTAATAGCTTTTTTTTTCAAACGAAAATCTCCTCCCACCTCCGCTTATCATTCTGGATGTAACATCCTAGATTAGGGGTTATGCGTTCGTGCCTAATTCATGAGTTAGTAGGTTTTGGCAGTGTTGGAAGTGTATTAAGGGTTTTTAGAATTTTAGGATGGAAGAAGAAAGCTTTGGAAAATTATTGGTTTTTAAGTAAAAAGGGGAGCTAGGCAAATGAGGCTTGAAAAGAAACTCCGTGTGAAGCATGACACAAGAAACCATGTGGTAAAATGGCATGTTTTATGAATTATGAATGTGTTATGTGAATTCTAGAAATAAGGAAATGTATGGAAATGTAAGGAATATGGAAATGTAAGAAACGTATGGAAATGTAAGGAAATGTAAGAAAACGTATGGAAATGTAAGGAAATGTAAGGAAATGTATGGAAATGTAAGGAAATATATGGAAATGTATGGAAGTGTATGGAAATGTGTGGAAATGTGTGAAATGTATGGAAATGTAAGGCAATGTAGGGAAATGTAAGAAAATGTAAGAAATGTATGGAAATGTAAAGAGATGTAAGGAAATGTGAGGAAATGTATGGAAATGTATGGAAATGCAAGGAAATGTAAGAAATGTCTTGTCTTGGAAATGTAGGAAATGTCCTGAAAATGTAAAGGAATAAAGAGGAAAGTGAACATTTATGGAAACTAGGAAATGTAAGGAAATGGTTCAAAAATGGAAAGTACACATTTTTGGAAACCTGAACATTTTGGAAACTGAACATTTTAGGAAACTGAACATTTTGGAAATCAACATTTTAGGAAACTCAACATTTTTGGAAACTTGGAATGTAAGAAAAATGGCAAGTTACTGAGCCGATCGAAAATTTTAGGAAACTTAGAAATGACCCCAAAATGATGAGTTTTAAAGTTCAAAATAGGAAATAAGGGCTCGAGGGCCTCAAAAGAAAAAGTTAGAGAAGTTTGACACACAAACGGGCTAGGAAAAGTGGCTCAAAGGTGTCACTTAGGGCCTATGGAAATGGCGCCATGTGCAAGAGTCATTGGGCTTGGGTTCGAGTCACTTGGGAAGCAAATAAATAAGTTTAATTTTTGCTTCCAGAAGGCTGAGGTGGACGGCATGGGTTTCTAGAAAAGGAAGAGTTTTATTTGCATAAATATGTGAATAATAAGAGATAAATAAAGGAGTTTTATTCACATAAATATGTGAATAATAAGAGATAAATAAAGGATTATTTTCTAAGGAGATAATTGAGGAGATAATTGATGGATTAAATGCTTTTATCTTTTAAATAAAAGAGATAATATTATCAAAAGAGGAGTGGTGGCCAAGTAAGGGACTCCTAGGTCGATAACTTTGGCTATAAAAGGAAGACAGGAAGGCTACTCATCAACTTTTGCTCCTCTTCCTCTCTGCCAAAATTCTCCCAAAGCAAAACCCCTCTCACGAAAATTTTCATTAAGCAAAAATCCTCTCTTTCTCTTCTATTTCTTCTCCGTTTCTCATGTCAAGTCGAATCTTTGTGGATTCTAAGGAAGAGGCAATCATCCACAACATAAAAGGGGATCTTTCGGGAAATCTAAGGATCTAAGGTAAAGATTATAATATAAATATTTGGTTAAAGATTATGATTCACGTTTTCAAAGTTAGATTTAATCTAACACGGTTATAGGATTTCGACAGGATTATAAAGGAATCCTCTTGATTTGGAATCCCATCATAAGGTAAGTGATATTCGCCAAGGCTAACTTGTTAAATATTTGGGATTATTTTTCCATTATTTCAAAAGCCTAAAACTAATCTATGGAGAAATATAGTGGTTAGCCGATTTCAAGGGAGGAACACAAACCTTCGGGATTTGATTAGCAATCAAATCGGCAAAACAAGGTAAGTGGTAGTAAATTCTACTTCTAGTAGGATTTGGTTTTTTTTAGAATAAAAGGGGTCATTTATATGTTTTAATTAATGGCCGAATATAGGAGTGAAAGATTTAGACCGGTAGATCGCTCTTGGGGAATTCACGGAATCTATTAAGCGAAAAAGGTGTGTACTCTTACTAACTTTCAATAAGTTACATGGTAATTATTAAATATATAAATATGTAACAGTATGTGAATGTGGCTAAGCACCACAAATGTGGTAAGGAGTACCCAGGTACGTTTCCTACTTATGATAGGATTGTGAATGTGATATATTTTGAACATGTGATTAGTAACATGAATGAAAATTTAGTATGTGAAATATGTTATGAAATAATTGGGGCATTCGGGATATTTGTGGAGGAAGAAAGTGAAGGTGATGACTACGGTCTCACCAATGTAAAGTGGTGACTACGGTCACATAAAGTGAAAAGTGGTAACTTCGGTTACATCCAGTGAATACAGTGTCTAATGACACAACATAAGTGGGCGATGAGCACGCCGATCGCAAATGATCGCTTCGATGGTGTGTAGCGGATGGAGGGTCGACTTAGTAGTCCCCACTTGCAGTACAAAGTTGGTACGGGTGGTGTGTAGCGGATGGACAAATAGGTTTGGGTTTGGGTTGCATCATTATTTGATTTGAATATGCTTGATATGACTTGTATGCCCGATTTGTTGAAAATTAGTATCAGTGTACACATTGAGTCCGTGGACTCACCCGTTGGGGAATTACTTTTCGTGATGAGCGCGTAATGGACCGGGTCGGCGAGGAGCTAAAGATGGCCATGCAACACTTGAAGAATTTATTAGAATCTGGACTTTACTCAATTTTAGTATTTTCAATTTTATTTTGGGTTTGAATGATGTAATAAGGCCATAAGGCCAAGTTGGATTTTCAAAATTTATTAAATGGATTCCAATTTAAGCCCAACCCAAAACGAATTTTTCTTAATTACACAAATTTTCTCTAAGTTAATCAGGACATTGAAAACCGATTTTCTTAAGGAACATACCAGATCCCGTTCAGGCTCGTGGGCCGGGTGTGGGGTGTTTCACTGGAAATAATAGCAAGAGATCTTCTTGGGTTTTGCATAAAATGCATAGAAAACTCTCTATTTTTGGATTTTGTGTGTGGCTAATTTGTGTGTGGTGGAAAATATGGAGAAATCGATGTCAAAGGTAGAGCTTTCCAAAGAAATGCGCACATCTCCCACTGTGCATCCCAACGATTATGGGAACGGCTAGGCTCCGATCAATTATCAGCAATTATTGTTAGTCTTCTTCCCTTCGCCATCATCTCTGTTTTTTTAATAAACAAAATCTCTAAAATATTGGATCTGAATTTTCTATCCTGCCAGGCTTTCAATGAGTTTACTTTTTCTACCTCTGCTTTGATCTTATTTTTCATGTAAATCAAAACCCCATTTTGTTTATCTACCTTAAAATTCATTTCTACTTTCCTAACCTGTAAACAATAAGTTGAACTTTGATGATCAGGATCTTTCCTTTTCCAGTAGTTTATGATTTGGCTTTGTTGAATTGAAAACCCAAAGTCATGATCTTTAATTGATAATCTGTTGAATTGCTTATCTGGGTATGTTTTGTTTACATAAATCTGTAGCTTTTCAGCTAGATTTCTGTTATCATGAATAATTATCCATTTGGGTCAAATAATTCTAAGTCCTTTAATGCCTATCCAAGAGGTGACTTTGATATTGATTCAGATAATATCAAAAGAACCAGAAGGTATAAAGTTTCTTCTTTTTAACCTATTTGGAATGATCAAATCCTTGGCTAACAGGCTTTACTACTATTACAAGTTACATCCACTCATTGTTTTATTTATTTCCTTGGCATATGTCTATCACTATATGAGCATCACTATAGGATGCTGAGAAATTATAGGAAACTTGATGAGGGGTTCAGTAATTACTATCTGTATGCCAAGCTTAAGAATCTTGTAATGGTTGTTAGGCATTCAATTTATACAAGCAGTAGTTGTAAGAAAGTTGATAAGGGGGATTCTTGGTTTTTAGAACCATAAAATGGATTATGTAATATCACTTACTCAATTATGTGTTCATTTTATGGTTTATGTAATATTGCTTCTTGAATTCGTCTGTGATCAATGTATGTAATGTGTATATATAATATGATTTATTAGTAAATATTGATTTTTTTTTAAAATTGTAACAGCCCATTTTTAATTAAATAAAATAGTGGTTCGGGACCAAAAATCTGACGAGAAATTTTTATTTTATTATTATTTTAATGTCTACGGTATGTTAGTAGTATCGTGTAAAAATTTTGTTAAGAAATTTTGACGTTTGCATGCTTAATTTTGTAAAAAGGACTAAATCATAAAAGGTACAAAAGTAGAGTTCTATAAGTTAAATGAGTCTAATTATTATGAAATTTAAATGTGATTGGGTTTAAATGGTAATTAGACTATTTATGTGTGGATAGTGGACGTCCATGACATGGTTTTATTGAAATTATTAAAGTTTTTGAAAGATAAAAAGGTAAATGAGTAAATAAATATCAAATTAATTAAAACAAAGTGTTCATCTTCTTCGTTTGATGAAACAAAATTGATTTTGGCCATTGGAGGAGAGGGAGCTTCGGTTGAGCTAGGGTTGTGTGCATGGTGAGTTTTCAAGCCCCGTTTTTAATGATTTTTATGTTTTCGGGATCATTGTAGCTTAATCTAGCTAGCGTGGGGACTAATTTGCAAAACTGTTAAATATTTAGGGTTTGGCCATGAACCTTTTTGTATGATTCTTAAAGTTGAATGAAAGATTATGAGTCCTTGTAGATAAATAAACAAGTTTTGTAAAGTGATTTTTGATGAAAATGTCATTTAAGACCTTATTTGTAAAAGTAGTAAAATATCATGGTTAAATTATGAAATGATGATTTGTATGAGTTGATATGGGTTCATAATAAATTTGGTTAGCATAAGTTAGGGATGAGAACGCTTCGATTTCAATTTACAAGTTTAAGGACTAAATTGTAAAAAGGTTAAAATGTTAGGGGCAAAATTATAATTATGTATAAATGTGGATTATGGATTGAATTGAATGTTTGAGATGGATTGAAACCCTTAATTGAATATAATTATTTATTTAGATCAAGATAAATCTCAATCGAATCTAAACCGAGAAAAGGCGAAAATCACGGATTAGTTCGATCGTACTTTTACACTTTAGTTGTCGATCTAAGTTCATAGGATTTCTATACGTACTTGAATTTCTACTTGTTTGTTTACAATAATATTATGTAATTAGTTGCTTACACTTAATTATTTCTTAAATTGCACGTACGTGCCCTTGTTTGTACTTCAATACCCCTGAATTGCACATATGTACCCTTGTTTGTACTTCGGTACCCCTGAATTGCACATACATGCCCCTGTTTACACTCTGTAACTTCAAATCGAGTAAAATAAGAGTTGAGTTCAGTTGTTGTTAAGTTAAAAGATTTACTATGTTCTTACTAAGCTCTATAAGCTTATACGTTTTTGTGTATTGTTTTGTAGATCGTTATTGCTAACTTTTGGACAGATCAAATCTTCGACTCACACTATCCACCGATGTTGGTAGTTCTTGTGCTCCTTAGGGTTGTGGCATGTATATATGTGGCTATATAGGTTTTTATGTATATTTTGACAAAAAACTAAACTAAATTGATAGACACTTCACTAAGGTTGTAAATAGGTATTTTTTTGGTACAATTAGAATGGCATGAAAGTATACACTTGTAGTTTATTTTGGCTTGTTGGTGAATTAAGTTGCTATACTAGAAATGGTCTTAATTGTTATATGTTTTAAGATAATATGGAACTAGATGAGTATGTTGGAAGTAAAGTTAATTATGCATATGTTTTGGTAAGTTTGTTTGTTGTGATTGAGGTGCCTTATAAGGCACATTGGTTGAATGGATTTTCGATCCTTCGAATTGGTTAAATTAAGCATGTTTTGTAGGTTTTTGGTGCATTGATTATATGTATATAGGGCTTGTAGGTACTTGCTGGAATTGGTGAAAGAGATGGCTTGATTTTGGCCAATTTCTTATCCACACGGCCAAAGACACGGCCGTGTGACCCAAGTCAGAGAGTTACACAGGTACGGACATAGGCTGGGACACAGCCATGTGTCCCTATTTCGATTGTTACACGGCCGTGTGACCCCTGCAATTTGAATTTTTCTAACTTTTTCCTCAGTATTTCAAATGTTCCTGATTTAGTCCCGAATCGTTTCTAAAGTGATTCTAAGGCCTCGAGGGCTCGAATAAGGGATGATATGCATGTATATTATTAGCTTATGCTATGTTTATTGAAATGTTTGTAAATGAATGATTTTAAGTTACATTTACTCTGTAATGCTCCGTAACTCTAATCCGGCGACAGATACGGGTTAGGGGTGTTACAAAAATACTCTCAATCATTATTTCAAGGCTCTTGAAGCTGATATTCATTTCGCCAATACCCTTTAATTTTTTCTTTCTTTTTCTCTTCCTTGATTTTCTATAGATGAGCATGGCCATTACTTATTCATCATAATTTTATTTATTTATTTAGTTTTTTCTATAGATAGTAAGGGATTTTAATTTTAGGTTGGGATTTGTTGGGACTGTATCTGTAAAGGCTACAAATTTTTTCTATTCACTAATTTCTCTATCAGTGCATCAGTGATTTCCATTTGGATTCTTCTATTGATTTGGGGCTTTTCTTTGGTAAGTTTAATTTTAATTTTGGCTTTTTTTTTGTTTGTTTTGGGTTTGAAGTTCAATAGTGATGCAATCCTAGTTAGGGAAGCTGTTGCCGATCCCATAGAGTTGCCCCAAGGACCTATTACTCGGTCACGTTTTAAGAAGTTCCAAGAAGCCATTGCGAGTTACATCGATCGGGCATGGGGAGAGGAAGTGGCCGGACTTATTGATCACACATGGACCAGCTTAATAAGCGTCCCATGCAGCTTACTTCAAGCTAAATTTTAATTTTCATTTTGAGCTGATTAGTTGTTGGAACAAACATTAATAATGTTTAGTTATTTTAGTTTAAATATTTAATGTGTCTTGAGTCTATTTAATTTGTCCTAACTAGATTCGGCAATTAATATGACCTAAGTTAATTAATATGTCCTACTTAGTTCAACCATTTAATATGTCTTAAGTTTATTTAATTTGTTCTAGTTAATACAGCCAATTAATGTGTCATAAGCTTAGACAATTTAAATAAGTTTTAAATATGTCTTGGACCGAATTTATGGGTGTTTGTAGGTATTCACACCAGCTGAATCAACTAGCTCAAGTTCAAGGAATGACAGTAAAGGGAGCTGATGATTAATCTTTCCCAAGTGTCCATTCGTGGAGCTCAATGGACAAGGAGCTAAATTAAGGAACCAAGCTGTTGTTTGAGCTTCTTTAGGTGCCTTTTCGTGGAGATTAAAGGCTATGGTTGTTCACATTAAATCAATTCAGCTAACAAGTGTTTTCACATTTTGAAGGCTGCTCAATGCTGGTCGTTCACACTTGTGGCTGATTGTATTCAAGTGTTCACACTCAAGGGCTGTTCGTGTGCCTAAATGCCATCAATTCTGGTTGCTACTTGTTCGGCTGCCCAATGATGAATTCAAGTCTCTTGGCTGCTCAATATTGAACATTTCAGCTCAACTCATCAGCTCATTAATCTAGCTGAATTGGAAGACTAAATGAGCTGACCATTTGCGTCACCTAGGCCTAGATTTTGTTAAAAGACATGTAATTATTCTAGAAGCTCATTAACAGCTTAATTAAGCTGATTGGATGTGACCATTCAACTAGGCTTTACTTAGGCATATAAATACTTTGCTTTCAACTGGTTGTATGGACTTTTTGCTAAATTTTATGAACTTAGTTCCTTTTGTGAGAATTCAATTCTCATTGTTCTCTTTAGGACTGAACTAACTTATCAAGTTTCGTCTTGTGGCGTCAATTCCTTCTTTTGTTACTGAGCTTATCACTTTCGTGTGTGCTGTTCACCATACCTTCGGTTCCTATCTTGTTAGATAGTGGGTCAAGGTTGCATTGTTCCTTTTCCTAAAATCGATTCACCTAACAGCTATCCAAGACACGAGTCAACAATTCCTTATATTGTTGGATCTACCTTAGCCCTTAACCAAACCTTATTCATCTATCATCTAAACTATCTTAAACCCTTTTGTTTGAGCCTATTTTCTATCCTTTTTCAGTTTTCTTTGAAACGAGCTAAGTCTTACTCAATTTTTTGATTGGGCAAACTAATACTACTCGAGACAACAATAACCGAGTTCGTATAAGTTGGTATCAGAGCTAGTGAAATTGGAGTAAGTATCGACGTTTTAAGCATTACTAGATTGTGATTTCATTAAAAAAATTTGTATTAAAAAAATTCAGTATCCATTGAAGTTCAAAGTGTGAAACAGTTTTTAGGAATACAAATTCGTTGGAATTGAAAAAAAAAGAGAAGCTAGCTTGGACGTTTATTTGCTGCCCGAATCAATCCATTCATTACTTATCATTCGGCCAGACTTAAATCTTTCCATCTTTGTTTTCTAGCCTACCCTTTAGTCCTAACATCATTCCCTACCCAAAACCGAACATTACTTTTGCAAACCGACCCACATCGGCTGCTGCTGTCTAAGTAGTCCATTGAGAACATAGAGAGGCAAATTGAGGGGTAAAAGGCAAGAGTGAGGTGAGACTAGTAGAGTGTAAGAAAAAGCCAAAGTGAGTGGTTTTCTTTGTGAGAGAATTTGTGAGATTTTTCGTGTGATTAAATGCTATGTCAAGAAGTCCGAAAAAGAATCCCATGGACGGTGGTGGTATACGTCCGGTTAGAAACATTACTCCTGGAGGTGGAGTGCCGGATTTGGCTCAACAAGCAATGATGCATGAATTCCAACGATTGCTTTGCAATGAATTAGAGTCTATACATGAGCATTTAGAGCAATTGGACGAACAAGTTCAGCATGGAAGATCACCACAAGGTCTGAGGCGAAATCGCGGACGTCCTAGGCTCTTATGAACCTAGTGACAATGAAAGTGACCAAGCTTCGGTTCGAAGTGCAAGGAAACAAGGCTAACGAAATCGGCCTCCAAGAGAAAAAAATCGGGTTGATGATGACCTTAAGAACATCAAAATGGCGATTCCCCCTTTCCAAGGGAAAAACGATCCCGAGCCATACTTGGAGTGGGAGAAAAAGATAAAACTTGTCTTCGAGTGTCATAATTACTCAGAGAGCAAGAAAGTGAAGCTCATAGCCATAGGGTTCTCGGACTATGCCATAGTATGGTGGGACCAACTCGTAACAAGCCGAAGAAGAAACGGTGAAAGACCCATTTCAACTTGGGCCGAAATGAAGGCTGTCATGAGGAAGCGATTCGTTCCTTCCTACTACCTGGTTGAAGGAGAAATCCTTGTGGTGAAAAGAAGTCTCAACATCTAAAGTGTTGAAACCGAGCAACAAAGGGAGAACATTTTCCACACTTGATGCCACATCCAAGGCAAGGTGTGTAGCATGATCACCGACGGAGGGAGTTGTACCAACGTCGCGAGTAGCATGCTAGTGGAAAAGCTTGGTTTAGCCACGACGAAGCATCCGAGTCCATGCAAGTTACAATGGCTAAATGACAGAGGCGAGCTCAAAGTGACAAAACAAACTGTTGTAGCATTTTTCATCGGGAAGTATCAAGACGAGGTGGTGTGCGATGTGGTGCCAATGCACGTGGGACATATCCTTTTGCGGCATCCATGGAAGTTCGATAGGCGTGTAATCCACGATGGATATACAAACCGTTACACATTCAAACACCTAGGCAAAAATGTAACCCTAGCACCCCTCACCCCAAAACAAGTGTACCAAGACCAACTCAAATTGAAAGAGTCTCTAGAAAAAGTGAGAGAAAAAGAACAAGAAAAAAAGAATGAAAAAGAAAAAGCAAAGAAAGTTGAGAAAAAGAAAGGAAAAAGTGAGAAAAGTGAGGCAAAACACAAGTTGAAAAAGAAAAGTAAAAAGAAAATGAGAGTGGAAAAATGAGTGTTTTTGTAAGAAAAAGAGAAGTGAGGAAGATATTGTTGATGCGCCAGCCCATTCTTGTACTTATGTGCAAAGAATGTCTTTTGGAATCTAACGAATTTGACAAAACTTTGCCTTCTTATGTTGTTTCTTTGATTCAGGAATTCGAGGACATATTTCCGGAGGAAGTGCCGAGCGAATTGCCTCTCCTTCAGGGCATGGAACACCAAATAGATTTTATTCCCAGAGCTACGATCTTGAATCGTCCAGCTTATCGAAGCAATCCCGAGGAGACTATGGAATTGCAACGTCAAGTAGCTGATTTGATGGAGAAGGGCTATATACGGGAAAGTCTAAGTTCATGTGCGGTGCCCATTCTGTTAGTGCCCAAAAAGGATAGCTCGTGGAGAATGTGCGTAGATTATTGAGCCATTAACAAAATCACCGTTAAGTATAGGCACCCTATACCTAGGCTTGATGACATGTTAGATGAACTTAGTGGTGCCAAACTCTTCTCCAAGATAAACTTGAAGAGCGGATATCACCAAATACACATGCTAGAGGGGGACGAGTGGAAGATGACGTTAAAAAAAAAATACAGTTTGTATGAGTGGCTAGTGATACCATTCGGCCTCACAAATGCCCCGAGCACATTTATATGCTTGATGAATCACGTTTTGCGTTCTTTCATTGGCAGGTTTTGTGTAGTATACTTTGATGATATTTTAATTTATAGCAAATCATTGGCTGATCATATTGAGCATTTGCGAGCTGTTTTGGAAGTTTTATGAAAGGAAGTACTTTATGCTAACCTTAAGAAATGTTCTTTTTGTACTGACAAAGTTGTGTTCTCAGGTTTTGTTGTGAGTGCGGGTAGCCTTGAAGTGGATCAAGAGAAGGTTAAAGCAATTCAAGAATGGCCACGTCCCACTACATCAGTCAAGTTAGAAGCTTTCACGGACTTGGAAGCTTCTATAGGAGGTTTGTGCTGAATTTTAGCACTTTAGTTTCTCCCTTGACGGGTATTATCAAGAAAAACTCTCCTTTTCTTTCGACTGATGAACAAGAAATTGCATTTAATAAATTAAGGAATGTTTGGCTAACGCTCATTTGTTATGTTTACCCGATTTTAACAAGACTTTTGAAGTGGAGTGTGATGCTTCAGAGATAGTAATCGGGACGGTCTTGACGCAAGATGGTCGTCCAGTTGCCTACTTTAGCGAGAAACTCAACAGGGCTACACTCAACTATCCTACTTATGACAAGGAGATGTATGCCTTGATACGTGCGTTGGAGACATGGTAGCACTACCTATGGCCAAAAGAATTTGTCATACATACGGACCACGAGGCCTTGAAGCACTTAAAGGGTCAAACAAAGTTGAACAAACTCCATGCCAAGTGGGTGGAGTTCTTGGAGTCTTTCTCTTACGTGATAAACAAGGTAAAGAAAATATTGTTGTGGATGCTCTCTCATGTAGGCATGCTTTAATTAACCATTTGGATGCTAGGTTGCTTGGATTTGCTTATTTGAAAGATTTGCATGACAATGATTCTAACTTTGGTGAAGTATACAAGTTGTGTGTGCAAGGTTCTCATTATAGGTGCTTTCGGCAAGATGGATTTCTTTTCTGAGGGAACAAGCTTTGTATACCCCAATGATCGGTTAGAGATCTGCTAGTCAATGAAGCACATAGTGGGGGTTTAATGGGTCGCTTCGGCATAGCCAAAACCTTGGATACACTTCAAGAGCACTTTTATTGGCCAAAGATGAAGCGAGACGTGGCTAAAGTATGTGAGCATTACATAGCCTGCAAGAAGGTTAAATCAAAGATCAAGCCACACGGTCTATACACTCCATTGCCGATTCTGGAAGCACCATGGGTGGATATCTCCATGGATTTCATTCTTGGCCTTCCTAGAACAAAGAATGGCAGAGATTCTATATTTGTTGTAGTAGATAGGTTTTCTGAAATGGCTCATTTTATTGCATGTAACAAGGCTGATGATGCCTTAAACATTGCTAATTTCTTTTTTAGGGAGATCGTGTAGTTGTATGGAGTCCCGAGGACAATTGTTTCTGATCGTGATGCTAAGTTCCTTAGCCACTTTTGGAGAACTCTGTGGGGGTAAGCTTGGCACCAAGCTTTGTTCTCAACAACGTGCCATCCCCAAACGGATGACCAAACGGAGGTCGTTAATCGGGTCTTGCCAACCTTGCTGTGGGCCATAATTAGAAAGAATTTGAAGTCTTGGGAAGAGTGTCTACCACACATTGAATTCGATTACAACCGTTCGGTGCATTAATCTACCAAGCATTCACCTTTTGAAGTGGTATATGGATTTAATCCCTTAACTCCTTTGGATTTATTGTCTTTGCCTTCTAATCAATTATGTAGATGGAAAAAAAAGGCAGAGTTTGTGAAACAATTACATCAAAGAGTTAGGGAAAACATTGAAAAGAGAATCGATCAATATGCCCATAAGATGAACAAAGGAAGTAAATGAGTGCTATTCGAACCCGGTGATTGGGTTTAGATCCACGTGCGCAAAGAAAGGTTCCCTAGTCAAAGGAAGTCCAAAATTTTGCCAAGGGGTGATGGTCCTTTTCAAGTTTTGGAAAGGATCAATAATAATGCTTACAAGTTGGACCAGGTGAGTACGGTATAAGTGTTACCTTTAACATTGATGATTTTTCCCCTTTTGATGTAGGTGATGATTTGGGGACAAATCACCTCGAAGAGGGGAGGAATGATGCGATCCTAGCTAGGGAAGCTGCTGCCGATCCCATAGAGTTGCCTTAAGGGCCTATTACTCGGTCAAGTTCTAAAAAGTTCCAAGAAGCCCTTGCGAGTTACATTGATCGGGCATGGGGAGATGAAGTGGCCGGACTTATTGATCACACATGGACCAGCTCAATAAGCGTCTCGTGTAGCTTACTTCAAGCTGAATTTTAATTTTTATTTTAAGCTGATTAGTTGCTGGAACAAACATTAATAATGTTTAGTTATTTTATTTTAAATATTTAATGTGTCTTGAGTCTATTTAATTTTTCCTAATTAGATTCGATAATTAATATGTCCTAAGTTAATTAATATGTCTTAATTAGTTCAACCATTTAATATGTCTTAAGTTTATTTAATTTGTTCTAGTTAATACAGCCAATTAATGTGTCATAAGCTTAGACAATTTAAATAAGTTGTAATATGTCATTGACCAAATTTATGGGTGTTTGTAGGTATTCACACCAGCTAAATCAGCTAGCTCAAGTTCAAGGAATGGCATTAAAGGGAGTTGATGATTAATCTTTCCCAAGTGTCCATACGTAGAGCTTAATGGACAATGAGCTAAATTAAGGAACCAAGCTCCTGTTTGAGCTTCTTTAGGTGCCTTTTCATGGAGATTAAAGGCCATAGCTGTTCACATTAAATTAGTTCAGCTAACAAGTGTTTTCACACTTTAAGAGCTGCTCAATTCTTGCCGTTCACACCTTGTGGCTGATTGTATACAAGTGTTCACACTCAAAGGCTGTTCGTGCGCCTAAATGCCATCAATTTTGGCTACTGCTTGTTCAGATGCCCAAGGATGAATTAAAGGATGAATTCAAGTCTCTTGGCTGCTAAATCATTGAACATTTTAGCTCAACTCATCAGTTCATTAATCTAGCTAAATTGGAAGACTAAATGAGCTGACCATTGGCGTCACCTAGGCCTAGATTTTGTTAAAAGACATGCAATTATTCTAGAAGCTCATTAACAGCTTAATTAAGCTGATTGCATATGACCATTCGACTAGGCTTTACTTAGGCTTATAAATACTTTGCTTTCAGCTGGTTGTATGGACTTTTTCCTAAATTTTATGAACTTATTTCCTTTTGTGAGAATTCAGTTCTCATTGTTCTCTTTAGGACTGAACTGACTTATCAAGTTTCGTCTTGTGGCGTCAATTCCTTCTTTTGTTACTGAAATTATCACTTTCGAGTGTGGCTTTCACCATACCTTCGGTTTCGATCTTGTTAGATAGCGGGTCAAGGTTGCAATGTTCGTTTTCCTAAAACTAATTCACCTAAGAGTTGTCCAAGACACGGATCGACAATTCCTTATATTGTTGGTTCTATTTTAGCCCTTAACTGAACCTTATTCATCTATCATCTAAACTATCTTAAACCCTTTTGTTTGAGCCTATTTTCTATCTTTTCTCAGTTTTCTTTGAAATGATCTAAGTCTTACTCAATTTCTCGATCGAGCAAACTAATACGACTCGAGACAACAACAACCAAGTTCGTATCAAATAGCATTTCGTGTTTGTAATGAAAAATATGTATAAATATCATTGTAGGCTATGTTTCATTTCGCTAATGTTAAGGGAGTTTTGGGGCTAACTATTCATTGGTATCACAAGAATGGAGATTAAAGGTGTTGTTGGTGAAATCTAGAAGGACAGAAACACTCCTCTTGTAACAGCCCATTTTTATTCAAATCGAAACAATGGTTATGAGGTCAAAATAATTATTTTATTATTATTCTAATATCTACAACAAGATGGTATGATTGTGTAAAACATGTGTTCTATTAGCTAAAGGTGTCTAATAGCTATGGAATATTAAAGTGAAGGTCCGTATGTGGTAATTAGCCCATTTTTAAAGTTAGTGGACATTTTTGGACATGTATTAAGTGATTTTAATGTTTTATAACCAAGGTTAAAATAGCAAATTATTAAATAACTTAGTAAAAATAATAGAAACATAATATCATCTTTAATTTTCTATCATTTTCCACCGAAAATTGAGATAGGAAACTCCATTGAAGGAGCTTAAGCATTCGGCCATTCAAGTTCTTTGCATGGTATGGTTTTTGACTCGATTTTTAATGATTTCTATGTTTTCGGAGTCATTGTAACTTAATGTAGCTAGCCCAGGGACTAATTTGCAAAATTGTTAAAGGTTTAGGGTTTATCCATTGATAAAATATGTGTATTTTGATGTTTGATGATAGAAAATGTATAGTTGTTGTTAGATAAACAACATTTATAAAGTGATTTTGGGTAAAATTGTCAATTAAGGATTAAATTGAGAAATGTGAAAATTTTGTGGTAGAAATGTGAAATAAATGAAAAATATAGGTAGCATGGGTAAGGATTTAATTGCATGAAATTGTATTTTTATGAGCTAAGGACTAAATATTTAAGATGTTAAACTATTAGGGGCAAAAGTGTAATTACCAAAACGTTATTTTTGGGCTAAATTGAATAGAATGATAATTGGACAATTTAAATTTGATATTATATAGATCAAGAAAAATGAGGTTTGGATTTAGATCGGAGGAAAAACAAAGTTTGGACTAGTGGATCCATTTTGTCATTTTTGCGATAGAGGTAAGTTCGTATGTTAATAAGCATTAATATAATTGTGTTTTAAATGCTTTATTATTGAATTAATTGTGAATATGATATTATGGATATGTTCGATAAAGATTCAGTAATGTGAAATCCCGATTGAACCTTAGGAATAAATTAGGATACGAATGACATGTCATTAAGGGTTATGTGTTTGGGTGCTGGTCCATACGTCCTACTAGTGGCTGAGTTATCAGGCATGTGTTGCGGGTTCTCGCCAGCTTGTGTGGGCAGCACCATGTAGCTACTTCATGACCGTTAGCTTGTGTGAGTAGACCCATTGATAGCTCAAGAGTGAGCATTATATGAGATATGAGATTGAGATAGCTTCGGCTATGTATTGGCACTTAGGGTGCGAGATTCTCGAGTATCTCATATTATTCCAAATGGTTCAACAGGTATATCGAAGATATGAGATAGTAAGAAATAGATACGTATCAGTACAAGTATGTACGGAAACTATATGAACATTGAACCTATGAAATTTGTGAGTTCATGATTACTTATGTGATTGAATATATGTTAACATTATGATTTAATGATTTTGTAGTATATTATGTTCATACTACTTGATTGGTGAATTAAGTATACGAGCTTACTAAGCTTTATAGCTTACTCTATTTACTTTTTCGTGTTTTATAGAGATTATCGAAGCTTGCTCGGATTTGGGAGTCATCGGAGATCTCATCACACTATCAAGCTATCACTTTGGTAATTTTGAACTTATGTATTTGGTTATATGGCATGTATAGGAGTTATGGTCATTTTGGTATATGTGTTAGTAATGTATTTAGCCATTTGATTTGGCTTGTAAATGATGAATGGTTAGTTATGTGTATAGCCATGTGACTTGGCTTATTTTAGCATGTTTGGTGATGTATATATATGTGCAAAAAGGCCTTTTGATATGTTGTGTATAATTTCCATTTATATTCTTGTTGTGAATTGGTATTTGGAGTATCAAATGGTTGAATTTGAGATTGGTATGCTTGTGGTTTTAGGTAAAGTGATGCATAATTGAAAGTGACCATATGGATGCTTTGAGAATGTGAATTTTAGTATAAAATTGAATGAATTTTGGTATAAAATTGAATGGTTTATTGTGATACTTGTGTAACTTGTGATTAATGGTATGAATTTAGCATGAATTAGACTTGATGGAGATTGGTTGGAATGCCTATTTATGCCATGTTATATGCTATTTGGTTTGTATAGGTGATTGAAAGTTTGGGTGAGAAAAATGGCTTGGTAAATAGCCTATTTTTGTCCACACAGGCAGAGACACGGGCATGTGCCTCAGCCCTGTGTCACACACGGCTGTGTGTCCCCTAGTGTTTAATTACAAGCCAAGTCAGTATGCTCCACACGGCTCAGCACACGGGCATATGACTTGGCCGTGTGGCATAAGTTAGTATACCCTACAGGTTTGGCACAACCTAGCACACGGCCTGGCACACGGGTGTGTGTGGCTATTTTGAAGGGCATACGAGCTAGTCACACGGGTGTGTGTGTTGGTCGTGTGACCTAAGTCAGAGAGTTACACGGGATTGGACACGGGCTGGGACACGGCCATGTGATTCCATTTCGAATGTCCACATGGCTAGTGACACGGGCGTGTGTCCCCTGTATTTTGTAAAATTTTTTAAGTGTTCCAAAAATTTCCTAAGTTATCGGTTTAGTCCCGAACCACTCCAAATGCATGTTTTGGGCCTCATAGGCTCGTATTAGGGATGATATGATTGATTGTGAATGATTTATATTTGGAATGGAAAAATGTATGAGAAATGTATGTTTATTTGTGTAATAATTCCAGTAATGCTCCGTAACCCTATTCCGGCGTTGAATATGGGTGAGGGGTGTTACACCTCTTGTGCCAAAGGTTTTTCTTTTTCCCTTCCATATGTAAATGCATACTATCTAACCTTCAAACTTGTTGTGCTATTGTTTTTTCTTTGTTTATTTTTATTTTTGGTACAATGTTGTGTTCTTTACTTAAATTAAAACATTCAATGCTTCTCTCATTGATAACTTAGATCTTGGCTTAGAGGGCGTGATGTATAGCACATTACAAACAAAAATACATGCACTATCAAATATGATTTAGGTTGAAATTTTTACCATCTTAATCACAAATGTTTGCAATTTGCTAAAATCAAGCCAACACACAAGACGTCTATTATGTTCATCCAAACTTGGAATAAACTCTTGCTGTGACTATAATACAATTAACCTCCAGAAACCTTTATGATTGCCCATATTAGTGACAATAAAGAACTATCCTTCTCTTTTTTTTTTTGGAAAAAAATGAGTCTGATTTTACTTACATGCTTCTCAGCTTGAAACCCTCACCCGTTTTCTATGTTCTTTTTTTCTCCTAGTACTAATTGTATGCAATTCTGATATCCTCTGTGACACAAACATTCAAGATGGTTGGGATCAAATAGTTGTACTTAATGTGAAACCCCATTCTTTTCAGAGGGATGGGAAAGGAAATCTTTGACTGCACATGTGTAAATAGAAAAATATATAGGATTTTTCCTATATAATTTATCACCTTTTTACTTAAATTTGTTGTTAAAACTAAGTAATTGTTTAATAAATTAGTGAAATATGTGAAAATATGAAATTAGGACATAGAAATTATTAAAATGTGATTTTATGCTTTATTATATAGTTTTCATGCATAAAATGGTTTATTTTATATTAAATTAAGCACACTATATTTTTAAGATGTGAAGTGGGCCATGCATGATTAAATTAAATAATAAAATATAAAATTATATTTAAATATTCATTTTTAGATATTTCATTAATAATTTGGGTTGTAATTAATTATTTAAATTGGATAAATTTTATTCTTTGGTCCTCTAATTTATTGATTTATTTTGGACAGGTCTGATAGCTTTGTTGGATTACAAAACCGTCCAAATTAGAGACCAAGTCAACCCAATTTTCGGTTACACTTGGCTATCCACATAAACCACTTTTTGGTTTAATTGCACAAGGTCCTTGCAATGTTAAAGAAATTTAGAGATTTGCCTAAAGATTTGCACTTGACCAAGTCTCAGTCATGAGTTGTTGTGGCGCTTAAATTGAGAAAAAATAAAGCAAAAATCAGCTTAATTTCCTCAATTCATGGCCGACCACCCTTTGCAGATGCTTGAAGAGATGGAACCTCCTATTTTTAACAAACTATCCCCTTCTCCTCACCTATAAATAAGACCCCCTCATTCATTCGTTCATCATCCCTCATCCATCATCATTCTCTCTTCTCTCTCAATTCTCTTAGCATTTTCTATTCCCCACGCCTAGCATCATCTCTTCATAAAGGTAATTAAGCCTCTTAAAGAGCCCTTAGTCGGCCACCTTGGAGAGCCATTAGCAAAGGAGCAAGGCAAAGGAGCGAAGGAGCCTCGTCGATCAGAGTCTTGGGTGACAACCACTTTGATTTGGGTTTAATCTTTCTTTTATTTGATTTAATCTGAAAATGTTTGCTATGTGTTCTTTGTTCTTGTTTACAACAATGCTAGCTTAATTTTATTTAAGCTAGGATGATTGCTTTGATTAAATAATATTTATTTGATTCATACTTATAATGTTTGTGCCTCAATCGATCATGTTTTCAATTAAAATCAAGTTTGTATTTCGTTCATACGTTATTGAAATGCACCTGAATTAGCTGAGTGATCCTGACCAGACGACGACTAGTGGACACATAATTGAAATGTGCATGCTTAATTTAGATCCTAACCCGATTAAATTGCAGGTTGCATAACAACTCTGACCAAGCTCTGTTATCTGCATAGTTTTTAGATTTGTGTGATTAAACTGTTTCAAACCTGACACGTCCTTGTTACCTCACACGAATGCTAAGAAACCCTTAGTAAATAAGTATCAGTAAAATGTGTATTTACTAAGTAAAGGATTTCGAAAGGACCTAATGTGGTTTCCAAACTCATGAAAGATCGAGTTGCCATGGAATCTTTGTCCGAATATTATTAAGCATGTTTATAATAAATTGAGTTTAATTAAAGTAATTGTCCTAGTTTATTTATGTTATAATTGTTGTGAATTTGTTTAATTTTGCTGAAATCTATTTCATTCATATAGTTTGCATATTTAGGATAATTTGCATTAGGGATCATTGCATTTAGTTTAATATACTTACATTTAATCATCACTTCTCAATCATATTGTGTTTTTATTTACCAAATTGTTAGTATAATTTTACAAATTAAGTGATTTTGTAACACCCCAACCCGTATCCATCACCAGAACAGGGTTATGAGGCATTACCAAGGAGTACAGAACACTTTTAGATAATTTGAAATCATTATCGTTCAAATACTGAGACTAATTATAAGCATTCCTTTAACGGACCTTCGAGGTCCAAATCATGCATTAAGATCAGGTCGAGACTAAACCGGATCCTCAGGAAAATTTTTCGCGACTTTTAAAATTTTTCTTGCATATAAGGGTCACACACCCGTGTGACTTGGGACATACAGTCGGACCATACGCCCATGGGGTAGACCGCTTGTCACACACGGCCTAGACACACGCCCGTGTCTACCTATGTGGACGAAAATTAGGCTATTTTCCAAGCCATATTTCTCACTCACTTGATTCTTTATCTTTACTAACATTTTAATATAGTCAAGAACCAATTTAAGATATTCAACCAAGCCTTATACTTATTACAATTTGTTAGTCGCACACTTCATATAAATAATAAGAAACGTATATAGGCTCAATTCTTATTAAAATCCTCTTATACCTATACTTTTTCACATTATGTATTCATATCACATATAATAGTCATACCTCTGTATTTCATATACATTTTCATAACAATTTGTCTTGTTTTCTAACTACTTTATATTTGAGTTCTACTCATCAAATCATTTGAACATCATCTTTACACAAATAGTACACTTAAGGTGTATAGTTCTATAATTATGAATAAACACATTTATCAAACATATTCCATGCTTTTATATATCACAGTCTCATATTTCTATGTATCAAGTACCATCATTTCCTCGTATTTCAGACAAATACGTGTAAGAATTTATAAACATGTGACTCACTAACTCTTCCTACCAATCCCAATTTAAATTGACAAATCACTTATTGAGTCCAATTTCAGTGTTCACTAAAATTTATCATATAAATTTGGATGTACGTATCCACCAATAGATTCCATGGACAGATATCATCACCTCAAATTTCCACATGCATTTACTTTCCACATTATGAACTCAAATAACATATATAAGATATACCAATGTATTTCAAGTACGTTTTCATAATATTTCATTTCGAATTCAGATTATTATTAACTTATTTGGAATACCAATTCTACGGATAATACACTCAAGGTGTACAAATATATAATCACAAATGAACTCATTCATCAACCAAGATTTATGTTCATGTCTCATCAACTCATATTTCCTTATATCACATTATTCCATGTAACACTTACTCTGTATCAATCTTACCAAAGTTCGATCACATATCGAGCACATTGTTCATAAATTTTCACACTTATACCTGCACTTATTCATCACATAGTCATATTCAATTACACTTAGACGTTGCATGATCACATGTATTTTCACTTAGTCAATTTTTCGTTGAACTCATTGGAATAATAATAGATACACGGTGGCCTGCACATAGTACCACCCTTACCCGTATTCGACACCTGAACTGAGTACGAGGCATTACCGTACATAACTTGCTCAATCATGCAATATCGATCCTTAAGAACTTCATTTCAAATTAAAAATTTTCATTTAAGACCTTAATGTCCTTATTATAAGCCTACGAGACCCTAAACTTGCACTCGGAATGATTCAGGACGTAACCGGAAACTTTTGAACACTTTGACAAATTTGTCATGAAATAGGGCCACATGCCCGTGTGAAGGATGGAACACGCCCGTGTGGCATATCACATGCTCGTGTTTCACATTCGTGTGGATTTATTTTTTAATTCGAACCTATAGGGGTTTTTACACGGCTTGACACACACTCGAGTCCAAAGCCCGTATCCCTCAGACGGCCATGACACGCCTGTGTCTTCACCCGTGTGTGAAAACCTTGACATTCTATTTATGATGTCATCATCTCAATAAGGTCACATGACCAAGGCACACGCCCGTGTCCTTAGACCGTGTGTCGAATTAAATTTCTAATTTCAAGTGCAGACTTCACAGGACCTGGGCACATGCCTGTGTCTTAGGCCGTGTCTCCCATACGGTTGAGACACACGACCATGTCTCCATCCGTGTGTTTACTACTGAACTTACTGAATTGCCAACCTAGAATCCATGGGGACACACGACCTATCAACATGCTCATGGGCTGATCATGTGTCACACACGGCCTAGACACACGCCTGTGTGTCTACCCATGTAGACATTTGTACGGCTATCTACCAAACCAAATGTCACCCTACAAAGCAATCATACTTATACCAATTCAATTCAACATATATCATGACCACAAGGCACTTCTAAGAACTCAAATTCAACACATTCACATAAGCATGCACTTCATGAATTTCATCAATATTGAATAGATGAACTTGTCAAGTATTGGACAATTTCCAATGACCATTTACAAAATGAATTGAATAACATTAATAGCCAACACTTTGGCTAACAAATATGACATAACAAAATGACCAAGTCCTATACATGCCATACTCAAAATAAATCTATCTTTGCTATACCAAGGAGAAATTGATAGTGTGATTCTGATGTCCGACGTTCTACGAAATCCCAAGCTAGCTTGGCGATACTACAAGGAAAAGGGAAATGAGAGGGGTAAGAATAAAGCTTAGTAAGTTTGCATGAGATAAATAGCAACATAAAGGCTCATAATGCAATCCATCCATTGCATTGAATAAGAACACAAAGTTTTAAGCACATTGCTATAACTTACTCATGCTTACTCTTAGCCAATTACATGTCATGTCACATATCATAAACATTTCTCGTGAATTACTCACATGTAATTGTATCACTTCATCTCATATCTTTAGCACCAATCTCATCTCTATTATAAGCTTAGCTATTTTCCCCTTTGAATCACTTGGGATACTCGAAAATACATAATTATCATCATTCACATAAATGCAATGCTAATGCCACATCCCAGATGTGGTCTTACATGGGGTCACCTCTAAATGTCGATGCCATATCCCAGATATGGTCTTATACGGGATCTCATATCGATTGTCGATGACATATCCCAGATATGGTCTTATACGATTTTCATATTGATGCCAATGCCATATCCTAGATATGGTCTTGTATGGAATCTCAATTCGATGCTGAGGCCATGTCCCAGACATGGTCTTACACAGGACCTTACCAATCTCAAGTCTTGATGATATTATTCTCTCATTTATTTAAGTCCAACCGGGACTTCCACATCACAATCTCAACATTTTCTCACTCAACATCATTAATCAAATTCATAAAAATATTTTACAACATCACTAATATAAAACATTTAGAAATTTAATAACATGATGTTGAATTATTACACACAAACTTACCTCGACTTCAAAATAGGCCAATTTGTTGATCTATTCTGATACCTTGCCTTTTCCTCGGTCAAGGTTAATTCCTCATTCTTCTTGATCTATAATAGCAAATTAGCTCATTTAATTTTCTCATTAATCAATACATTTTAATAGTCATACTTTGGAAAATTACCATTTTGCCCTTAGACTTTCACAAAATGACTATTTTACCCCTAGGCTCGTAAATCAATTCTAATCAAATTTCTTCCTTTACTGAGCCTAGGTGAACATTTATTTCTCTTATAGCAACCCTCAACACTCATTATTTCACACATTTAACACCTATTTTACAACCTTTGTAAAGAGGTCCTCTTAGGTGTTTTCATGGTAACACCTTTCACAAAAGCTGTTTATTTAACAACTAAGACTCATTTTATTCTATAAAATACAACAAACAACATAAATGCTCACATGGAAAAACTCTAAACTTTTCAACCATTTTGCAAAATAGTCCCTTCTTTAGCTAGCTTAAGCTTTAGGGGCTCCAAAAGTACAGATATTATCAAGAAATGATATCTAAACATTTACTTGTAAGGAGAAAAGCTTGCTGAAATTTTTAAGCTCTCAAACCCTATTTTGCTGCTAATTTTCGGTGGAAAAGAAGAGAAGAAAAGATTATATCTTTTTTTTCTTTATTTTATGATTAAAAATCAATTTAGTCACCAAATTTTCACCTAACCAATTGACAAAGTGTTTTCTTTGTCCCTATGGCCAGCCACCACCCTAAATAAGGCCTAATTACACATTAGGGACCTCTAATTAGTATGCTATGGCTTTTAGACACTTTTAGCTTGTAAAATGGAACTTTCGCACTTTATGCGATTTAGTCTTTTTTCACAATTGAAACACTTTATCACCGACTTGAAACTCGATCTCTTTCCATTTCAAGTCTGCATAGGACTTTTGTCTATCTGAGGCAGCTTTTAGACATTCTTGTATCACTTTTACCTTCTCTTTGGTTTCTCTGACTAAATCGACCCCGTGAATTTGACTCTCTCTGAGTTCGGTCCAATACAAGGGAGTTCGACACTTACGCCCATATAGCCTAATAAGGCACCATCTTCAAACTCGACTGAAAGCTGTTATTGTAGGCGAATTCCACCAATGGTAAGTATTTCTCCCAATTACCTTGGAATTCCAAAACACAACATCGAAGCATGTCTTCAAGTATCTGTATTACTCTCTCTAACTGCCCGTCGGTTTACAGATGGAAAGCTGTACTAAAGCTCAATTTTGTGCCTAAGGACTCTTGCAACTTTTTCCAAAACCGTGACGTAAATCTCAGATCTCTATCCAAAATAATTGACAATGGTACTCCGTGAAGTCTTACTATTTTTGACACATACAAATTCGCTAACTTGTCAAGCAAGTAATCAACCCATACTGGTATGAAATGGGTTGACTTTGTAAGTCTATCGACCACGACCCATACAGCATCTTTCCTTTTTGATGACAATGGCAAACCCGTCACGAAGTCTATAGTAATACGGTCCTATTTTCACTCGGGAACCATGATGGGCTGAAGTAGACCTGAAGGTACTTGGTGTTCAGCCTTCACTTGCTAACAAATTAGACATCTGGATAGAAACTTGGAAACCTCTTTCTTCATACTCAGCCACCAATACCATTTCTTCAAATAGTTATACATCTTCGTGTTTCACGCAGAATCTTCCGAATAAGCTCATCATCTCTGGATACACAGACCCTATCTCGGAACATCAAACATCAGTCAAGACTTATCTGAAAGTCCAACTCAACATTTGACTCACATTGAACTCTTTTAGCTTACAAATCATTGTCGCATTTCTAAGCTTCACAAATCTCTTGGAGAAACAATGGTCTAGCCCTCAACTCGGCTAGAATAAAAGCATCATCTGACAAAGCTATCCATGTATTCATGGCTCTCAATGAAAACAGGGATTTCCTTCTTAAGGCATCAACGACCATGTTTGCCTTTCCCGGATGGTAGTCAATCACTAGCTCATAATCCTTTATTAGCTCTAACCATATTCTCTGCCTTAGATTCAACTCCTTTTGGGTCATCAAATACTTTAGGCTGTTATGATCAGTGAACACCCGACATTTCTCACCATAAAAATGGTGTCTCTAAATCTTTATTGCAAATACAATTACGGCTAACTCCAAATCGTGGGTCGGGTTATTCTTCTCGTGCGACTTTAATTGTCTAGAAGCATATGCTATCACCTTGCCCTCCTGCATGAGTACACAACCCAATCCATTCAAGGATGCATCGTTGTAGACTACGAATTCCTTTCTTGGCTCAAGTTGTACTAAAACAGGAGCCTCAGTCAACAATGCCTTCAATCTCTCAAAATTCTGTTGGCACTTTTCTAACCACTTAAACTTTACATCTTTTTGCAATAGCCTCATCATTGGGGTAGCTATCATGGAAATCCCCTTAACATATCATCTATAGTAGCCAAGTAGGCCCAAAAAACTCCTCACCTCGATTACATTCCTTGGCGGTTTCCAATCAACAATCGTTGAAATCTTACTCGGGTCGACTCTAATTCCATCTCCCGAGACAATGTGCCCCAAAAATCCAACTTCCTTAAGCCAAAATTCACTTTTACTAAACTTGGCATATAATTGTTTATCTCTCAAAATTTGCAGAACCATTCTCAAATGCTCGGCGTGCTCGCTCTCATCCCGAGAGTATATCAATATATCATCGATAAATATAACAACAAATTTATCCAAATATGGCAGAAATATACGATTCATCAAATTCATGAAAACTGCAGGGGCATTGGTTAAACCGAAAGGCATGACCAAAAATTCATAGTAGCCATACCTTGTCCAAAATGCAGTTTTCGGCACATCTGAGTCCTTGACTCTCAACTGATAATATCCAGACCTCAAGTTTATCTTGGAAAACACCGTGGCTCTGTAACACCCCTAACCCATAATCGTCACCGTACTAGGGTTAAGAGGCATTACCGATCATTTCTGAACATTCTATATCATTCCACATCTAAACATAACAATTCATATTCAATGAGTCCCTTAATGAGGTCTACGAGACCTTAATCACATGCTAGAAAGGGGTCAGGACTAAACCGAACACGTACGAAAATTTTTAAAATTTAAACATTTTTCTAAGTTATAGAGGTCACATGCCCGTGTGTCCAAGCCTTGGCAAAAAAGGCATACATACTGAATTGTTCACACGACCTGAGACACGTCCGTGTACCTCACCCGTGGTCAACGCTGACTTGCACCACACGACCAGTCACACACCTGTGTGTCCAGCCCATGGTCGCTACTGACTTGATCCACACGGCCAGTCACACGCCCGTGTGTCTTACTCATGGTCGAGTCTGACTTGTATCAAATTAAAAATTCAAAAGACACGATTGAGCTACACGCCCGTATGCTCAACAGTGTGGGCAATTATAGGCCATTTTCAAGGCCAAATTACCATCAACATTTTGAAATCACCTACAAGCTTCAAATCTGATGCATTTAAACCTCAATTAGCAACCAAAACATACCAATATATGCACCAAATAACCATCATCAACATCATCTATTTCCATACTCAATATCATCTCAAATAAGTCCATCTAAAGTATCAAAGTTACATCCCAAAACATATAAAACAAGCATCATGTAATCCATGCCATAAGTTCAGATTTAGATCACAATTCTCATCAACTAATTCAAGCATAGAATATACCATTTCCACCCTCACTACTTCATATCACATTCATCACTTTCAAAGCCTACATATAAAAGCTTATATCATTAAACTTCCAAGCCATATCACATGGCAAGGTACAAACATCTCATAATCACTAGCCTATACATGCCATATACCAAATATGTACATCTTTCAAAAGTACCGAAATAGATAGCCGATAGTGTGATCGAGTCATTAACAATCCCCAGATCCGAGCTAGCTTTACTGACACTGTAAAATAGAGAAACACATCACACAGTAAGCTTTAAAGCATAGTATGTTCGTAATATAATACATACTATTCAATAATGTAACATCAATACATAATTAAATCATCACATAGATAGATGCACAATTAGGTGTATTATCATCCTCAACCATATGTTCAAATATCCATTCATTCAACCATTAAAACTATCATCAACCACATAGGTTCAAACATACCTTTGCCAACACTTAGTTAATAAACATTCTTCCTATTCGATGCTCGATACCATATCTCATTCACTGCTCGATATCTTTTCAACTCAATTGCACACTTAGTGCCCAAATCATAGCCGAAGCTTAATTAAAATTGCACACTTACTGCCTAGATACAAAACCAAACTTAATTTGGTATCGCACACACTGTGCTAATCAGTAAAGTCGAAGCTTCCATTACTTCGCACGCACAGTGCTATTCATATTTGTCTAATTTCTAAGATCGCACCCTTACTGCCTCATTTCTTAAATTGTATATATAACATTGCTATTTCATTAACTATACAGTTATTCATTTCTCATCACATAGATATAAATTTAACAACTCATATTATATCCAAACTTACCTCGATCGTCGAAATACCGAGACTAGCCGATTAATCGAGTACATTGTCTTTCCCTCAATCTCGATTCGAATCTATCCTTTCTCGGTCTATACATATTCAAATTTAACTCATTCAATCACCAATTCATTCAATTTAGTCCACACACACATATTTAGGGCATTTTACAAAATATCCCTCACATTTTCACATTTCGACAATTTAGTTCCTATTTCATAAAATCATCAAATACACAAAATTTCATTTCACCCATGCCTAGCCGAATTCTCTTTATATCTATACAAGACCACACATTTCATTTATTTCACATTTTAGTCCTCCAATTTCTTATTTTCACAATAAAGCCCAAATTACTCAATTTCACTAAAAATTCAAAGACAAAATATGTTAATCTAACCCATATCTTTCATAATTCATCACCAAACTTCACAAAGCTCATGAATTCATCCATGGCACATTTCAAATTCATCATCAATTCACAAAATTTAAGCATGGGTTTTGTAGAGCACAAAGCAATGATTACAAAAATGTAGAAATTATAAAAAATCGAGCTCAAACATCCCTTAATCAAGATCAAAATGTACTGAACCATTATGTTCTTTCTCTCTTATTTTCTTGCTTATAGTCGGCCAAAGATGATGATTAAATGGCCATTCTTTTTGTTTTATTAAAGTTATAATAATTTAATTATTAAATACCAATTTTTGCCCTTTTAATAACATTTAAAATCCACAACATTAGGCCATTTTTGTCCATACCATCTATTAATGGTCTACTATCAATTTAAAAACCTTTCATTTAATAAGCCATGCCAAATAAGCACTTTAAAAATTAGCACACAACTTTTACATTTTATGCGATTAGGTCATTTTTCTTAATTCGGCACACAATCAATAAAATTTTCACACATGTTCAATCACATATTATGAACACCAAAAATAATATTAAAACATTTTTCTGATCTTGGATTTGTGGTCTCGAAACTACTATTTCGACTAGGGTCTAAACTGGGCTGTTACAGCTCTCCCCCCTTAGGGATTTTCGTCCCCGAAAATCTTACCAGTGAATAGGTTCGGATATTGTTCTCTCATAACATCTTCAGGCTCCCACGTAGCCTCTTCTACTTCATGTTTGTGCCACAACACTTTCACTAAAGGTCTTCTTTTGTTTCTCAACTCTTTAATCTCTCATGCCAAAATTCAAATCGGTTCTTCACTATACGACAAATATGACTGAATTTCAACCTCAGTAGGAGTAATCACATGAGAAGGATCAGATCTATATCGTTGAAGCATCGATACGTGAAATACATTATGAATCTTTTCTAACTCAGGTGGCAATAACAACTTATAAGTAATTGGCCCAATTCTTTCGATGATCTTATACGGCCCAATGAACCTTGGACTTAGCTTGCCCTTTTGGCCAAATCGAAGTATTTTCTTCCACGGAGACACTTTCAAAAATACTTTGTCTCAAATTCAATATCTTTTCGTTTTAAGTCTGTATAGGACTTCTGATGATCTGATGCTGCTTTCAAACTGTCACGGATTACTTTTACTTTCTACTCAGTCTCTTTTATCAAATCAACCCGTGAATCTTATTCTCACTCAGTTCAGTCCAATATAATGGAGTTTGACATTTTTGACGTGAAAGAACCTCATACGGTGCCGTTTTAATACTAGATTGAAAACTGTTGTTGTATGCAAACTCAATTAACGATAAATGTTTTTCCCACGTATTCTCAAATTCAATAATACAACAACTCAACATATCTTTGAGAACCTGAATGATCCGCTCAGATTGACCATCTGTTTGCCGATGAATTGCAGTACTGAAATGCAACTTTGTGCCTAAAGTCTCTTGCAATTTCTTCCAAAATCGCGAGGTAAATCTCGGATCTCTGTCAGACACAATAGATAGTGGCACCCTGTGCAATCTCACAATCTCAGCAATATACAATTTAGCCAATTTATCAAGTGAATAATCTGTTGTTACCGGAACAAAATAAGCTATTTTCATCAATCTATCAACTATCACCCAGATTGCATCTTTCTTTCTCAGATATAAAGGTAATACCGACACAAAGTCAGTCGTGATTCTCTCCCATTTCCACTCAAGAATCATAATCGGTTGTAACAAACCAGATGGAACTTGATGTTCAGCTTTAACTTGCTGACAAACCAAACATCTCAAAACAAACTCTGAGATGTCCCATTTCATACGATGCCACCAATAAAACTGTTTCAAATCATTGTACATTTTTGTACTCCCAGGATGAACAGTCAAATGACTATTGTGAGCTTCATTCAAAATCATCTGAATCAACTCTGAATTTTTCGGAACAAAATCTGATCTCTGAATCTTAGACAATCAACACTATTGATATTCTGAATCAAAATTCAAATCACATCTCGTTTTGCTATCATCTCATCATCACTTTTCTGGACATCACAAATGTAATGTATAAACATCGGTCTCACTTTTAACCTAGCCAAAACTAAACCATCATCACATAGATCTATCTGAGTACTCATAGCTTGCAAAGCACATAAAGACTTTTGACTCAAAGCATCAGCAACTACATTAGCTTTACCTGAATGATAATCAATCACAAGCTCATAATCTTTCAACAATTCCAACCATCTTCTCTGTCGTAAATTCAATTCTTTCTGAGTCATCAAGTACTTCAAGCTCTTGTGATCAGTATAAATATGACATTTCTCACCAAATAGGTAGTGACGCCAGATCTTCAATGCAAATACAATCGCAGCTAATTCAAGATCATGCATCGGATAGTTCTTTTCATGCGGCTTTAACTGTCTTGAAGCATAAGTGATGACTTTTCCTTTTTGCATCAACACATAGCCCAAACTATTCAACAATGCATCAATATAAACTATGAATTCTTTACCCGATTCAGGTTGAACTAACACTGGCGCCTCTGTCAACAATGCTTTCAACTGCTAAAAACTCTGCTAGCACATGTCTGACCACTTGAATTTAACATCTCTCTGTAACAACTTCGTCAACGGAGTCGCAATCATCGAGAAGCCTTTCACAACCCACCTATAATACCCCGCTAGTCCCAGAAAACTACGGACTTTAGACACATTTTTTGGAGGCTTCCACTCAAGAATAGTTGAGATCTTACTCAGATCAACTCATATTCCCGCAGCTTATACAATATGTCCCAGAAAACCAACCTCATGCAACCAAAACTCACATTTGCTGAACTTTGCATACAATTTTTTCTCACGCAGAGTCTGTAACACAATTCTCAAATGCTCAGCATGTTGCGTCTCATCACAGGAATAAATCAAAATATCATCAATAAACACTACAACAAAGTGATCCAAATACGGTCTAAATATCTGATTCATCAAATCCATAAAAACTGCAGGAGCATTCGTTAGTCTAAAAGGCATAACTAAGAATTCATAATGTTCGTACCTCGTCCTAAAAGCAGTCTTTGGTACATCTGATTCTTTAACTCTTAACTGATAATAACCCGATCTCAAATCTATTTTCGAAAACACTGTAGCTCATTTCGGTTGATCAAACAAATCATCAATACGTGGCAAGGGATACTTATTCTTTATCATCATTTTATTCAACTGTCGGTAATCAATACACATCCTCATAGTGCCGTCTTTCTTTTTTACAAACAATATCGGAGCACCCCAGGGCGAGAAACTCGGTCAGTAAATCTTCTATCAGTCAACTCTTGCAATTGTGACTTCAACTCTTTCAATTCAGTTAGTGCCATTTTATACGGAGCTATTGAGATAGGAGTCGTTCCCGGTACTAATTCAATACCAAATTCAATTTCCTGCATTGGAGGTAATCCTGACAGTTCTTCAGGGAACACATCGGGGAATTCACAAACCACAGGCACAGATTCAACTTTCTTTTCTGTCACTTATGTAACTATCACATACGTAAGATAAGCTTCATAACCCTTTTTCACATAGTTTAGAGCTTTCATTGAAGATATAACAGCTGGCAACCTATTCAAATCACTGTATTCAATTCGAACTATCTAACCATTCTGACTTCTCAAATCAATACTCTTTTGTTTACAATTCACAATAGCATTGTGCAAAGTGAGCCAATCCATACCCAGAATAATATCAAATTCATCAAAAGGTAGCAGCATCAAATTAGCTAGAAAGCAAATATCCCGAAACATCAACGGACAGTTCTTGCACACTTTATCAACCAAGACACACTTGCCTAAGGGGTTCGGTACTCTAATCACGAAATTAGTAGACTCAACAGGTAGAGTCTTACTTGATACTAGATTCACACACAAATAGGAATGCGTAGAACCTAGATCAATTAATGCAATCACATCAGTATCAAATAGAGTGAAGGTACCAGTAATGACATCTGGAGATGATGCTTCTTCTCGTGCGCATACAGCATAGGCTCGGGCAGGTGCTCCCGCCTCAGATCTCACAGCTGCATCCATAATCCCTCTATAACTTCCACTTACATCTCCAATATTTCTGGGTGGTCTACCCCTAGCCATTGTATTACTCGGTCTCTCACTCTGAACATTATCTCTCTCGGCTAACTCTGGGCAATCTCGAATGAAATGATCTCTTGATCCACATTTGTAGCAAGTTCTGTTATTATACTTGCCCCAGCATTCACCAACGTGTCGTCTTCCACACTGTCTACACTCAGGCTTGTTGCTTTTGACACTTCAAACACTTGATTCAGTTGGGACTTGAGCTCTTGGACCAACACTTTGTCTCAGACGGTCTCTATTCGAATTTCCAAATGAAGCATTTGAACGATTACTTGCATCTCTAAATCTCTTCATCAATGGTTGAGACGACTTACTCATCGACCTCTTTCTTTCATCTCTAGCCTCAGAATCTGTTTTCTTCTTTTCTTTGCTAAGCTCCTTGGCTTTGCAGGCTCTTTCAACTAACACAACAAATTCATTTATGTCAAGTATTCCAACCAACAATTTAATGTCTTCATACAGCCCTGCAATGAAACGTTTACACATAGTAGCTTCGGTCGACTTACATTCCAATGCGTATTGGCTCAGTCTTACAAATTCCCATTCATACTCTGTAACTGACATATGACCTTGTTTTAGCTCTAGAAACTCTTTACATTTCTGATCTATGAATCGTTGACTGATATACTTCTTTTGGAATCCAGCTTGAAAAAAATCCCAGGTGATTCTCTCTCTCGGAACCACGGATATCAACGTTTTCCACCAATTATATGCCGTATCTCTCAATAAGGAAACAACACATTTAATGTATTCATCAGGATTCAACGACATCTCATCAAACACTTGGATGGTATTCTCGAGCCAAAACTCAGCTTGCTAGGCATCATCATCAGTTGTGGCCCTAAACTCTTCGGCCCCACACTTTTAGATTTTATCTACAGGAGGTTTATTCAATCGGATCGGATCTGTCACTTATGGCACAACAGGTACTTGTGGGGGTGGAGGTTGTTGAGCAGCCGGATTCATTCGAACGAACTCCAAAATCTACTCACTCATCATTCAAAAAAAGGCTTGCTTAGCCTCTCCCTCTTAACTACTATCATTTGACCTAGATGTGGCCAACGCTGTTCTTTGAGCGGGAGCAAGTGCGTTACTCTCTACATCATCAGCAACTGCTTGATTGGGATCCATTACTATATGGAAACACATTTTTAACTGTCAGGATTTATGACACTATCACAATTATATATATGGCATGTATAGCTAGACTCACACGCGCTACATTAGTCCGAGAGTCAACTAAACCGTAGCTCTAATACCAATAAAATGTAACACCCCTAACCCGTAACCATCGTCGGACTAGGGTTAAGAGGCATTACCGATCATTTCCAAACATTCCATATCATTCCACATCTAAACATAACAATTCATATTCAATGAGACCATTAATGAGGTCTACGAGACCTTAATCACATGCTAGAAAGGGGTTGGGACTAAATCAAATGCATACAAAAATTTTCAAAATTTAAACATTTTTCTAAGTTATAAAGGTCACACACCCGTGTGGGTAGGCACACGGCCTCAGACATGCTCGTGCGTCTAAGCCGTGGGAAAACAGGGCATACATACTAACTTGTTCACACGGCCTGAGACATGCCCGTGTGCCTCACCCTCCTGAGACACTAACTTGCACCACTTGGCCAGCCACACACCCGTGTGTCTAGCCCGTGGTCGCTACTGACTTGATCCACACATCCAGTCACACGCCCGTGTGTCTTGCCCGTGGTCGAGTCTGACTTGTATCAAATTACAAATTCAAAATGCACGGTCGAGCCACGCGCCCGTGTGCTCAACCGTGTGGGTAATTATAGGCCATTTTTAAGGCCAAATTACCATCCACATTTTGAAATCACCTACAAGCTTCAAATCTCATGCATTTGAACCTCAATTAGCAACCAAAACATACCAATATATGCACCAAATAACCATCATCAACATCATCTATTTCCATACTCAATATCATCTCAAATAAGCCCATCCAAAGTATCAAGGTTACATTCCAAAACATATAAAACAAGCATCATGTAATCCATGCGATAAGTTCACATTTAGATCACAATTCTCATCAACTAATTCAAGCATAGAATATACCACTTCCACCCTCACTACTTCATATCACATTCATCACTTTCAAAGCCTACATATAAAAGCTTATATCATTCAACTTCCAAGCCATATCACATGGCAAGGTACAAACATCTAATAATCACTAGCCTATACATGCCATATACCAAATATGTACATCTTTCAAAAGTACCGATAGCCGATAGTGTGATCGAGTCGCTGACAATCCCCAGATCCGAGCTAGCTCTACTGACACTATAAAACAGAGAAACACATCATACAGTAAGCTTGAAAGCTTAGTAAGTTCGTAATATAATACATACTATTCAATAATGTAACATCAATACATAATTAAATCATCACATAGATAGATGCATAATTAGGTGTATTATCATCCTCAACCATATGCTCAAATATCCATTCATTCAACCATTAAAACTATAATCAACCACATAGGTACAAACATACCTTTGCCAACACTTAGTTAATAAACGTTCTTGCTATTCGATGCCCGATACCATATCTCGTTCACTGCTCAATATCTTTTCAACTCAATCGCACACTTAGTGCCCAAATTATAGCCGAAGCTTAATTAAAATCGCACACTTAGTGCCTCGATACAAACCGAACTTAATTTGGTATCGCACACACTGTGCCAATCAGTAAAGCCGAAGCTTCCATTACTTCATACACACAGTGCTATTCATATCTGTCTCATTTCTAATATCACACACTTAGTGCCTCATTGCTCAAATTGTATATATAACATTGCTATTTCATTAACTATACAATTATTCATTTCTCATCAAATAGATATAAATTTAACTACTCATATTATATCAGAACTTACCTCGAACGTCAAATTACCAAGACTAGCTGATTAATTGAGTACTTTGTCTTTACCTCGATCTCGATTCGAATCTCACCTTTCTCGGTCTATACATATTCAAATTTAACTCTCTCTCAATCACCAATTCATTCCATTTAGTCCACACACACATATTTAGGGCATTTTACAAAATATCTCTCACATTTTCACATTTCGACACTTTAGTCCCTATTTCATAAAATCATCAAATACACAAAATTTCATTTCACCCATGCCTAGCAGAATTCTCCTTATATCTATGCAAGACCACACATTTAATTTATTTCACATTTTAGTCCTCTAATTTCTTATTTTCACAATTAAGCCCAAATTACTCAATTTCACTAAAAATTCAAAGAAAAAATATGTTAATCTAACACATATCTTTCTTAATTCATCACCAAACTTCACAAAGCTAATGAATTCATCCATGACACATTTCAAATTCATCATCAATTTACAAAATTTAAGCATGGTTTTGTAGAGCACAAAGCAACGATTACAAAAACGTAGAAATTATAAAAAATCGAGCTCAAAACATACCTCAATCAAGATCAAAATGTGTCAAACCCTTATGTTATTTCTCTTTTCTTTTCTTGCTTATAATCAGCCAAAGATGATGATTAAATGGCCATTATTTTTGTTTTATTAAAGTTATAATAACATAATTATTAAATACCAATTTTAACCCTTTTAATAACACTTAAAATCCACTAACATTAGGCCATTTTTGTCCATCCCATCTATATTAATGGCCTAATATCAATTTAAGGACCTTTAATTTAATAAGCCATGCAAAATAAGCACTTTAAAAATCAGCACACAACTTTTATTTTTACGCAATTAGGTCATTTTTCTTAATTCAGCACAGAATCAATAAAATTTTCACATAGAACTTTCACACATGCTCAATCACATATTATGAACACCAAAAATAATATTAAAACATTTTTCCAATCTCAAATTTATGGTCTCGAAACCACTGTTCTGACTAGGGTCTAAACCGGGCTGTTACAGGCTCCCTTCAATTGATCAAACAAATCATCAATTCTTGGAAACAGGTACTTGTTCTTTACAGTTTCCTTATAAGCTGCCGATAATCTATACATAACCTCATGGACCATCTTTCTTCTTCATAAATAATACGGGAGCACCCCACGGAGAATAACTCAGTCTTGCGAAGCTTTTATCCGTTAACTCTTATAACTGTGCCTTCAATTCTTTTAGCTCGGTTGGAGCCATTCTGTATGGAACAATAGAAATGGGGGCAGTACCAGGAGCTAACTCAATCCCAAATTCAATCTCTCTAACTGGAGGTAGCCCTGGCAATTCCTCTGAGAAAACATCGGGATACTCATATACTATGGGCACTAATTCCATTCTTAACTCGATCTCTCTAGCATTCATCACAAAGGCAAGGTAAGCTTCGTACCCCTTTCTTAGATATTTCTGAGTCAACAAGGAAGATATCACTACTGGCAATCTGTGTTGCTCATCTGATTCAACAAGAATAAGATCTCCACTTTCACATTTCAACTCAATAAACTTCCTTCCACAATTCACTATCACATCGTGAGTAGTTAACCAATCCATCCCAAGGATGACATCGAATTCATCAAATGGCAATAACATGATATTAGCCAGAAAATAATGACCCCTAATCATCAAAGGGCAGGCATACTCTATCGACCAATACACATTTGCCAAGGGGATTTGGCACTCTTATCAGAAATTCAGTAGACTCTACAGGCATGTTCATGCTAGAGACTAATTTCATGCAAATATATGAGTGGGTAGATCCCGGATCAATTAAAGCTATAACATGAGTATCATAGAGAGAAAATGTACCCGTGATTACATTGGGAGAGGACGCCTTTTCGCGAGCACGAATGGCATATCTTCTCGCCGGTGCTCTACCCTCAGCTCTTGCAGTTTGCTCTCTAGATATGTTCTTACTACTCATGTCATTTCCTGGGTTTTTTTGTCACCTTCCTCGAGCAGTACCTCCCGATCTTGCACTATAAGGTTTCTCTTTCTCACCCACCTCGGGGCAATCTATGATAAAATGGTCTAGGGATCCATACTTGAAACAAGCTTTCTCATTTGCTCGACACTCCCTAGGATGACGTCTGCCACACTGCGGGCATTTTGGTCTACTCGGTCGAGTGTTGCCAACATTAGCAACCGAAGTGGTCTGAGCTTTAGACCCTGAGTACTGTCTACCCTTACTTCTACTCAAAAATCCAGCTGAGGTGGCTGATCGAGTAGCGAAATCTCTTGACTTCTTGGATGTGGATTGGAATGACTTGCCTAATTGTCTCTTCCTTGAGTTACGAGACTCGATTTCAGCTTTTCTTTTCTCTTTGACCAGTTCTTCGGCCTTACAGGCTCTATCCACTAACACAAAAAATTCTTTTAGTTCTAGGACACCAACAAATAAACGGACATCCTTATTTAACCCATCCTCGAATTGTAACATCCCCAAACCCGGCCCATTCACTACGACCGAATCTGGTTATGTCACTGCGGAAAAGACAGTGGAAAATTCTTTTTGACTTAAAAATAAAACAGCAAATTTATTAACCTTTGAAAAACCATGTTTAATTGATATTGTATGAAAAACTTTGACTTTATTATATTGCCCAAAATTGAACTTTAATGAATATATATATAAACCAATTTGAATAATCAAGTTGTTAGAAAAATTTGTCTTCACATGGTAATTTAATATAATCCAACCATAGTTTAAAATAACAATAAAATAGTTCCCAAAAATAAATAAAAACAAAAGAACCTTATTACAAAATAATTAATCCAAGTACTTCAAATTAAAATGCTTAACATAAAAATATTTAAAACGTCTCCTTCTACATGGGCCACCATGTGTCCTTTCCGGTCCCGGTCCGATTCTACGCATCACCTGAAATGGTTAGGAATAAAAGAGTGAGTCCACCGACTCAGTGCATAATCAAAACACAGATTCCCACACGTATGGGCTTGGCCCAATACCATACCATTCTCATAACAAGTCATGCAAATATGCATCTCAAATTTCAACCTACATTCCAACTGTAACACCAACCTTAGCGGACTCCTCTAAGGCCGTGGATAAACCACCACTGATCACATCGTGATCCATAATCCTTACCTTGGCAAACTCGCTGCTCAGGGCCGTGGCTGAGCTACCGATCAACCAAAGTGATCCCATTATCACAAACCGTCTACGGTGATGCACATAGCCATCAACCGCCGAGATGGGCACCTAGCCAACATCTCCCTTGAGGTAGCACTCAGCTAACCCTCAAGCGCTAGTGTAGCCGAGGCTAACATTAGACCACGTACATCATATGTACCCTCTTCCTTCATCGATCCCATCCATCTCCCATGTATGTAAATGCAACATGTCAGATCATATCATAACATAAGAGTGGACATCACATTTTAATTATCATAACATATATATACACATCACAATACATAATTTACACAAAATACTCACCTGGCGTCCAATTACCCAAACCGTGGTATTTACCACTTAGCCATTAAGATTGGCTACCACCCATCATGCATATATAAATACATTAGTAAACAAATACCCGAGAAATAGTGCGTTGATTACGCACCTTATTACTAGCACAATTGATCAAATCCTGAGAACGTTACTTGATTGAGAACCTTGTCGAAATTCCTAAACAATCCACGGAAGAATAGGTCATCACTTAAAACATACCACTTTGTGGCCCTTGGCCGAATTCTCACCACACCCTTACCTTGATGAATCGAACCTTAAAAGATCCTTAGTGCTCCTTTTCTATGGCTACACAAGAAAGAAACAATATCAAGGCCCTAACAATGAACATTCGGCCATCACCAACCTACCAAAACCATCTTTTGGTTTCGGCACCCCACAAGAGAAAGAAGCAAAATCGATTACTAGGGAAGAGCTTACTTACTACCACGCTTGCAGAGACTGAGAGAAAATACTTAACGGCCTTAAGAATCGGCTCAGCAAGATAACAAGAGGAAAGCAAAGTTTCGGCTAAGTGAACCTTCTCTACTTTGGTGAAAATAGGAAAGTAAAGAAATGTTGATGGCTTAAAGAGGTTCGGCTATTGATAGTTAAAGAAGAGAAAAGCAAGAGATGTTTAAAGGAGAAATGGTTTCAAAAGGACAAGTAGAGGTAGTGTTACGTTTTGGTGTAGGTAGTGTTTGAGAAGAACAAAAGTGAAGGCTTGGGAGTAAGGCTAAAATTCGGCAACAAGGAGGCTCACACCCTTTAAAAACACTCTACACCACCCTTTCAAACAATTTCAAACTTAAGCCAACTCATCCTTCCTCCTAGCCACCCATTTAAAATAATTTGAACAAGTCAAATCCTACTTTTAAGGTGCCAAAACCGAATCCAACACTTCCCCCTTGCTCATGACGCAAAAAGAAAAGAAAATGCTGCCTTTGCAGCTCGATCCTGAGACCCCAAAGCCCCTTGAGGCGTCACTTCTCCATGCTCTTAGTGGCATCTCCCTTGCCACTCTGCCAAGCCATTTCTTGTGTCTAATTCTCCCAAATAAATTTCTTAAGGCCTCCTCCATCCAAGCTCCCTTTTTAACCCTTAAAACTAAAAATTTTCCAGGGCATTCCACTACACTTTAGGGTTCTCAAGACCCCTAAAACTAACCCAACCACACACTGAAGTGTGCCAACCTCTGAGCTATGCACCAAACGCATAACCCCTAGAACCAGGGTGTTACAATTCTACCCTCCTTAAAATAATTTCGTCCTCGAAATTACTTGTCTAGACTAACAGTCCAATTCCTTCCACTACGCTATCGCTGCGCACTCTGATCTTAAAGAGCTAGCATACTTCTAGGCACAGATTCTAAGTTCATACTCAAAGTCCCAATACTTTACGAGCAACAAAAACAAACAGTCACCAAAACGAATAAAACGGAAGAGAATATTCCAGACGTAAGAAACTTACCAGCTGACACATCAGGCATATCATTATCCTCCCTCCGACGGACTGCATAAACCAGACCTGGCTGCCTTGCCTCGGTGCTACCATTACCGCGGTCTACTGCTCTACGACCTCGGCTGGAACCATTTCCTCCATGGTTCGGACCACGACCTCTCGTCGCTTGCTGACCACCTCTGCCTGGTTGCACATAACCTTGACCCACTATCTGAGTCCTATTCGGATCCTGGGGACAATCCTTAACCAGATGAGTCTTGGACTTGCATCTAAAGCATTCTCGAACCCGATTCCAGCACTCGCCAACATGATACCTTCCGCACTGTGCACACGGACGATCTGGATTTCCGGCGGCTGGCTTAGAAACATGAGCAGAGGTCTCGACTCTCGGTCTTTTCTGAACCCTTCAACCCCTTCTGGCGATCCAACGCTTCTCTTATCACGGTTCCTTTCTCTGTTGTGCCTCTCAGCCTTCTTGGCCTCCTCAGCTATTCGAGCTTTCTCCACTAATATGGTGAAGTCTCTTTCCTGATGCGGAGCAATCAAAACCCGCAACTCATCCCGCAGACCATCTTCAAATCTGACACATCTCTCATAATCCGTTGCCACGATGCCCCGAGCATATCGGCTCAAACGCAGAAACTCAGCTTCGTACTCCGCTATTGACTTGCCTCCTTGCACCAAATTGAGGAACGCCTTCCTCTGAGCATCCACATAGCTTGCTCCGACATACTTCCCTTCAAACTTGATCTTAAAGTAGCCCCACTCCACTCGATCTGCAGGGTACTTTCATAACAATGATGAGCCACCACCGGTAGGCTTCATCCCCAGCAACGAAACAACACCCTTAAGCTTCTCCTCGCAGCTTAAATCTAAGTCGTCCATAATCCTTTCAACAAACCTCAAGCCAATACTCTGCCACGTTTGGAGCTACCCCAGACACTCCTCTGAAAACCTCGGCTCCATTCGCCCTAAGCCTTTCGGCACTGCGATTTTGAGTCCTATTGCCCACATTGGCGCCTGCCACTCGTTCGAGCACTCGCAGCACAGCTTGTGACACTGCGTCGTCTTCTCCAGTCTGGTCCTGCTGTTCAACCTCAACAGCTGGTGGCGGTGCATCGCTCTCTGACCCATGACGTGACCCAATCGGTTCCGATACTGACATCCTGCCTCTACCACGCCCACGAGTATTGCGACCATGCCCCCTAGAACTCATATCTAGCGCTTCGATTTAGTCTGTTTAGAAAGTTTTATGCATTAGAAATTCTTGTTCCACTGTTTTATCCACGAGCAATTTTATGAAAAGAAGTTTCCGAGAGTAGTTCTTTCGAGCAATCAAAGTTTCATTCTCTACCCAGGGGTAGTTTCGTCATTTTTCCTAAAGGGGTATATCGGTAATAACTCGGTGTCAAATTTCGAAAATAGTTTTCCAACTTAAAGATATCTCAAAATTCACAAAATCTCAGGGGTCATCTTGAAAATTTTGTTTTTTGAACAAAACGTGTTGCACAAATTTCAGAAATTGGGGTTATTTCAGTAATTTTGGAAATCATGGGCATTTTCGTAAATTCTCAAAATCGAAATATCACAACATTTTACAAAATAGAATTTTTTGATATTTAGTGAAATAGGAATATTTCCGTAAAAGTCGAGAGAAATCTGAAAATTTAGAAACCAGTGGCATTTTGGTAATTTTATCAACTAGGGGTATTTTCGTAAATTCTCACAAACCAGGGTATCTTAATATTTTGAAATTCCAAGCTTTTGGTATTTTACAAAGTAAAAATCATTTTATCAAAAGTTGAGGGTAGTACGGTTATTTTATAACACAGGGGCATTTTTGTAATTTTGCAAGTAGGGGTATTTTAGTAATTTTGTAAATCAAAAACGTCCTTCAAAATAAAATTTAGGGTTTACAAACCAAAAGGGTAAATTTGAGAAAATTTTAAACTAAAGATTTTAAAACAATCAGGCCAAATCCCTTCGGGTTTTAATAATCGGTTTAGCCTATGAACAAGTCCTCTTGGTTAAGGTGAATCGTAGCTACGCACCAGGTAGGATTCGAGTAGAGAGGAGGTGAGTCATGCGGACTGCTTAAATACCAAGCTCCCACTGAATACCACTCCTAGACATGCGCACACAGGTTGCCACACCTTAACTCGGCGACTTGCTTCACAGGTTTGTTTAATGACCAATTAAAGTCTTATGCATGTGTTTGAGTAGACTAGTCCTAGGGTTCAACAGATCCTAGTATTCTAATCTACGAGCCAAAACTAAGCCCATAATAAATCACACAAACAAAACACTTCAAGGGCTAGAAGTACTTACCTGGTGGACTTCGGGTCGGAGGTACAGGTGCCATGCCAGAATAACCTGAAAACCTTTTTATAAAAGCCCACATTTCAAAAACCCATTTTGAAAACTGTTTCGGGCCCAAAACCCTCAAAGCCGAGTTTTGAACCGGGCTCTGATACCAAACTGTAACATCCCCAAACCCGGCCCATTCACTACGACCGAATCTGGTTATGTCACTGCGGAAAAGACAGTGGAAAATTCTTTTTGACTTAAAAATAAAACAGCAAATTTATTAACCTTTGAAAAACCATGTTTAATTGATATTGTATGAAAAACTTTGACTTTATTATATTGCCCAAAATTGAACTTTAATGAATATATATATAAACCAATTTGAATAATCAAGTTGTTAGAAAAATTTGTCTTCACATGGTAATTTAATATAATCCAACCATAGTTTAAAATAACAATAAAATAGTTCCCAAAAATAAATAAAAACAAAAGAACCTTATTACAAAATAATTAATCCAAGTACTTCAAATTAAAATGCTTAACATAAAAATATTTAAAACGTCTCCTTCTGCATGGGCCACCATGTGTCCTTTCCTGGTCCTGTCCCGATTCTACGCATCACCCGAAATGGTTAGGAATAAAAGAGTGAGTCCACCGACTCAGTGCATAATCAAAACACAGATTCCCACACGTATGGGCTTGGCCCAATACCATACCATTCTCATAACAAGTCATGCAAATATGCATCTCAGCCCAACCTACATTCCAACCGTAACACCAACCTTAGCAGACTCCCTGCCTAAGGCCGTGGATAAACCACCACTGATCACATCGTGATCCATAATCCTTACCTTGGCAAACTCGCTGCTCAGGGCCGTGGCTGAGCCACCGATCAACCAAAGTGATCCCATTATCACAAACCGTCTACGGTGATGCACATAGCCATCAACCGCCGAGATGGGCACCTAGCCAACATCTCCCTTGAGGTAGCACTCAGCTAACCCTCAAGCGCTAGTGTAGCCGAGGCTAACATTAGACCACGTACATCATATGTACCCTCTTCCTTCATCGATCCCATCCATCTCCCATGTATGTAAATGCAACATGTCAGATCATATCATAACATAAGAGTGGACATCACATTTTAATTATCATAACATATATATACACATCACAATACATAATTTACACAAAATACTCACCTGGCGTCCAATTACCCAAACCATGGTATTTACCACTTAGCCATTAAGATTGGCTACCACCCATCATGCATATATAAATACATTAGTAAACAAATACCCGAGAAATAGTGCGTTGATTACGCACCTTATTACTAGCACAATTGGTCAAATCCTGAGAACGTTACTTGATTGAGAACCTTGTCGAAATTCCTAAACAATCCACGGAAGAATAGGTCATCACTTAAAACATACCACTTTGTGGCCCTTGGCCGAATTCTCACCACACCCTTACCTTGATGAATCGAACCTTAAAAGATCCTTAGTGCTCCTTTTCTATGGCTACACAAGAAAGAAACAATATCAAGGCCCTAACAAAGAACATTCGGCCATCACCAACCTACCAAAACCATCTTTTGGTTTCTGCACCCACAAGAGAAAGAAGCAAAATCGATTACTAGGGAAGAGCTTACTTACTACCACGCTTGCAGAGATCGAGAGAAAATACTTAACGGCCTTAAGAATCGGCTCAAAGAAGATAACAAGAGGAAAGCAAAGTTTCGGCTAAGTGAACCTTCGGCTTTGGTGAAAATAGGAAAGTAAAGAAATGTTGATGGCTTAAAGAGGTTCGGCTATTGATAGTTAAAGAAGAGAAAAGCAAGAGATGTTTAAAGGAGAAATGGTTTCAAAAGGACAAGTAGAGGTAGTGTTACGTTTTGGTGTAGGTAGTGTTTGAGAAGAACAAAAGTGAAGGCTTGGGAGTAAGGCTAAAATTCGGCAACAAGGAGGCTCACACCCTTTAAATAGAGTTTGGCTACTCCCCCCCAACCCTCAAGGACGAAAATGTCAACACAAGAACCCCCCTAGCCGTCCAACACCTTTGCCTCTCTCCCAATCCCTTGATTCCCTCCTAAAAACACTCTACACCACCCTTTCAAACAATTTCAAACTTAAGCCAACTCATCCTTCCTCCTAGCCACCCATTTAAAATAATTTGAACAAGTCAAATCCTACTTTTAAGGTGCCAAAACCGAATCCAACACTTCCCCCTTGCTCATGACGCAAAAAGAAAAGAAAATGCTGCCTTTGCAGCTCGATCCTGAGACCCCAAAGCCCCTTGAGGCGTCACTTCTCCATGCTCTTAGTGGCATCTCCCTTGCCACTCTGCTAAGCCATTTCTTGTGTCTAATTCTCCCAAATAAATTTCTTAAGGCCTCCTCCATCCAAGCTCCCTTTTTAACCCTTAAAACTAAAAATTTTCCAGGGCATTCCACTACACTTTAGGGTTCTCAAGACCCCTAAAACTAACCCAACCACACACTGAAGTGTGCCAACCTCTGAGCTATGCACCAAACGCATAACCCCTAGAACCAGGGTGTTACACGAATCTTTTGCACATAATGGCTTCTGTCGATAGGCACTCTTAAGCGTATTTGCTAAGCCTTACGAACTCACGTTCATATTCAATAACCGTCATTCGACCTTGCTTTAGTTCCAAGAACTCCTTTCTCTTCTGGTTAATGAACCTTTGACTAATGTACTTCTTCTGGAGAAGAATTCCCAATTAACTCTCTCCCTTGGTACCACTGACACAAGGGTGTTTCACCATTGATAGGCCGAATCTCTCAAGAGAGATACCACACACTTCATGCACTCATCAGGTGTGCATGACAACTCGTCGAATACTCTGATGGTATTCTTAAGCCAAAATTCTGCCCTCTCCAGATCATCATCTTTACTAGCTCGAAATCCTTCAGCTTCTTATTTCTGAATCTTATCAACCAGAGGCCTTTCACTTCTTACTACCTCTACCACTTGGGGAGCTATAGGACTGGGTTGAGGAATAGGTGGGGTGGAGGGGTTGAGCATTAGGATTTTCTCGAATAAACTCAGTGTACCAATTGCGCATTATATGGAGAAAGGCTTCTCAAATAAACTCAGTGTACCATTTACTATATAAAAACACAATTCAAATTGTCAGGAGTCGTCACACTATCATTATGTAAATACTCATACGTATGGCATGTATAGCTAGACTCATACTTACGCTATGTTAGTCCAAGAATTGACTAAACCGTAGCTCTGATTCCATTAAATGTAACATCCATTACCCGTATTCGACACCTGAACCGGGTATAAGGGATTACTATATTTAACTTGCTCAATCATGTAATATCAATCCTTAAAAACTTCATTTCAAATTAAAACTTTTCATTCAAGACCTTAGTTATAGGCCTACGAGACCCTAAACTTGCATTCGAAATGATTCAGGACCAAACTGGAAACTTTTGAACACTTAGACAAATTTGTCATGAAATAGGGCCACACGTCCGTGTGAAGGATAGAACACGCCCGTGTGGCATATCACATGCCCGTGTTCTACATCCGTGTGGATTTATTTTTCAATTAGAACCTACAAGGGTTTTCAGACGACCCGACATACGCCCGTGTCCATAGCCTATGTCCCTCACACGACCATGACACGCCTGTGTCTTCGCCTATGTGTGAAAACCTTGACATTCTGTTTATGACGTCATCATCTCAATAAGGTCACACGGCCAAGGCACACGTCTGTGTCCTTAGACCGTGTATCGAATTAAATTCCTAATTTCAGGTGCAGACTTCACACGGCCTGGGCACATGCCGGTGTCTTAGGTCGTGTCTCCCACACGGTTGAGACACACGGTTGTGTCTCTGCCTGTGTGTTTACTACTGAACTTACTGACTTACCAACCTAGCATGCATCGGGACACACGGCTTATCAACATACCCCTGGGCTGACCATGTGTCTACCCGTGTGGACATTTGTAAGGCTATATACCAAGCCAAATGCCACCCTACCAAGCAATCATACTTATACCAATTCAATTCAACATATATCATGACCACAAGGCACTTCTAAGAACTCAAATTCAACACATCCACATAAGCATGCACTTCATGAATTTCATCAATATTGAATAGATGAACTTGTCAAGTATTGGCCAATTTCCAATGACAATTTACAAAATGAATTGCACAACATTAATAGCCAACAATTTGGCTAACAAATATGAAATAACAAAATGACCAAGTCCTATACATGCCATACTCAAAATAAATCTATCTTTACTATACCAAGGAGAAGTTGATAGTGTGATTCCGATCTCCGACGTTCTATGAAATCCTGAGCTAGCTTGGCGATACTACAAGGAATAAATAGCAATATAAAGGGCTCATAATACAATCCATCCATTGCATTGAATAAGAACACAGAGTCTCAAGCACATTGCTATAACTTACTCATGCTTACTCTTACCAATTACATGTCATGTCACATATCGTAAACATTTCTCGTGAATTACTCACATGTACCTATATTACTTCATCATATAGCTTTAGCACTAATCTTATAAGCTTAGCTATTTTCCCCTTTGAATCAATTGGGATACTCAAAAATACATAATTATCATCATTCACATAAATGCGACGCCAATGCCACATCCCAGATGTAGTCTTACATGGGGTCACCTCTAAATACCGATGCCATATCCCATATATGGTCTTATACGGGATCTCAATTCGGTGCTGAGGCTATGTCACAGACATGGTCTTACACGGGACCTTACCCATCTCAAGTCTTGATGATATTATTCTCTCATTTATTTAAGTCCAACCGGGACTTCCACATCAAAATTCTCATCATTTTCTCATTCAACATCATTACTCAAATTTATAGAAATATTTTACAACATCACTGATATCAAACATATAGAAACTTAATAACATGATGTTGAATTATTACACACAAACTTACCTCGACTTCAAAATAGGCCAATTTGCCGATCTATTTCGATACCTTACTTTTCATCGGTCAAGGTTAATTCCTCGTTCTTCTTAATCTATAATAGCAAATTAGCTCATTTAATTATCTAATTAATTAATACATTTCAATAATCATACTTTGGCAAAATTACCATTTTGCCCTTAGACTTTCACAAAATGACGCTTTTACCCCTAGGCTTGTAAATCAATTCTAATCAAATTTCTTCCTTTAATGAGCCTAGGTAAACATTTATTTCTATTATAGAAACTCTCAATACTCATTATTTCACACATTTAACACCTATTTTACAACCTTTGTAAAGAGGTCCTCTTAGGTGTTTTCATGGTAACACCTTTGACAAAAGTTGTTTATTTAACAACCAATACTCATTTTCTTCCATAAAAATGAAGCAAACAACATAAATGGTCACATGGAAAAACTCTAAACTTTTCAACCATTTTGCAAAATAGTCCCCTCTTTAGCTAGCTTATGCTTTAGGGGCTCTGATAAACCATAATATACACATATTTTAATCCCATGCTTGGCTTATTTTTGGATGAATTTTCATTAGATTTAATGAATTCGATATTCCTAATCCTTTAATTTCATGTTTTACACTCAGGAGAGCTTAGGGAGCCGAAAAGAACGAGAAATGGGCCAAAAAGGGACAAAATGGGCCTACCTCGGAAATCAACACAGCCTGAACAAACATACACGGGTAGATCACACGACCGTGTGTGATGAGCAGAATTGAGCACGGCCCAAGCCATCAGGCACGAGCGTGTCCTTATCGAACCCAGGTTTAATCCTATTTAGAAAAGGTTACTTGTATGCCAAGAAAGGCGTTCCAAAGCCTATATAAACACCTTAGGGGGCAACCTAAACGGGGAAGCCGAGTAGAAGGCAGAAAATACTCGGAGACAGCCATTGGGAGCAGCTCAGAAGAAGGATCTTCATCAAGACTGAAGATCTCCCATCAAGTTCTTTAGAAGTTTTTTGGGTTTTCTTATGTTTTGTTGTTTTCCTTATTCTAAGATATTTTCCTCTACTAGTATGAACTAAACCTCTCAAATACCTGAGGGGATGAAACCTAAGATAGATCTTATTACTATTTGATTTATAAGATAAATACTTGTTCTTATTCTTAATTGTGAGTTTTATTCTTATTTTGATAATTCAGGTTATTGATTCAAGTTGAATGTCCTTATTCAGTGGAGCAAAAGTCCCTGTCTAAGAGTAGATCAGCACAATTAAGCGGAGTTGATTGCAACCCTAGAAATAGGGCGACAAAAATCTGCTGGATTAGAGTCAAATCTAATAAGGGGATCCATAGATCGAGTTAATGCGACAATAGGGGTTTTAATTAGAAAGAGATTTCAATTAATCAACCTAGAGTCAGTTGTTTTTAGTCTTGAAAGAGATATTAACATAAATCAGGGATTTCTACTGATTAATTCGAGTGAATAAATCATATGAATCAAAGGTAATAAGTGAAGTCTAGGTTGATTCTTCCTTAGGTATTGCCTTTATCATATAGTCTAAAAAGTATTTTCCTAATTCTTTCTTTGTCGTGCTTTTTAATTAGTTTTAGTTTAAAAGAAACCACTCCAATTCTTAGGCTAAATAATAAAAAGATAGTAATTACTAGTACTCTTGGTCCTTTTGGATACGATATTACCGGTCTTACCATAACTATACTATTGAACGATAGGTGCGCTTGCCTTTATTGTGGTCATAGTTAGTTTTAGACACATCAGGCTCCAAAAGTACAAATATTATCAAGAAATGATCATCTAAACACTTACTTGTAAGAAGAAAAGCTTGCTGAAATTTTTGAGTTTTGAAACCTCTATTTTGCTGCTAATTTTCAGTGGAGAAGAAGATAAGAAAAGATGATATCTTTTCTTTCTTTATTTTATGATTAAAAATTAATTTAGTCACCAATTTTTCACCTAACCAATTGACAAAGTCTTTTTTTTTTTTTTGTCTCTATGGCCGGCCACCACCCTAAATAAGGCCTAATTTCACATTAGAGACCTCTAATTAGTATGCTATGGCTTTTAGACACCTTTAGCTTGTAAAATGAAACTTTCGCACATTATGCGATTTAGTCCTTTTTCACAATTCAACATGCAATCGCTAAAATTAAAGCATTAAAATTTTCATGCACTCTTGTAATCATGCTATAACACATAAAATAATATTAAAATAATTTTCTCTGACCTTAAATTAGTGGTTCCAAAACTACTATTCTGACTAGCCCCTAAATCGGGCTGTTACAAACTTCAAATCCCGAAAGAAACCCTAGTTCTCTTCCCTTTTTACCGAAACCATCTACTGCCACTGCAAGAAGATTGCTGAAATTCCATCGTTGCTACCATAGAATCATTGTTGTCACCATCACACTATTCTTGCCGTCGCAAGATTATTGCCGTAGCAAGTCTTCACCACTTTGTCAATTTCTTTTTCCCCATGTGTAGAAACTTAGCCAATTTTTAAAAAAAGATACCATGTCTCACAAAAGAACTAGATCTTCAAAGACTACTCCTGAAAACCCGATTTTGATCGATGAAGAAGTGAAAGAGAGATTTGATTTAATCTTCAAGCATCAACCTATGATGCCAGAAAAAGGTTTTGACTTGAAGAGTAACGATTTGATGGTTGTTCCTATGCTGATTAGAAAGAAAATCAATGCTCTCAAGTGGGAATGACTTTGTGATGCTCGTTCACTTCCCGATGATGAACTAGTTCGAGAATTCTATGCTAGTTTGACTATGAAAAGATGCTATTGAGGTAATCATTCGAAAGAAAAAGGTACCTCTTACTTCTAAGTCCATCAATGATTTGTTTAACTTACTTGATGTTGAAGAAGATGAGTACTACCCTATGATGACCAATATCAATTGGGATTTTCTTCAACAAGTGCTTGATGTTGTGATAAATCAAGGATCCCAATGAATTATAAGAAAGTATAGGAGCTGTTCTTGTCAAAGGGAATACCTAAAACCAATAGCAAAGGTATGGTTTTATTTCATTCGCTACAATTTTATGCCTATCTCACATAGTTCCACCATCACGATGGAACGGATGCTCTTGTTATATGCAATCTTGACAGAAAGTCCATTAATGTTGGGAAAATTATTCTCAAGGAGATTCATGATTGTGCTAAAAAGAAGACAGGAAGTGCTAATTTCCCATCATTAATCACTTTACTTTGCTTAAGGGCCCATGTTAAAACACAAGCAAATCTGAAGGGACAATATGTTCAAGGGTGCATTACAAATCATGATCTTGAAAGGTTAGTAGAGAAGGTGCATGAGCTGAATCAAGGCAAGCAAGAAGAGCCAACTGAGCCATATACCGAGAGTCAACAAACGAAGCTAAAACTGAAGCTAATTCAGTTACAAACACTAAAGAGGAAGAATCTGATAAGGAACCGAACAGTCCTAAACCAGTTGAAGGAGCTGCAAACCCTAAACCAATGGTTGAGCTAGAAGAAGAACCAGTCAAGCTAAGTGTTGAACCTGAATCTACAACTCCTTTGCCGACTTCTGTAAGTGCATCAAGGAAATCGGAGTTGCCAGTTTTGATGGATATGTGCAAGTTCATGCACAATCAACAACAAACTTACTGGAAATATGCAAAAATTAGAGATAACTCAACTCGAAATACTTTTAAGAATATCTCTAATACTTTTGTACCTAAGTTCCCAAATGCTATCTTTGAGACATGGACAGAAGGTACTGACTATGCAAGCGGAGATGGAGCTAAAGAAGACAAGGGGAATAAGTCAGAAAAATAAAAGGGGAGATTCTTGTCTTGTTATTTATTTAATTTCTTTTAGGTCTTTAGGAATTTATTTCGTTTGTAAATAGGATTTAATTTCTGCAGAATAAAACATAGCAAGCATGAATAAACTTAACACTTCTTTAGAAAGAAAAAGACTAAGTAATGTGACAATGGGAATGCACATGTCTAGGATTGGGTTATTAGGAAAGACTTGGTATTTAAGCAGTCTTAATGACTCACCTCTCTTTCTTTACAACCCTACCTGGTGTTCAATTTTCATTCATTACTTTGTTCTTGTAATGAGGACATTGCCTCTTTTTAAAGGGGGTAAGGCAAATAAATTTCTCAAATTTTTAAATCTTCAAGTATGTTTCAATCATTTCTTTCATAAGTATGTTTTAATAAATGAATGTTTAGATACATTTTTTTTGTTAATAAGATAGTTTGTATACAAGTATGAATAATGATTATATCTGAGTGAAAGTATGTTATCATGAAGAATGGAATGCTTGTATGATCTTAGCCTTAGTAATGTTTTCCATGAAAACTTAGTTTCTCTTGAGATTAGACATGCATGAAGGTTTATATCTATAGAATTGACTTAGTAACTTTCTTGAGGTGAAATCCTAGGAGACATAAAAATCTAAAATGATATAGGCACTATTTCTTTGGATCGTTTGAGCCTTTTCAAGCCAACCATATGATATTAGACCCTTGAAACTGTAATTTTGAGCTTAAAGGCCTGTTTATTGCAATAAAACCACATTATAAGCCAATTACCATGTAACAGTCTGATTTAGACCCTAGTCGAGATAGTGGTTTCGGGACCACAAATCCAAGTCAGTGACATGTTTTAATATTATTTTCTGTGATTATAGTACGTGATTAAGCATGTGTGAAAGTTTTGTGAATTGATTTTATCGATTGGTTACTTAATTTGCAAAAAGAACTAAATTGTAGAGAATGCATAAGTGGCCTTTTATTTGTTAAAGTGCTTTATTTCTAGTTTCTTTTAATATGAAGGCTTTAAAATAAAATTAGGCCATTGTATTATGGTATGGACGGTAGTGGGCATTCATTTTAAAGATTTTATAATGTATATGGACGGTAGTGGACATTCATTTTAAAGATTTTATAATGTATTCATTAAGGATAAAAAGGTAAATAGTTAATAAGCTTAATTAAATAAAACAAATAGATGGAATAATGTTCATTTTTGCTGTTTCTCCACCGAAATAAAGAAAAGAAATAGGGTTCATGAGCTTTGAAACATTCGACCAACAACTAGTTTGATTAAAGGTTCATTTTTGTTCAGTTTTTGATAATTTTTACGTTTTTGTGATCGTTGCTTTGTGTTCTATCAAGCCCATGTTTTAATTTTAGAATTTGATGATGATTTTGAGATGTACCATTGATGAATGATTAAGCTTTATGATAGTTGATAATGAAATATGAAAGATATGTGATAGATTAATATGTTTTGTCTTTGGATTTTTGATGAATTTTAGTAATTTGGGCAAAATTGTGAAAATAATAAATTGAAGGACTAAAATTGAAATAAGTGAAATGTATGGACTTGTATGAACATGAGGAAGATTCGGTCTAAGCATGAAATATTGAAATTTTGTATATTTTGTGATTTTATTAAATAGGGACTTAAATGTTAAAATGTGAAAATGTGAGGGCTAATTTGTAAAATGCCCTAAATGTGTGTTTTTGGATTGAATTGAATGATTTGCTAAATAAAAGAGTTAAATATGAATATGTATAGATCAAGAACCAAAGAAAATGGATTTAGATCGAGGAAAGTTAAAAGTGGTCGAGTAGTCGTTTTTGTCCGTTCATATCCATACGAGGTAAGTCTATATACATAAATGTATTTGAGTTGATTTATTCATGTTATATGAAATTGAATTGTGAGAATGACTATGGAAGATGTACATGTGAAATCCGAGAAAGTTTCGACAATGTGTCAATGTCTGAAAAGTCTCGTACGAACCATAGGAATAGTTAGGGTACATATGTCATGACATAGGGTTTTGATATGTGATATCGTGTAAGACCACGTCTGGGACATTGGCATCGGTTTGAGAATTATGTGTAAGACCATGTCTGGGACATTGGCATCGTATATGATTTCGTATAAGACCCTGTCTGGGACAGTGGCATTGATATTTGATTACATGTAAGACCATGTCTGGGACGTTGGCATTGTACGAGTATTCTGAGTAATTCGAGTATCCTATTTGATTCTGAATGGTTCAACGGGCATTTAGAGAATTGAATAACTATGTGAAATGTGTATCGATACAGGTACGTTCGAAGTGTATGCATAGTTTGAGTATGAAAAGTCTGTATATGTGAGATTATGGAATTTGAGATACATGTGTGGACATAATGAAATAAGATATGTTATAGCCAAGTGTGTTATGACCTAATGAAATACATGGAGATGAGATTTTTTGGTAAGCAAGTGGTTAGAAACAATTGAGCCAAAGAAGAAATATGAATTTGCTATTATGTTATGCTAAAGATTATGTGAATGAAACAGTTATAATTGTTTTACATGATAAGTTTATTTGTATATGGCTTACTAAGCTTATGAAAGCTTACTTTGTGTATGCGTGCATTTTTTTTTTATAGATTATCAAAGCTATGGAAAGCTCGAGGATCATCACCACACTATCGAACTATATTTTGGTACATTTTGAATGTTTACATATTTAAGTATGGTATGTATAGGCTAGTAGTATTAGATTATGTTTTGAGATGTATATATAACCATGTGATATGGCTTGTTAATGAATATGTTCTTAGATGAGTTTTGTTCTTGTTTATGATGTCTAAGGTGAACTGTTTTGGTGAGTTAATGAATGGTCAAAATGAATTGGTCAATGTTGGTAAGTTCTTGACTAATTTGTGAAATTGATATGATGAGAAATACTATAAATTGGTATGGATTAAAATGATATATATAAGTATATGTTTATATGTGAAATTGATAATTTGGAATGGTAAGTTTGAGTAGAAATTGAATATGGAAATGAAAAATGTTGTTAAAAGTTAAATTGTGCATGTTTTGGTTGCTTTTGGTTGCTTTTCGAGTATAAAATAATGCTTGTTGGTGCTTGTAGGATTGACCCTAAAATGGGTGGCAAATTGGCCTTGTAAATGGCCTAGATTTGCCCACACGGTTGAGCACATGGGCGTATGTCTCGACCGTGTCCCTTGTGGTTGTATTTCGAAGTAAGTCAAACTTGCACACGGGCAAGACACACGGGCATGTGACAAGCCGTGTGAATCAAGTCAGTGTTGCCCACGGGTAATGCACATGGGCGTGTTCTCGGTCGTGTGGACAAGTCAGTATGTATGCCCTATTTTGCCACGGCCTAGACACATGTGTGTGTCTAATGCTGTGTGAGGCACACAGCCTGTCCACATGGGCGTGTGACCTTTGTAACTTTGAAAAATGTTTGATTTTCAGAAAAATTTTGTATGATCTCAGTTTAGTCCCGACCCCTTCCCAATGCATGTTTAGGGTCTCGTAAACCTTTTAAAGGGACTTTATATGTTAGATTAGCTAGGATATGATGATGATGTATCGTGTGTTGTGAAATGATTGTAAATGTTTCGATATGTCTGGTAATGCCTCTTTACGGGTTAAGGGTGTTACATACCATCTTTTTAAGTTATCCTAATTTTGTGCACCTATCTTTAATTAAAGTTTTCTTGGTAATCAATATTTGAGGAAATTTTCAAAAAGATGTATTTGCTCATGCTTAAAAAAAAACAAGAGGAAAAGAGAGAGAAGAAAAGTTGCTCAGTCTCCAAAAAGGAAAAATGTATGGGCTTGAATTCAAAATAAGTTTGAGGGTGTTCCAAAGGTTCACTTAAAGAAGAAGGCTGTAATTTGAGAATCCAAGACAGAGAGTTAAAGGTTAAGATTTTGAAACTAAAATGTCCCATCTCTTAAAATCCCTACCTTTAACCGAGCCCCATTACAACCTTATAAAAGACCTATTCATTTGATGCTTATGTCACCTACATTAGTGGAGAGGAAGTACTGTTGAAGTTCATAAATAAGCCTTATGATTGTTTGCTTGATTGATAAGAAATTATGTTGAATGAAGAATGTTATCTATGGCTATGACATACATACAAACTATGATTCATGTTAGCTTATTTTGAAACTTAGTATAAAATTCTATAAGTGTTCCATATGAATTACTTGTTAATAAAGAAGATATAAGAACATGAAGTTATTAATGCATGAGTATGGGACAAAGATTAATGCTGCTTACACAATTAGCAATTTTGCCTTAGCAAGACCTTTTGCTGTGCATAGCCATTACTCGGGACGAGCAATGATTTAAGTTTAGGGGTGTGTAAATGGAAAAATATATAGGATTTTTCCTTTATAATTTATCACCTTTTTACTTAAATTTTTGTTAAAACTAAGTAATTGTTTAATAAATTAATGAAATATGTGAAAATATGAAATTAGGACATAGAAATTATTAAAATGTGATTTTATGCTTTATTATATAGTTTTCATGCATAAAATGGCTTATTTTATATTAAATTAAGCATATTATATTTTTAAGACATGAAGTGGGCCATGCATGATTAAATTAAATAATAAAATATAAAATTATATTTAAATATTCATTTTTAGATATTTCATTAATAATTTGGGTTGTAATTAATTATTTAAATTGGATAAATTTTATTCTTTGGTCCTCTAATTTATTGATTTATTTTGGACAAGTCTGATAGTTTTGTTGGATTACAAAACCATCCAAATTGGAGATCAAGTCAACCCAATTTTCGGCTACAATTGGCTGTTTACATAAACCACTTTTTGGTTTAATTGCACAAGGTCCTTACAATGTTGAAGAAATTAGAGATTTGCCTGAAGACTTGCACTTGACCAAGTCTCAGTCTTGAGTTGTTGTGGCACTTAAAATGAGTAGAAATCAGCTTAATTTTTTCAATTCATGGCCGGCCACCCTTTGAAGATGCTTGAAGAGATGAAACCTCCTATTTTTAGCAAACTATCCCCCTCTCCTCACCTATAAATAAGACCCCCTCATTCATTCATTCATTCATTCATCATCATTCTCTCTTCTCACTCAATTCTCTTAGCATTTTCTATTCCCCACGCCTAGCATCATCTCTTCATATAGATTTTAGCAATTAAGCCTCTTAAAGAGCCATTGGTCAGCCACCTTGGAGAGCCATTAGAAAAGGACCAAGGCAAAGGAGCGAAGGAGCCTCGTCGATCAGAGTCTTGGGTGACAGCCACTTTGATTTGGGTTTAATCTTTCTTTTCTTTGATTTAATCTGAAAATGTTTGCTATGTGTTCTTTGTTCTTGTTTACAACAATGCTAGCTTAATTTTATTTAAGCTAGGATGATTGCTTTGATTAAATAATATTTATTTGATTCATGCTTATAATGTTTGTGCCTCAATCGATCATGTTTTCAATTAAAATCAAGTTTGTATTTCGTTCATACGTGATTGAAATGCACTTGAATTAGCTGAGCAATCCTGACCTGACCAGACGAAGGCTAATGGACACATAATTGAAATGTGCATGCTCAATTTTGATCCTAACCCGATTAAATTGCAGGTTGCTTAACAACTCTGACCAAGCTCTGTTATCTGCATAGTTTTTAAATTTGTGTGATTAATCTGTTTCAAGCCTGACACATCCCTGTTACCTCACACGAATGCTAAGAAACCCTTAATAAATAAGGATCAGTAAAATGCATATTTACTAAGTAAAGGATTTCGAAAGGACATAATGTGGTTTCCAAACTCATGAAAGATCGAGTTGCCATGGAATGTTTTTCTGAATATTATTAAGCATGTTGATAATAAATTGAGTTTAATTAAAGTAATTGTCCTAGTTTATTTATGTTATAATTATTGTAAATTGTGTTTAATTTTGCTAAAATCTATTTCATTCATATAGTTTGCATATTTAGGATAATTTGCATTAGGGATCATTGCATTTAGTTTAATATACTTAATTTTAATCATCACTTCTCAATCATATTGTGCTTTTATTTACCAAATTGTTAATATAATTTTACAAATTAAGTGACTTAGTACAAATACAATCCATGTGGAGACGATAACTTGATACTTATTTATTACTTGATAACGACTGTGTACACTTGCATAAACCTACGCGTTACAACATGTAATACAACTTACATAATGTATTAATAACTTTGCCTCTATTGGTTATCAGATGGAATTAACTTTGCATGTTGCATATTACCATGCCATCTGAAGTTAATATCTTTATCTTTTGTTCTTTTTCCAGGTTTGCACCGGAAAGTATTCTCTAGTATGCAAAATTTCAAATTATAAGAAGCATTTTAGAGAATTCTCTATATTGGGTATAATTTTTAGTTATATGTATTTAGTATTTAAAGATAAAGATATACACTGATTCTATATGTAAAAGTAGGTTTCTCAACTTCCCAATGAAAAAGAGACAGTTTATGAAGCATTGGACAAATGGGTAGCTTGGGAGACTTGAGTTTCCATTGATTGTAGCTACAAAAGCTTTATGAATTTTCAAGAAGAGGAGCCAATGGTTCCGTGTTATTCAAGTATATTGGTATTCTTGCTTTGTGTTTTCCAGCTTCTAAAATACATTCATTGATGTAGGGAAACTTTATATGTTCAAAAATTTTCCATTAATATATATTATATTAAAAAGCCTTCTATTATCATATTTGATTCTATAGAATACTCTCAATCAGTATTTTAAAGGAACTTTAATGCTATTCTTTCTGAATAGATACTTTTAATCAGTATTCTTTGTGAAGTTTGGCACATGTAAAAATGAAGTTACATGAGAGTTTGTGATTACATACATTAAATCTTTATTATTCATTTTTACTTTTACATGATATTCTTATATTATGCACGTCTAGCAGCATAAATAAATTAATGAAAATATGTCAAATATATATATACAACATAACAATTTCATCAGTTCTTTTACTATATTTCAACAGCTATCTATAAGTAAAAATATTTGGGACAAGATATTTTTTAAATTTCTCTTTTAAATTATTCTTTAAGTAACATATAGATTATGACATATATGCTAAATTATTTGTTTCACTAATGATATTCAAGTACATTAAATATGCATTATATTTTAAAAATAATAAATTAGGCTATATATTATTTTTTGTAATATTATATATTATTATTTTTATTAATTCATATTTTAATAATTGTTATATTAAGAATATTATTAAATTGTATATTATTGTTAAATTATATTTAATAATAATCCTATTAAAATTTAATAACAATAATCATCCTTCTAAAAAATATTTCTGCTAAGGGTATTCTGGTCATTTCAGCTTCTTTTCTTATGCTATTACAACTCTATTCCATTCAACCAAACACGATAATACTATTACAGTTCTATTCCATTCCATTCAACAAAACAATTGAATTGCTATTACAATTCTATTCCATTCCATTCAACAAAACAATAGAATTGATATTACAATTCTATTCTATTACAACTCTATTCCATCACAGTTCTATTCCATTACAGCTCTATTCCATTATAGTGAAGCAAACGTGGTGTAAAAGTCTTAAGTTGCCCATTGATTGAATCAAGCCCATCACCAATTTTGTTTGACACATGGACTGGATTTGTAACACCCCCGGACCCGGCCCAGATGTTATGGCTGAATCTGGTGATGTCACATCAAAGGAATATTTCAAAATGACTTCGCTTATCTAAAACTTAAGTTTAAAGCTTAGAACCCAAAATCCGAGCAACTTGTAAGTAATAATGAAAGCTCATTTTATCATTTTAAGTATTTCGAAAACCATGTTTAAATATAAGAAATTTGCTCAGGTTTAATAACTAAGTAAACAGTTGAAACAATAATAACAAAACTCAAAATCTAATGTCAAATCGGAGTACAAGGCCTTATTATATCCAACAAAAATAAAGCAATTAAACCATGTCTTTTGAAACAAATAAACAAAGATTTAAACATCTTGTAGTGTAGCCATCTCCGAGTCCTCTCTCACATCGAGACATTTACCGAAGATCACCTAAAACATTAAATAAACGGTGTGAGTTTCGAAACTCAGTGTGTACAACCCTTGGCATTCAATTCAAAATACAATTATCACATTGGCTTGAGCCCTATCAAAATAGGTGATCTTGGGCCTTAGCCCACAATGACCCCATATCATATCATAACATATCATATGCAAAACAAGGTAATGCAAAACCCTCCCCAAAAATCCATCCGCTACACACCATTTCCCTTCCAACCTTACACACCTGTGGGGATTTCTAAATCGACCCACCCATAGTCTACACACCAAAGGTAGCACTCACAGCGGCACTACTCAACGTTGTAGCAAAGCTGCTAATCATATAATGGGCTTAAAGCCACCGGTGGATCCATGGTCGTCAAGCGACTGTGCGATCCTCAAATCTTCCTCCGTACCATAATTCCCACCCATATGCATCCTAATCAGAATATCATATGAATGCAACATGCACATAAGTAACATCCACAAAACTCATACTCATCACATAGGGGTATTTTTGTCATTTCACAACCCAAGGGTATTCCTGTAAATCTACTCTACAGGGGTATTTAGGTAATTTTACAAAACAGAGGTACCTTGGGAATTTTGTAAATCAAAGATGTTTTGGTAATTCTGCAAACCAAGGGTATTCTGGTAATTTCATAATTCGGGGCTATTTTAGTAATTTTACAAATCTAAGGATGTTTTGGTAATTTTCAAACTAAGGATATTTTGGTCATTTTCAAATTAGGGGTATTTTAGTAATTTTAAAAATCTAAGGGTATTTGGTCCCTCTCGGGTTTTAGTTATGAACTTTGGCCCATTAACAAGTCCTTCCGGCTAAAATGAATTGACACTATGCACCAGGTAGGATTCTAGAGAAGAGGAGGTGGGCCACTAGGACCGCTTAAGTACTAAGCTCTCCTTAGATCCAATCCTAGACATGCATATGTCCGTTGCCACACTCTAACCTAGTGACTTGTCCAGGGACATGTTTAATTATTAGGTTAAGTCTTATGCGGTTTAAGAGTTGTTCAGAACTAAGCCTAAAATCCAAAAAACCCTATCATACTAGTCTACGTCCCCATAAAGCCCATCAACCCCTTTCACGTTCATATAACCCATAACAGCTACATCACATTTTTATGGCCCACTAGGCCCAAATCTCAGTCATATGACCCATTAGGCCCAAAAAAATCCAGATCATGTAACATGCATGTCTAACCCAATTCATATAATCAAATTAACCCATTTCATCAAACTTAGCCTCAGGGCCTACCGGGCCCATTTAGCCACTTTTGGCCTTTTGGCTTTCCGGCGTTGCCGGTATGTGTGTGTAGTGTTTGTACACACCTGGTTACCACGACGTGCTATTCTATCCTTAGCCTTGAACTACAACCAACCAACCTTCAATCAACCACTCATACTTAATCAAAATATTTACTGAAAAGCTGAAGCCTTACCGTAACCTTACCGTGTGCCACCGGTTCTAATAGCCTTTCCTTAGCTACTAATCATGAGTATCCCCTAGACTGCACTTACACATACATCATTAAAATTTGAGAGACTCATAATCCACACAAGTCACCCCTATAGATCACACACACATTCGGCCATTCACTTAATCCACCATTGAGTTGAGTACACTTACCCTTGCTAACGATCCTACCACACTTGCGATCTTTGAACCTTATCCTTGTTATCACAGAGTTAACGATGGGACAGTTAGATAGCCTTTCGGCTTTTAGCAAAATGTACAAAAAAGGTTAACCGAATACTTACCAAATCCACTTTCGATCTTGCGGCCTAAATTCAACTTTTGAGATTAGTATGGTGACAACAATTCGACACCAATAGGGAGAAGAGGAGGAGAAGTGATCGGCTAGAACTAAAGGTGAACAAGAGAAGGAATTTAAGAAGAGAAGGTATGGGGAATTCAGCTAGAGAGAAAACAAAAATTTCGGCAAAGGTATGATGGTTTTTTTTTTTGGCAAATGGAAGAATTCGGCTAAGGGGGAGAAAAAAATGTAATGGAACCCAAGGAACCTCTCCAAGGAATTCGGCACCTCCTTTTATAGCCAATAGTCGAATCCTACCTTCCCCCACAATCCAATTTGGCACCAACTCTTCCCACCTCTCATCTCCTAATTTTTCTCCATGATATCTCCCTTATCTCATCTAAAATTCCCTTCTTTATCAACTCACAAGACCAATTCAAACACTTCAACAAATGAGTCCAAATTCCACACAACTCTGGCCGTCCACTAAGCAAAATAAACACTCCAAAAACACCTTACCACTACTCGAACCTTGGACCTCTTCACACCACCTTGTAGCTCCCCTAGTGACGCCACCTTGCCACTGAACCACAAGCCCATTTGTGTCCTATTTTCCCCTTAATCTGCTTAAGAGGCCTAATGCCTGAGACTAGGGTCCACTAAAGCAAGAAAAATAAATTTTTCCCTATGGTCATCCCTATCTCTAAGACTTCAAATAATCTCGATAATACCTTAAAATTAATATTCTAAGTGCTACTCATATATACCAACCTCAGTGCACATAAATTTAAAGTTTCGGGATTTTTGGGGCGTTACAACCCAATAGGCCCAAATTCGGGGCGTTACAAGATTAGCATCATAGGCTTTGGGCTCAACCCAATTTGAATGATAAAGTTCATTTTGCACTTGGGCCTCTCTTGTTTGGGCCAATCTCAACATCCTCAAATTGCATTGTAACATGATGTGACCGGAATCACATCAGGTTCAATTCCTCCTCTATTAAGATGTAACACCCAAAACCCGGCCTAGACGTTACTACCAAATCTAACGTGTCACATCAAAGTGCTTTTCAAAATTAGGCTTGTTGATAGATATTTGTTTTTAAACGATAGCCATGTTTGTTACTATTGGTTTCTTAGTTGGTTAAAAATCCCGTGAAAGCTACTCCAATTAATGTCATTTTGAATTTTGAAAATATTTGTTTGTCTTTTAAAACAGTTATTATTTTTGAAAATTTATTTGTATCAGTTTGGCAGTTTCAAAATAAGAAATTAAACCCAATTAAAAGAAAATAAAATCACCAGAGGCCTTATTACATAAATATCAACCCAATATAAAAATTTAAATAACTAGGTCTAAAATAAAATACTAGCAAACATGTGACCACCTCTGAGTCCTTCGCAGCTCCAAATCATTTAAGGCTGGGGATTACCTGTACAGTTAAAAGAAAAAGGGTGAGTTACGAGAACTCAGTGTGTAATCCCCTATCATGTAGTAATAGTTTGGGCCCGAGCGCTGTTCAGTAATAGCACATTGTGGCCTAAGCCCAATACAGAATCAATATAGTGGACATATGTAACCCACCCCACCCCGCCCCAATCCAACCAACACACCACCCGTACCAACCAACACATCATGTGGGGAGAAAATCAACCAACCCAACCAACACACCAAATATTGCAGCAGATAGCCGCGATAATAATGATATATATGGCAAAGCCACGATAATGATAACGCAGCAAAGTACATCGAAAGCGATAACACAACAAAGCCGCGATAATGAAGATATGTGGTAGAGCCACCAAGATCTGATATACTTCCTCCATAACAGTATCCCAACCCCATGCAGTATGTCATGTCATAAATCATACATATATGTAGAATGTCATACTCAGTAACAATCATATACAAATTATGAACACATCAGTCAACCTACCCTTAGGGGTCTAACAGTCATTTTACTCTTCAGAGGTATTTCAGTCATTTTACTCAGGGGTATTTTAGTCATTTTACTCTTTAGGGGTATTTTAGTCATGTAACAACCTTCTCGAAGGTCTACAGTTGCCTCAAGTGACACAGATAACATATATGGTCAAAACGGTGTAAATGGGCCCAAAGCCCAATATTCGACCCAAGTGGGCCCACACGCTCGTGTGACCCATTTAGCCCAAATTCAGTCACGGCTATGTGAACGTTATAGCCCAGTTCAGTATTTGCCACTTATCGTGGGTTTATTCCATGTGAGGCTCACGAGCCCATTGAGCCCACATGACCCATTTCAGCCAAATGAGGCCCATAATGGTCCAAGAGCATGAGAACGCTCGTGGTGGCCTCTACAGTCTATCTCCCATGATTGTGGGCTTGGTTTACCACACGAGCGATCGTACGCTCGTGTGGCCTCAACTGTCGAAGTTTCGGCTTTTTGGCTTTTACCAACTCACAGAAATGATAGTGTGATTACACACGTGATTACGATGTTGCTCTACACTCCACAAGCACCCAACATAGATTCAAACAAGATCCAAAGTTACCCTTTTAACCGATAGGATAAAGCACCCTCTTATTGGCGCTTAAATCGAAACACCCTTCTTACCTTGTTTGAATAAGGATGATCTTAGCCCCTCTATGATCGCTATTCAGAAACAATCACACGCCCTTGTTGGTTTCCTATAGTACAATCAACAGCTGATTAGTAACTGATAGGGCCCATTCGGCCAACCCCAAGTAACGTAAGGTAACACTTTTACCTTATTTGCACGTTGAGGACGAAAGTGTGACTCCTCCAAACCGTTCACACTCCACCACTCCTTGAGGACGACTCTAGAATCGCAACGAGTTCAGTACGTGAAAGAGGAAATGACAATCAGTTAGCAAAAGAGAGTATTCGATTTTGGAAAAGAAGAAGAAGAGTATAGGGTATTCGGTTTTAACAAGAAAAGTAGAGAATAGATTTTGAACACTTACGATAGTCAGAACCTTTGCAGTAGATCGACACAGAGAAGGATTACTAACAGTGATATTTGGCCAACCTAGAATAGAAGATGAACATAAGTTAAAAGAAGGGAAAGGGAAGGTTCGGCTAGACTAGGAAAGAATCCAATTACAGAAGAAAAGGGGAAAGGAAAAATAGATGTTAGGCTCGGCCAAGAAGAGAGGAAGAGATTAGCAAAGATGCAGAGAAGGAATGACACAAATGGTCAGTTTCGTAGAACCTGAAATACAAAAGTGCAAAAACCCAAATTGCTAGCAAGGAAATTCGGCAACTCCCCTCAACACTCACAAAATTGAACAAGGAAATCATAGTGCCGAAGATGCTCCCTCTTGTCCCCCTAACCAACTCTCACTAAGGCCTTAGAGTCCCCAAACGGCCACAACTCCCTTCACATTTCAAATTCCTTGAAAATCATCATAAATCACTCCCCTTATCCCTCCTTGATTTACTCCTTGATATCCTCCATAACAACTCCGAAACCAATTCAACCTTCACCTTACAGAGTTCCAGTCTAACTCCACTTCTCATGCTGTAAGGAAATAAAATAAATACTCATTTGCCTGCCAAGGGATTCGAACCCAAGCTCTCACATCAGCCATTTCACGCCACTTGCCACTAAGCCACAAGCTCCTCTTGTATCATAAAACAAGCATTATTACTAATAAGGCCTAAGTTCCAGTGTCCAGGTTCATTTAAGAGAAAACTAAAAATTTTTCAAGAGCCAAGACTTGAACCTAGGCTTCTCACACACCCCTATACACACCCAAATCACTTAGCCATTCAAGAAAACAAGCAATTTATGTCAAAACATGCAAAATTACAGGCCCTACATTTTTGGGGCGTTACATAAGATTTGTATTTTTATTTCATTTGTTTCAAGCTTTACTTTTATTTTTAACTACTATTTTTAACATATTAGCTCCTCTAGTTAGATGGTTAAAAAATAGAGATTTTATCCTTTAAACTTAAATTTGATTTCTCTTTGTTAAACTAAGCTTTATTTGATAAAATATTTTGATATAATAAATGTAACACCCCAAACCCGGCCTAGACGTTATGGCTGAATTTGGCGATGTCACATGGAAGGGATTTTGAAAACGGTGCCAACTCGATAAAAACCTTAAGCTTATAAATCTTTAATTGCTTTCATTTATTTCAAAACATATGCTCAATTAGTCGACTTGCCTTTAACATATCATTTTAGCAGAAGCTTAGGAAAATGGTTGTGTTTAGGAAACCGTTCAAGATTTTAGAAGACCTTTGTTTTGGTGAAAATTGAGCTATATGGAAATTATGAAATAATTAAAATGGCAGTCAAATCCAAAATTAAAAGAAAATGAAAATAGCCCGTAAAGTCCAGATTACATAAAAACCAAAATAAACCAAATTATAGAAATTAAATCGTAGCTAAGTCCAGTTCGAAAGTGTGGTCACCGAGGGGCTCTGCAGCATCGATCCGACTAAGACTGTGGATTACCTGTATAGAATAAAACTGAAAGAGTGAGTTTACGTAAACTCAGTGTGTAACCCCACAGAACTAAGCATGCATACAACCAAAAAATTAGAATCAGTCATATATAGATTCGAGTCTAAGCCGATTACTATCACAGATACATATTCGGGCCTAAGCCCATGTCAGATACAAATACATATATGCAAATTAGAATCGAAAATCAGATATCCTACCCCCATCCTCTACACACCATCTCTGACCATCCCTACACATCATGTGGGGTTAAAAACACCCACCCAACCCTACACGCCACGTTGTACCGATGCCGCACATAACAGATATAACACAGCCATGCTGCCAGAAAATAGGCAAAACTGCCTTTCAGAACACTTCCTCTAAAATACATCATATCCCACCCCATTAACAGTAACAGAACATACATACAGAAGTAATAGATAAATTATGCTTAACATGCTTGTGTAAACAGATAACAAACATACATACATAAGCATGCTCAGAACCATATTTCAGTCTAACAGATCATTTGGTTTTAGGGTTAGATAGAGTTTACTGACCCTACTGTAGGCCCACAGTCGATTAGGACGACCTGTACAGTCGATTAGGACGACCTGTGCAACCCAACGAAAAATTTTAGTATAACGGCCCTACATACCCGTGTGGGCCCACAGACCCGTGTAGCCCACACGTCCTGATTGGCCTTGCCCGTGTGTGGCCCACATGCCCAATTTGGCCCACATGCACAATTTGGCCCAGATACAACACGCCCGTGTGGCCCACATGCCCAATTTGGCCTAGCCCGTGTGGCTCACACGGTCACACTCGGGCCATCACACGGCCATGTCTTGCGCACGGCCTAGCCTTCACTAATCACACTGCCGTGTCATCGCACACAGCCTACCACACGGCCATGTGATATCGATAGTGGGGTTTTTTAGCTTTCGCCGAATCCTATTTTTCTGCATTTTGGGTACATACCTGGTTATTGATTTGATGTAAAAACAAATCTCGAGACCACCAGAACCTATAACCGTCATACCAAAGCTCAAAATTAGACTTAAAAACATGGTTAAACGGAGAATTTGAAACCAACCATAATCCAAATCAACACTTATCGCTTACCCCAACTCTCCAAGCAACTGACTACGACTCCGTAGGAGAAGAAACACGATCTCCCTGATTCATTACTACCCAAAACAAACGTATAACCCCAATGAATGATGGAAAGACACAAGTTATAGACAAATCTAAGCCTTACTTACCCAAACATGCAAAGAAAACCAATATAACAATAACGGAGGTCCGACAGTCATCAAAAGAAAACAAAATTGAAAGTGGAAAAGGGGGAAACGGCAAAGAAGGGATTAACGTCAGAAATTTGGGGAAAGAGAATATAAAATTTGAAACAAAAAATAAAATCCCAGCAAGATAGCATATCCCCTCAATTTACTCCCGCTAGCCCACTACTCAACCTCCTAAGAATTCTGTACAAAAGCTGGAATAAAAAGTTGGGGCGTTACAACTCTATCCCCTAAAAGAAATTTCGACCTCAAAATTTACCTGATCAAAATAGATGAGGATACTACTGATGCATTGAGTCTTCAGGTTCCCACGTGGCCTCCTCAGTGCTATGATTCTACCACAGCACCTTCACTAACAGAATAGGCTTCCTTCTCAGAACTTTGATGTCAAGATCCAGAATCTGAACCGACTCCTCCTCAAAGGTCAAATCCGGCCTAACCTCAATCTCCTCAATAGATACAACATGAGATGGATCAGACCGGTATCGCCTCAGCATCGAGACATGAAACACATCATGGATCCGGTCTAACTCTAAAGGTAGATACAAATGATAAGCAACAGGTCCTACACACTTCAGAATCTGATACGGTCCAATAACCTAGGGCTCAGCTTGCCCTTATGACCGAACCTCAAAACCTTCTTCCATGGAGAAACCTTGAGAAATACGAAGTCCCCCACGGAATACACAATATCACGTCTCTTCAGATCCACATAAGATTTCTATCTATTAGAAGCCGCTTTCAAACTATCCCAAATCAATCTAACCTTATCCTCAGTCTCAGAAACTAACTCAGGACTCAGAACTCGACGTTCACCCAACTCAGTCCAACACAGCGGAGTGCGACACTTACAACCATACAAAGCCTTGTAAGGTGCCGTCTGAATACTAGCCTGAGAACTGTTATTGTAGGTGAACTCAGCAAGTGGCAGATAATCCTCCCAACTGCCTCAAAAATCGACCACACAACTCCTAAGTATATCCTCGAATATCTGAATCACCCTCTCAAATTGACTATCGGTCTGAGGATGGAACGCAGTACTAAAGTCCAATCTCGACCCCAGAGCTTCATGTAACTTCTTCCAGAATCGAGATGTAAAACGAGGATCCCTATTAGAGATAATCGACACTAGAACCCCATGCAGTCTTACAATTCAGATATGTAGAGCTTCGCTAACTTTAGTAGAGAGTAGTATGTCTGAACAGGAATGAAGTGGGCAGACTTGGTCAATCGATCCATGATGACCCAAATAGAATCCTTCTTAGTGGGTGTTAAAGGCAACCCACTAACGAAGTCCATCGTCACTCACTCCTATTTCCACAGAGGGATCTTAACTGGTTGCAACAAACCCGAAGGCAATTGATGCTCAGCCTTAACCAATTGATACGTCAGACATCGAGCCATAAAGCTGGTAACCTCACATTTCAACCCCAGCCACCAGTATAATTCTCGAAGGTCGCGATACATCTTATTACCGCCATGATGCATAACATAAGGGCTACTATGTGCCTCCCTCAGAACCGACTGTCTCAAATCCAAATCATTTAACACACAAATCTAGCCTTGAAAACATAAAATACCATTACTATTCAATCCAAAATCTACAGTAGTACCACTCTCAACCTAATGAAACCGTACACCTAGAGTCTCATCTATTACCTATTTATCTCGAATATGCTCAATCCAAGTCGGCTTAACCTGCAACTCAACTAACAAACTCCCATCATCAAACAGACTAAGGCGAGCAAACATTATCCTCAATTCAGACATCGCTCTATGACTTAGAGCATCGGCTACCATATTAGCCTTACTAGGATGATACTCTATCACGCAATCATAGTCTTTAAGTAGCTCAATCCATCGCCGCTGCCTAAGATTTAACTCCTTCTGAGTAAGGAGATACTTGAGACTCTTGTGGTCGGTATAGATGATACACCTCTCACCATACAGATAGTGTCTCCAAATTTTTAGTACAAAGACCATAGCAGCCAACTCGAGGTCGTACGTCAAATAATTCCCTTCTTGTGTCTTAAGCTGACGGGACAAATAAGCCACAACCTTACATTCCTACATCATAATGCAACCCAATCCAACATGTGACGCATCACTGTAAACTACAAACTCCTTGTCGGATTTAGGCTGTATCAGAGCATGAGCCTGAGTCAAAACAGACATGAGCTTCTCAAAGCTCTCTTGCTGCGAATCTGTCCAAACAAAAGGGACACCCTTGCGGAGAAGCTTAGTAAGAGGAGCTGCAATCAGTGAGAACCCCTCGAAAAACTACCGATAATAACCCGCTAAACCCAGAAAACTACAAATCTCAAACACATTCTTGGGTTGTTTCCAATCCAACACAGCCTAAATCTTTCTAGGATTGATTCGAATCCCTTAAACAGAAACTAAGTGTCCTAGAAAAATCACTTCCCGTAGCCAGAACTTACACTTGCTGAATTTAGCATAGAGTTGCTTCTCACTCAAAATCTGAAGCACTACTCTAAGATGCTCATCATGCTCATCCTCAATCTTAGAGTATACCAAAATGTCGTTGATGAAGACCACGATGAACTGATCCAGATAGAGCTAAAACACTCGGTTTATCAAATTCATGAATGCAAATAGTGCATTCGTCAACCCAAAAAGCATAACTAGGAACTCGTAATGCCCATACCGAGTCCTAAATCCAGTCTTATGAACATCAACCTCCTTCACCCTCAACTGATGATACCAAGAATGTAGATTGATCTTTCAAAACACAGAAGCCCCTCTAAAGTGATCAAACAAGTCATCAATCCTCGGAAGTGGATATTTATTCTTCACAGTCAACTTATTCAACTGGCGGTAATCGATACACATCCTCATGGTCCCATCATTCTTCTTAATAAATAGGACTGGTGCTCTCCATGGAGACACAATAGAATGAATGAATCCACGGTCCAACAACTCCTGTAGTTGAGCCTTAAGCTCTATAAGCTCTTTCGTTCCCATACGGTAAGGGGCAATGGACACCGGAGCTGTACTCGAAAGAAGCTCAATCCAAACTCCGCTTCTCGATAAGAGGTAATCCCGATAACTCCTCAGGAAAGACATCCAGAAAATCCTTTACAGTTATGATATTCCCAACCCCCTGAATCAGAAACACTTTCGTAGGCCAAGTATGCCTCACACCTTTTTCGGACCAGTTTCTCAACTACTAGCGCGAAGATCACATGTGACAGATAGTCTCATTGCTTTCTAATCAATACCACTTCGACATCATCCTTGGTCCCCAGAACGACCTTCTTAGCTGCACAGTCCAAATTGACTCAGTGCTCCACCAACCAACCCATACCCAGAATTAGGTCAAACTCCCCAAACAGAAGCTCCATCATATTCGCTAGAAAAATAATCCCGTGCACCTCTAACGGACCATCTGTATATAGTTACTAACTCAATGAGACTGCTCCAACAGACTTAGTATAGTAACCTCACTAGTAGTACGCTCCACAGAAATCCCCAACGTCTTAGATATAGTACTAGAAATGTACGAGTGAGTAGACCCTATGTCTATTAAAGCCAAGTAAGGTACATCAAATACAAAAAACGTACCAGCGATGATGTCAGGAGCATCTCTATCCTCTCGACGACGTGCAGCATAAACCAAAGTAGGTTGTCTCTTCTCGATTTGACCTACACCTCTGCCCGGTGCTCTATGCCCTTGGCCCTTACCATTACCACCCCTAGCCTCACCACGACCCCTAGGTGGCTGCTGAACTACTCTCCACGATTGCATGGGACCTGATACCGAAGCTTGCACTTGATCAGCCCTCAATGGACACTTCTGAATGCAGTGCTCTAAAGACCCACATCTCAAATAGGCCCCAAGCCTCCTCCAACACTCGTCCGAATGGCGCCTACCACAATTACTGCACGGCTGCAACCCAGTAGGAGCAACAAAAGAAACAACGGCCCCTACTAAAATAGGCCCATCAGGCCTGGCCTTTTTCTTAGGCCTCTGCACAGAACACGAGGGCTTCGAATCCCTCTTATTCTTACCTCTCTCCCTATCTCTATTTTGGTGCTCCGTGCACTTAACATATTCGACAATCTTCACTTTCTCAACCAGAATGGAGAACTCGCGCTTCTTTTGCGGAGCTATCAAAACCCTCAGATTATCCCTTAGGTCATCCTCAAAATGTAACAGTTTAGTTTGTACCCTTGTCGGAACAGTGGTTTCGGGACCACAAATTCGAGTCCGTATAATTTTTTTAAATATTATTTTCTGTGTTGTTGGTATGTGATTGAGCATGTGTTAAAATTTCGTAAGTTAATTTATCCGTCTGTGTGCTAAATTTGACAAAAGGATTGGATTGCATTAAATGCAAAATTTGTATGCTATTTGCTAATATGCCTATGTGTTCTGGCTTATTAAGGTGGAGGCCTTATGTTGTTATAAATCCATTTATAAGATAATGGATGATTAAATGACATAATAACCTTGGAGTTTAATTTGTCTTATATGAATAATAAAGGGTAAAAGGGGAATTTATTAATGTTTGATAATTAAATAAAACCAAAAGCATAAAATGTGCTATGGTTATCATCTTCCCACCGAAAACACAAAAGTAAATAGGGAAGAAGGGCTTTGTATATTCGGCCATCACAAGCCTTGATTTAAGGTATGTTTTCGATCAATTTTTGATAATTTCTATGTTTTTGCAATCGTTGCTTAGTATACTATCAAACCCATGTTTCAATTTTGAGAATTTATGATGTTTGTGAAATGAGACATAGATGAACTCATATGATTTATGATGATTTATGGTGTTAAATGATAGATATGTGTTTGATGAACATATTTTGTTCTTGAATTTTTGATGAATTTAGCTAAATAGTGCTAAATTGTGAAAATAGCTATTTGAAGGACTAAATTGTGAATTTGGTAAAATGTGTGGACTTATATGTTATATAGGAGCATTCAGCTAAGCATGGTTAAATAATGATTTTGTGAATTTAATGTTTTGAGAAAAATGGACTAAATTGATAAAATGTACAATTGTAAGGGCTAATTTGTAAATTATCCTAAATATGTGAATTTGGATTGAAAAGAATATGTTGGTAAATAAAAGGGTTAAATTTGAATATGTATAGATCAAGAGCCGAAGAAATTGGACTTAGATCGTGGGAAGGCGAAAGTAATTGAGTAGCCGTATCCATTTCTGTTAAACCGAACTCGAGGTAAGTCATTATGCAAATAAATGTATTTATATTGAACAGTGTATGTTCATATGACTATGGTTAATGATGAATGCTTACAAGATGAATGTCCAAGAAGTCCCGTACGAATCTAGGAATAGATAGGATTAGCTATGTCATGAAATAGGTAATTGTTCTGTTTATCATGTAAGACCACGTCTGGGATGTTGGCATCGATATGATCTATACGTGTAAGACCACATCGGGGACATCGGCATTGTATTAATTCATGTAAGACCCTGTCGGGGACAGTTGCATTGACATCTGATTACATGTAAGACCACGTCTGGGATGTTGGCATTGTGTGACTATTCTGAGTAATCGGTATATCCTATTAGATTCCAAACGATTCAACCGAAAAATCTGAGCTATGAACAATTACGTGAAAGTATATTTGTTTCAGGTACATTTGGTATGTACACTAAGTGTGAATAAAAGGTAAGTATCTATATGAATTTGCTTTGAAGAAATGTATGATTGAGCATGAGAATATGAATGAGATACAAGAATGGATATGAATAAGCTAGTATATATATGTGATATATGAAATGAAATATGTGATAAACTTTATGTGAGTAAATGTGCCAAAGCCTATGAAATGTAATGGCTATGAGATATATAAGTACCAATGATACAATTTGGTTATAGGCATTGTATATTAGGTTTATTTGTATATGATTTACTAAGCTTTTGGAAAGCTTACTCTGTGTGTATGTTTTCTCTATTTATAGATCGTGAAAGCTATTGAAGGCTCGGGGATCGTCGAGGATTGTCACCACACTACTCAACTTGTTTTGGTACATTTTGGAAATGTATATAGCTAGATGTGGCATGTATAGACTAGTTATTTATTTATAAATATCAAGTGAACTTAGCCATGTGATTTGGCTACTTATGTGTTGATAATATGCATTAATAAATATGATATGTGATGTATATTTTGGTATAGTTTTGATAGTATATGAAGTGGTTAAGTTCAAGGTAAGTATTTGAATGAATTATGCTTGTGTTTACATGAGTAGTCTTGTAAAATGGCTTGATTGAAATTGGATTTTATATGTAGTGATTGGATATTTATTTTAATATGTTTTGGTTGCCAAATGTGCATGAGATGTTTTGGTAATTGTTTGTAGGTATGACACTAATGTGGGTGGCATATTGGCCTTGCAAATGGCCTATTTTGCAACACGGTTGTGGCACATGGGCGTGCCTAGTGACCGTGAGACTAAGTCAGTAGATAGTTAAGAGTACACGGCCTTGGCACACGGATGTGCCTGGTAGCCGTGTGGTGTAGTCAGGATCGGCCACGGCCAAGGTACACAGGCGTACTTGTTGGTCGTGGAGTTAAGTCAGATTCGACCATGGGGGAGACACATGGGCGTGTCTAGCAGCCGTGGGAGGTACACGGCCTGCCCACACTGGCGTGTAACCCCTGAAACTTAAAAAGTTTAAAATTTTTTGAAAATTTTTGTATGTGTTTCGGTTTAGTCCCAAGTCTATTTAGAGCATGTTTTAGGTCTCAATGACCTACAAAAGGGACACTATGAATATAAATGATGGTTTAATTTATGAAATTGTCTGATAAAGTTTTCGATCTGTCAGGTAATGCCCTTAACACTAATCCAGCGACAGATACGAGATAGGGGTGTTACATTTGGTTGGTATCAGAGCTACGGTTTAGCCGGTTCTTGGACTAACGTAGCATGCCAAAGTCTAGCTATACATGCCATATATCTGAACTGTGATAGTGTAATGAATCCTGATGTGTAAAATGTGATTTCCGTATAGGAATGGATCCTGAAAGAGCCGTAGCTAATGATGTAGAAAGTAATACGCCTGCTCCCGTACAAGGGACAACACCTTCTGATTCGAGACCGGCTACGAGCAGTTAAGAGGGAGAAGCTAAACAAGCTTTCTTCCAGATGATGAGTGAGTGGTTCAATCAATTTGTTAGAAATAATCTGGCTATTTCGCAACCCCCTTCCCTACATAATCACCCTCAGACATCTGCTATGCCTCCAGCTACGAATCTGAATTGGTTGAATAAGCCTTCGGTTGACAAAATCCGTAAGTATGGGGCTGAAGAGTTCAGGGCTACCAGTGATGACGATGTTGAGAAAGTTGAATTTTGGTTAGAAAACACTATTCGGGTATTCGAAGAAATGTCTTTAACTCCAGATGAAAGTATAAAATGTGTTGTGTCTATGCTCCGAGATGCAGCTTATCAGTGGTGGAAAACCCTAATTTCTGTTGTTCCAAAAGAACGAGTCACGTGGGACTTCTTTTAGATTGAGTTTCAGAAGAAATATATCAATGAAAGATTCATCGATCAGAAATGAAAGGAATTTCTAGAACTAAAATAGGGTCGAATGTCTGTTAAGGAATACGAATGAGAGTTCGTGAGACTGAGTCAGTATGCTCGTGAATGTGTATCTTCTGAGGCAATAATGTGCAAAAGATTTGAAGATGGCCTTAATGAAGATATCAGTTTGTTAGTCGAGATCTTAGAAATAAAAGAGTTTGTTGTACTTGTTGGTCGAGCATGCAAAGCTAAAGCGCTTGGGAAAGATAAAAAGAAAGCTGAGTCTAAAGCTAGAGATGTGAGAAAGAGAATTCAGAGTAGATCATTTCAGCCTGTTGCAAAGAAATTTTGAGATGAGCATAGTCGTTCAAAGGCTAATGTGGGACAAGTGAATAGAGATTGAGCTAGATCACAGATGACTCCAAAACCCCAGCAACTTCAATGGCAAGTGTTGGAAATGTCTGTTTTGAAAGACCCGAGTGTAAGCATTGCGGAAAAAGGCATCCGGGAAGTTGTAGATTGAATGACCGGGCTTGCTTCAGATGTGGATCATTAGATCATTTCATTCGAGATTACCCAAAGTCAGTTGAGTTAGAGACTATTCAGAATCTGAGATCTGATAATGCTCCAATGAGAGGTAGACTTCCGAAAAATGCAAGAAATGATAGTGGTAGTTAGAGAACTATAAGAAATACTGTTGCGAGATCCAAAGCTAGAGCGTCTGCCAGAGCATATGCTATCCAAGCTCGTGAGGAAGCTTCATCTCCAGATATTATAACGGGTACATTTACACTCTATGGTACTTCTATGATTGCATTGATAGACCCTAGTTTTACACATTCGTATATATGCATGAATTTAATATTCAGTAAGACTTTGCCTATAGAGTCTACCGAGGTTGTTATAAACGTATCGAACCCCTTAGGTAAAAGTGTTCTTGTTGACAAAGTATGCAAGAACTGCCCGTTAATGTTTCGAAATAACTCTTTCCCTGCTGATTTGATGTTTTTAACTTTTGATGGATTTGATATAATTTTAGGTATGGACTAGTTGACATTGAATGATGCGATTGTGAATTGCAAAAGAAAGATCATTGATTTGAAAGGTCAAAACGATGAAATAGTTTGGATTGGGTCTAGTGAATTGAACGGATTGCCTACAGTGGTATCTATATTGAAAGCTTGAAGTTATATGAAAAAGGGTTACGAAGCTTATTTTGCTTATGTGATTGATTCGAAAGTATCTGAAAAGAAAATTGAATCAATGCCTGTTGTATGTGAGTATTCTGATGTGTTCCCTAAAGAATTGTCGGGTTTGCCTCCGATTCGTGAAGTTGAATTTGGTATTGATTTGTTGCCTGGTACGACACCTATTTCAATAACTCCATATAGAATGGCACCAACAGAGTTGAAAGAGTTAAAGTCACAGTTGTAAGAGTTGACTGATAGAGGGTTCGCTAGACTGAGTTTCTAACCTTAGGGTGCTCCTGTTCTGCTTGTTAAAAAGAAATACAATAAGAATGTGCATTGACTACCGTCAGTTGAACAAAGTGACTATAAAGAACAAATATCCGTTGCCCAGGATTGATGATTTATTTGATCAGTTAAAAGGAGCTACTATGTTTTCAAAGATAGATCTGAGGTCAGGATATTATCATTTGAGAGTGAAAGATTCAGACATTTTGAAAATGGCTTTCAGAATGAGGTACATGCATTATGAGTTTTTAGTTATGCCATTTGGACTTACCAATGCTCTTGCTGATTTTATGGATTTGATGAACAGAATCTTCAGACCGTACCTAGATCGATTTGTGGTGGTGTTCATAGATGACATTTTGATTTATTCATGTGATGAGGCTAAACATGCCGACCATCTGAGAATTGTATTGTAAACTCTGTGAGAAAAGAAATTGTATGCGAAATTTAGCAAATGTGAATTCTGGTTGCGTGAAGTCAGTTTTCTGGGACATATTGTATTAGTCTCTAGAATATGAGTTGATCCGAGCAAGATTTCTGCTATTCTGGATTGGAAACCTCCAAGGAATTTGTCTGAAGTTCGTAGTTTTCTAGGACTAGCTGGTTATTATCGTCGGTTTGTAAAATGATTTTCAGTGATAGCTACTCCATTAACCAGATTACTTCAAAAAGATGTGAGATTAGAATGGTCCGATAAGTGTCAGAAAAGCTTTGATCAATTGAAAACTCTGTTAATTGAAGCTCCAGTGTTAGTACAACCAGAATCGGGTAAAGAATTTGTAATATATAGTGATGCTTCGTTGAATGGTCTGGGATATGTATTGATGCAGGAAGGCAAAGTAATAGCTTATGCCTCAAGACAGTTAAAGCCTTATGAGAAGAACTATCCTACACATGATCTCGAGTTAGCTGCGATTGTGTTCGCATTAAAGATTTGGTGACATTTGGCGACATTATCTATTCGGTGAGATATGTCACAGATTTTTGGATCACAAAAGTTTAAAGTATCTGATGACTCAAAAAGATTTGAATCTACGACATAGAAGATGGCTTGAGTTGTTGAAAGACTACGAACTTGTAATAGATTATCATCTGGGTAAAACAAATGTTGTTGCTGATGCACTAAGTAGGAAATCATTGTTTGCACTTTGTACCATGAATGCTCAATTAGATCTGTCTGATGATAGTTCAGTGATAGTGAATTGAAAGTGAAACCGTTGTTTTTACAACAAATATGTGATGCTCAGAAATTTGATAATGAATTGTTAGCGAAACAAGCTCAGTGTGATTTGAATTCTGATTCTGAATTTAAAGTTGTTGATGATTGCTTGAGATTCTGAGATCGTATCTGTGTTCCGAGAAACTTTGAGTTATTATAGTTAATTCTGAATGAAGCTCATAATAGTCGACTATTTGTTCATCCGGGAAGCACTAAAATGTATCAGGATCTGAAGCAACATTATTGGTGGTCTGGTATGAACCGAGACATTTTTGATTTTGTTTCGAAGTGTTTAGTCTGTCAACAAGTCAAAGCTGAACATCAGGTTCCATCTGGTTTGTTACAACCGATTCTGATTCCCGAGTGGAAATGGGATAGAGTGACAATGGATTTTGTTTCTAGTTTGCCTCAGACTCTGAGAAAGAAAGATCCAATTTGGGTCGTAGTTGATCGATTGACGACATCTGCCCATTTTATTCTGGTACGATCTGACTATCCACTTGATAAGTTAGCTGAGCTTTATATTTCTGAGATTGTGAGATTGCACGGGGTGCCACTATCCATTGTATCTGATAGAGATCCCAGATTCACATCATGTTTTTGGAAGAAACTACAAGAAGCATTAAGCACAAAACTGCACTTCAGTACAGCTTTTCATCCACAACAGATGGTCAGTCCGAACGAATTATTCAAATTCTTGAGGACATGTTGAGATGCTACATTCTTGAATTTAACGGTACGTGGGAACAGTATCTGCCATTGATTAAATTTATGTATAATAAAAGTTTTCAGTCGAGCATCAAAATGGCACCATATGAAGCTTTGTACAGATGTAAATGTTGAACACCTCTGTATTGGACTGAACTCAGTGAAAATAAGATACACGGGGTCGATTTGATAAAAGACACTAACAGAAAGTAAAAGTAATTCGAGATAGTCTGAAAACAGCATCTGATCGTCAAAGCTACTGAAGGCTCGGGGATCATCGAGGATCGCCACCACACTACTCAACTTGTTTTGGTACATTTTGGAAATGTATATAGCTAGATATGCCATGTATAGGCTAGTTATTTGTTTATGAATATGAAGTGAACGTAGCCATGTGACTTGGCTAGTTATGTGTTGGCAATATGCATTAATGACTATGATATGTGATGTATATTTTGGTATAGTTTTGATAGTATATGAAGTGGTTAAGTTCAAGGTAAGTATTTGAATGAATTATGCTTGTGTTTACATGAGTTTTAGTCTTGTAAAGTGGCTTGATTGAAATTGGATTTTATATGTAGTGATTGGATATTTATTTTGATTTGTTTTGGTTGCCAAATGTGCATGAGATTTTTTGGTAATTGTTTGTAGGTATGACCCTAATGTGGGTGGCATATTGGCCTTGAAAATGGCCTATTTTGCCACATGGTTGTGGCACACGGGCGTGCCTAGTGACCGTGGGACTAAGTCAGTAGATAGTTAAGAGTACACGGCCTTGGCACACGGACGTGCCTGGTAGCCGTGTGGTGTAGTCAGGATCGACCATGGCCAAGGTACACGGGCGTGCTTGTTGGCCGTGGAGTTAAGTCAGATTCGACCACGGGGGAGACACATGGGCGTGTCTAGCAGCCGTGGGAGGTACACGGCCTGCCTACACGGGCGTGTAACCCCTGAAACTTAGAAGGTTTAAAATTTTTTGAGTATTTTTGTATATGTTTCGGTTTAGTCCCAACTCTGTTTAGAGCATGTTTTAGGTAACGATGACCTACAAAAGGGACACTATGAATGTAAATGATGGTTTAATTTATGAAATTGTCTGATCAAGTTTTCGACTATCAGATAATACCTTTAACCCTAATCCGATGACGGATACGGGATAGGGGTGTTACACAAAACAAACACACCTCTCATACTCCGATGCCACCATACCTCAGGGCATAGCGGCCCAGCCTCAGAAATTTGGCCTCATATTCGGCCACAGATCGATCACCTTGCATGAGGTTTAGAAACTCACGTCTACGAGCATCAACATAGCTAGCTCCCACACACTTTCTCTGGAATGTAGTCTTAAAGAATTCCCAAGTTAGATTATCCGACTGAATGCCCTCCTTAACCGTTTACCACCACTTATATGCTTCATCACGAAGCAAGGAAACTGGACCCTTTAATTTTTACTCAGGGGTACAGCCCAGATCATCCATAATTCTCTCGGTGGCCTTTAGCCAGTACTCAACCACATTAGGGGCGACTCCTGTAACACCCCTATACAACTCAGCTCCATTAGACTGGAATTTCTCAGTTATCGACCTTCGAATCCCAGATCTCGAATTGGGCCCAACGACCCTCTCTAATATCCTCAGCATGGCTTGGGACAGTGCATCGTCCCTAGCCAAACGACTCTAAGACTTAGTCTCAATAGCAGGTGACACAAGTGTCTCGATAGTGTCCAAATTCAGCATGCTGCCTAGAGAAAAAGACTCAGCTCGAGCCCCCCTACGACCTCTACCTCAGCCTCGAGTACCACGTCCACATATACCTCGTGCGCTCATTGTCTAATTCGAGTTTATCTACATTAAGAGTTTTATTCATTAGTTTGATGTTTATTAACAAATACTTTATGCATAATTACCAGAAGTATCAGTTTTCTAACTATCTCAATACAGTTGCAATAAGAACTATATACTGTGTTTCAGAATAACTTAACTAAGTACAAAAATACTTACAGGATCGGCGCCGGAGACTTGGTCTACCACATACTTTAATCAAAATATTTTTAAACCATTTGAAAACCACTTCTTTAAACATTTTTGGTGTAACGCCCTAGAAATGTGGGGTTAGTAATTTTGCTGAATTGGCTTAAATTCCATGATATGCTTGAATGGATAGGTATTTGAGTGTATTTGAGGGTTTTTGGGAAGCTTGGGTTCAAGTCTAGGCCTTGGAAAATTTTTAGTTTTTGCTCTTAAGAGGAATGGGCTGTTAGTAGTAAGACTTATGTATAAATATGTGTTCTTATGTGTCACAAAAAGAGCCTGTGACTTGGTGGCGTGGTGTCACTAAGATGGCAAGGGGAGTGCGGTTCGAATCCCATGGCATGCAAATAGGAGGCTTTTATTTTATGACTTGGTGGTGCAAGAGGTAGAGTTTGAATCAAACTCTGCAGAGGAGGTTGAAGACTTGGTCAACAAATTTGAATGGGAGGTTGTGAGCAATTCAACGAGGATTTGGTGGAGAGGTTGAAGGAGTTTGAATGGCCGAATTTAGAGAGCTTGAGTAGGGGGAATTTTGGCTAAGGGTTGTCATTTGGGAGTATTTTCGAAAGCTTGGTGGGAGGATAGAACCGAAAACTCTCTCTACAATTTGGGGTCTTTCTTTATTTTTTCATTTCGGGATTTACTTCTTCGTGGCATCTTGTGCAACTTTTTGACCATTCAGGATTTACGACCGTGTGGCGTTGACAGTGGGGTTTTCGGCTTTCGTCGAATCCTATTTTTTTGCATTTGGGGTACACACCTAGTATTGATTTGATGCAAAAACAATCTCGAGACCACAAGAACCTATAACCACTATGCCAAAGCTCAGAATCAGACTTAAAAACACAGTTAAACCGAGAATTCCAAACAACCATAATTCAAGTCAATGCTTATCGCTTACCCCAACTCTCCGAGCAACTGACTACGACTCCGTAGGAGAAGAAACACGATCTCCCTAATTCACTGTTGCCCAAAACAAATGTATAACCCCAATGAATGATGGAAAGACACAAGTTATAGACAAATCTAAGCCTTACTTACCCAAACACGCAAAGAAAACTGATATAACAAGAATGGAGGTCCGACAGTCGTCAAAAGAAAACAAATTCAAAAGTGGAAAAGGGGAGAAACGGCATAGAAGGGATTATCGTAAAAAATTTGGGGAAAGAGAAAATAAAATTTGAAACAAAATATAAAATTCCAGCAGGATAGCATATCCCGTCAATTTACTCCCAGTAACCCACTACTCAACCTCTTCAGAATTCCTATTTGACCGAAACTCTCTTGGTCAAACAAGCAAAAATAACCTCCCACGCTCGCGCAGGGATTCAAACACAAAACCTCCACACAACACACAGACTCCCTTACCACTCGAACCGGCAGGCACATTTTGACATGAAATTACAACAGTTAAATATAAGCCTACAGATCAAGGATAGGGTTTAGTTCCAAAAAAAAAAAATTGCTAAAGCTAAGGCTTGAACTTGGGACCTCTCACACACACCCAGAACACTTAACCTCTAAAGCAGATACACGGTTGTGTCAATTCTTTACAAAAGCCGAAATAAAAAGTTGGGCGTTACAATAAATTAAAAGTGTTTTTTAATATAAGCTAAATTTGACAAAATAATTTTAAACTTGAATTCTAAGAAAAAAAATTTAATACTTACAATAAACTCTTAGAAAATTTTGAAATTATTTTAAAATCAAGTGAAAATGTTTTTAACCAAGTCAAAATGATCTCAATTACATTAAAATCATTTTAACACATCAAAATGATTTTCAAACAAGTCAGAGTTGCTCCAGACTAAAAAGCATCGATACCATTTGGCCAAGTATCGATAGTTTTTGAAAATAATCGATACCCTTAGTAAAATTGAGACCACAAAGGCATTCTGTAAAAACCCTAAAAATTATTGATACCATGTTTTTGGTATCGCCACTTTTTAAAAATAATTGATACCTTTCTTAAAAATGATACTAAAATTGTATTATATTTCTCATAAACCCTACAAGGTATCGATTAGGTTTCGATACCTATTTTAAGAAGTATCGATAAAATAAATTTGAAGTATCGATTATTTTATTCCAACGGTCACTGAATTAGTATTTATGACAAAAAATATCGACTCCCTTTTTTGGAGGAATCGATACTCGAAGTTGCAGGTGAAATAAATGGTTTTACATCCCCAATGACTATACTAACTTCTCCAGCATCCTCAACGGCTGGAAATCTATTAGGGGGTATAAATACCATCTTTTAAAGTCCTACAACATCCAAGAAAAGTACTTCAAGAAAAAATCATCAATCAAACAATTTTAGAGCTTAAATTTTCATATTCCTCTTACATACACTTATGAGCCTCATCTCCTTTATTTTGCTTAAGTGTATTTCATTGTATTTGTACTTCAATTTGCAAACAAATTTATTTTCTAAGGATTGTTTCTTTGTTTGCTCATTTGTATCTCTTTGAAAGGTTTTGAAACTTAAGATTTGGGGTAGAAATCTTAAGAAGTTGTAAGGTTAAACATTATCCTTAAAGGTTGAACAAATTAGTGAATTTGGGAAAAATCCTTAGTGGTGGATAGCTAAGGCAGTAGAACAGGCAATTGGGACTGAACTAGTCTAAATTCTTTGTGTTCTTTGTTTCACTCTTGCCTTTTCTTTCACAAAATTTTTTAAAGGCCAATTCACCCCCATCTTGGCATTTTTGGTTTGCTTCATCGAGCTTTCAATTGGTATCAGAGCTAAATCTCTAGAGATGATTTTACCACAAATAGAGAAGTTCCTCAAGGTTTTCTAGATAGAAGCTACAAGTTAAGAATTCTCCTACATGGCATTGGAGCAAATTTCCACTATATTGGGAGAAGGGCATTCCACCATGAGGCCTTCTCTATTCAATGGCTCCACCACTCGTATTGGAGAATAGGAATGAAGCTATTCATCCAAGTCAACGACTATGAAGTTTGAAGATAGTTACTAATGAGCCATCCATCCCAATAAAGAGGGTCGAAGGTGTTGTTGTCTTAAAAGAAGAGAATGAATGGGTTGAAAATGACATCAAGAAGTGCAATTAAATGCAAAGGCTATGCACACTCTATTTTGTGCTCTTGGACCCAATGAGTACAATAGAGTCTCCTTGTGTGACAATGGAAAAGAAATATGAGACAAACTTGAAGCCTCCCATGAAGGGACAAGTAGAGTTAAGGAGTCTAAGATAAGTCTTCCCACCCTTGATTATGAATTATTTAAAGTAAAACCAGAAGAAGGAATAAAGAAGATGCATGATCGCTTCACTCATATTATTAATGGTCTCAAAGCTATTGGGAAGACATATCCCAACAAGGAGATGGTAAAGAAGATGTTAAATAGTCTCCCAACATCTTGGGAACCTAAAGTGACGGCAGTAGAAGAGCCAAAGGATCTCAACTCACTCTCCCTTGATGGGCTCATTGGTTCTTTGTTGACATATGAAATGAAGATCAACTACAACGCAAAGGAAATCAAAGAAATTCTAAAGAAAGTGGGAGTTGCATTCAAATCAACAACTTGTGAAAAGAATGAAGACTTTAGCAATGATAATGATGAAGAAATGACAATGTTTGAAAAAAGATTTAAGAGAGTATGAGGTCCAACAAAGGAAGACAATTCCAAAAGACGGAAGGACTATGAGGTCCAACAAAGGAAGACAATTCCAAGAGATGGAAGGACTCAAGAATGAATCTACTAAAGAAAAGGACCCTATCATATGCTTTAAGTGCAAGAAGCTGAGACACATCAAATTTGAGTGTCCTCAATGGAAGAAAATATGGTCAAGCAAACAAAAGCTTAAGGCTCATGTTGCTACTTGGAGTGATGAGGATTCATCGGACAATGAAGATCGAGAAGTAACCAATCGTTGCCTTATGGCCATCGATGATATTAAGGTAACTTCTAACTCATCTACTTTAAATGATTATTCTTTTGATGAGTTGCAAGATGCCTATGATGAATTAGGTCTAGAATTTGAAGTCATGATGTCAAAACATAACAAAAATGTTTCAAAATTGAGAAATGAAAATGACTTATTTTCTAAAACCAATCATGAACTTGAAGAGAAAGTAAATAAAATGCAAGAAATTATTAATGACTTTGAAAAGAAAAATTTAGACTTGCATAATTTACTTTCAAAAGCTCATGAGGATCATCAAAAGCAACTTGAGTTGCTTAAGAGTGAAAAAGCTCACTCTAACAATGTTTTAGAAAAAGGAGAAAATTCAAAAGAAAACTTTGTTAAAAATAGCTTTAATTTCTATAAACATAGAGGTCCCCAAATTTTTATAAGAGAAAAATCATTAAAAGTGTATGGGTCCCTAAAGGATTCATGACTTCTCAAGATATGAACTTGATTTCAAAATGGATACCCAAAGGGACTAAAATTATAGGAACTAATGCTTATGGACCCAAAAGAATTTGGGTACCAAAAATCAAATCTTAATTCTATGTTTATAGGAAAAGGAGCATTGCCTTGAGGTGGGTTACTCAAAGAAAAACTTATGGTACCTTGATAGTGGATGCTCAAGGCACATGACTGGTGACAAGAGTCAATTTATCAATTTGAAGCCAAAAAGTGGAAGAGAAGTTACATTTGGTGACAACTCTACAAAACAAATTGAAGGAATAGGCTCCATTGTAAAAACTCTTCTATCATTATTGAAAATGTCTTGTATGTCAGCGGTTTTAAGCATAATCTTTTAAGTATTAGTAAATCATGTGATAAAGGTTTCAATGTCATATTTGAGTGTAAAGGTTGTAAAGTTATTGACATTGCAGCTAATAAAATTATGCTTGTAGGGCATCGGATAGAAAATATATATATGATGCATTTAGATGATATGCATAACTCTAGCTTATGTCTTATTGCTAAAAATAAAAAGAGCTCTTTGATATGGCATAGAAAACTAGGACATGTTAGCATGAGTATATTGCATAAATTAGTTAAAAATGACTTAGTAAGATGATTACCCTAAATTGAATTTGATGTGAATAATGTTTGTGATGCTTGTATTAAGGGTAAACATAAAAAAGTTTCTTTTAAACCTATTAATGATGTACCAAGTAGTAGAGTTCTTCAACTAATTCACATAGACTTGTTTGGTCCAATTAAAACATCTAGCTTGGGTGGAAAACAGTATGCTTTTGTGCTTATTGATGACTATTCTAGATTTACTTGGGTTCTTTTCTTAAGTACTAAAGATGAAGCTTTAGAAAAATTCATCACATTTTAAGAATGAATCAAAATGAAAAAGGTTACTCTATCACTAGTATTAAAAGTGATCATGGAACTAAATTTTAAAATCTTGGTTTTGAAAACTTTTGCAACTTAAATGGAATTAGCCATAATTTTTCTGCACCTAGAACCCCTCAACAAGATGGAGTTGTTGAGAGGAAAAATAGAACTTTAGAAGAAATGGCTAGAACCATGCTTTGCGAAAATAAATTACCAAAATATTTTTGGGTGGAAGCAACAAACATGGCTTGCTGTGTGATTAATAGAGTAATAATTATGCCTATTTTAAAGAAAACTCCATATGCACTTTTCAAAAACAAAAAGCCTAACATTAGCTATTTTCATCCCTTTGGATGCAAATGTTTTGTCTTAAACAATGGGAAAAATAATCTTGGTAAATTTGATGCAAAAAGTTATGAATGAATTTTTCTTGGTTATTCTTTAAATCTAAAGCTTATCGAGTCTTTAACAAAATAACTTTAGTAGTAGAAGAGTCTCCACATGTTATTTTTTATGACTCTAATCCTCCTTCTAAAAAGGATTTTTGTGTTGATGATGATGATGCAAAATTTCTTAATAAAGAGGATCAATCGTCAAATGAAAAAATTCAAGAACAAATACAAGATACTCTAGAAGAAATTTCAATTGAGGAAAGAGAAATCACTCATCCAAGAGAGTTCAACTATGTGAAGGACGGTATGATTTTGGGAGATCATTCCCAAGGGGTACGTAATATCCTGAAACAGGGGTTATTTGTGATTGAACTGTTTTGCATGAGTATGGATTGTTGTATTATTATTTGAAGTGTTTTAAGATCTAGTTATAAGTCTAGAGTAGGCCCGAGTGGCAGGAAATTTTTGTTTTTAAGTTTTAAGTAAGGGGAGCTGAAGGAGCTAGGGCTTAAGTGTAATTCGTGGGGTATTTTAGCACAAGAAACCAAGTGGTAAAGTGGCAAGGAGGCGCCACTTAGGGCCTTGTGATTGACGCCACATGCAGGGGAGGAAGAGCTCAGGTTCGAGCAGCAAAAATCTCACTTTCTGCTTATTATTTTGACGCCAAGGGAGGAGGAGTTGTGCTCAGCTCAAATTCTGTCAGATAAGTATGGACTAAGTCAAATTTATTTGAATTGGTGGCAGGGAGAAAAATTAGGAGCTTGTGAATTTCAAACTCTTTTGAATTAGTGGCCAGGAGGAATTTGAGGAAGTGGCCGAATTTTGAACTCTTGCTTAGGAGGAGTGTTCGATTTTGGAAAGCGGAGGAGAGGAGGGTGCCGAATTTCTTTAGGCACCTAGTTGTGCATTTTCGGCTAGCTTTTGTTTTATGTCAAAGCCGAAAGCAAACTCTTTGAGTGTGCCGATTTCTCCATAGTGCAACATTGTGAAGCAAAAGCCGAAAAGACCATAGGAGTTTACCGAATTCTCTCTTAAGCAGTTGGCCGAATCTCCATTTGAGCCTTTCTCATCTTTTATTTTCTTTGTAGCCGAAAAATAACCCTCTCCCCTTCATCTTTTTCTTCTTCTCAAGTGCTTGGCCGAATCTCCCTCTCCTCCATCTTTCTTTCTCTTCTTTTCATAACTGCTCAAAACCACATCTTCCTCTTCACTTTCTTTTTGCCGAAACCCCTTAGTCCCTTCTCTTTAAACCCAAGGCCGAACACCATTCATATCTCTTCCTTTTTCTTTTCTTTTTGTGTTAGCCGAATATTGATTGCTTTTCTCTTCTATCAGTCATACTCTATTGCCGAAATTCTCCATTCTCTTCTTATTTTATTTTAGCCGAATCTCAATCAAGCCTTGATCTCTTTTTGTTATTTATTCAATCAGTTTTAAGAAGGTAAGTGTCCATCGCCGAAACTCCCTTCTTACTTTCTCTTCTTCTCTGTCGACACACATAGATGAAAGTCTAATCCGGCATTTGTTGATAGTATTGTTAATTATTAATGGGAATTGATTTCTTATAGGATCTTCGGGACTTTGGAAGCAGTAGATCTGAGCCATCTTTTCTCTGTCAAGTGATTCATTAAAGTCTGTGGTAAGGATCCATCTCAGTTTAATCATTCTTTAAGTTATTTGGAAAAGCCGAAGGCTATTGAGACTAAGTTGTGTTGGTGGCTGATTGTAGGGGGAAGATCAGTCTTGCATATTTTGTGTTGTGGTTAGCATTTGTAAGGCAAAAGGGTAAGGATTGTGTTAGTTATGCGTTATCTCGTCTTTCGGGATTTATTGGTATGGCCGAATGGCCTTGTTAATGGTTTTGAGTGTTGGCCGAATGTAGGACAAGGAGATCTAGTGCAGTAGATTGGGTCTTCGGGATTTAGTGCTTACGCTAGTAACAGGTGTGTAACTTACACACTTTATAACTTGGTAATATGTATTAATAACCTAATCATGATTAAAAGCCGAAAACTGTGAGATCTTGATATGATGCCTTATGGGTGTGAGCAAGGATTCGGGTAAGTTCGTTTCGATATGATTTTTGCTATATGGTGCATAGTAATATGATTTATGATATATTTGCTTTATGTTGCATATTAAGGCATGATGGCATGATTTGCACGTGTAATGCATTGGTATGGGTGATATGAGAGGAGGGGGAAGTATGATATCCGTGACTTTGGGTCACCAGAGGTTTGGCACCTCAAGTGGTTTGGTGCCACAGATTATTTTATGACTTTGGGTCACCAGACGTTTGGCACCTCATAGCGACTTGTCCCAGTGGCTTAGCACCACAGTTGATATTTTGGGATCATCGCCAGTGATTTGGTATCACACGTGGGTTGGCCCCACACTTGGATTATTGATATTTCGTGACTTTGGGTCACCAGAGGTTTGGCACCTCACAGCTACTCGTCCCAGTGGCTTAGCATCACAGTGGGTTGGCCCCACATTTGATATTACGGGATTGTCGCCAGTGATTTGGTATCACAACGTGGGTTGGCCCCACAGATGGATTATTCGTGACTTTGGGTCACCAGTGGTTTGGCACCACCAGTGGTTTGGTACCACGTGGGGTAGATACGGAGTTATGGATGGCTAGGTTTGGGTGCATTATATATATTGCTTGGTTATGATTTGTGTAAGTATGTTGCATTAACCGGGAGGGGGATTATGCACTGAGTCTTGGTGACTCACCTTCTCTCTTTTCTTTACAGGTGATTCATAAATCGCGGATGAGGAGCCGGGCGGACTCGAGGTGACCATGCATTAAATAAACTCAGTTTTACATGGACTTTGGTTTGGGTACTTTATTTTATTTAAATTTGGTTTCATTTTTATTTTGGGTTTGTAATAAGGCCTATTTAATTATGTTTTTGGTTTATTTATATGCTTTGGATTTGTTTTAAACATAGTTAAATAAATTACATGGTTGATTTAATAATTTGAGCCCAAGGTTTTCTAAACTATAGAATGCAATGGTTTTCAAATCTTTACCATCGGGTAATACAAATCAATTGATAACAACAACAACTCAAATCGATTTCAACTTAAATTTTCCACACTCAACTTAACTGATTTCCAAATAACTAAGAAGGAACACTTCGGTTTATAAATGACATAAACGTTTTCTAAACCTATGGATCAACAACTAAGTTTTAAAGATTTACTATCGGGATTTCAAAGTATATCATGGGTTTTTAACTAATCATGCACCTGATTTCTACAAGCATAAAATAACAAAGAGTTTTTCACTAAAATTTAACCGGTAACCTATTTTCTTCAAAACGTTTTCCTCTGTGACATGCCAGATTCGATCGTGGTGTGTTGACCGGGTTTGGGGTATTACAGGGTAATTACAAGATCTTCTTTTAGAAATACTTGTAAGTATGTTGCATTTATCATATGCATTGAGCCTAAAAATATCAAAGAAGCATTAAATGATGAATATTGGATATTGGCTATGCAAGAAGAGTTAAATCAATTTATGAGAAGTGAAGTTTGGACCCCAATTGATAGACCTAGTGATAAATATACTATAGGTTTAGGAACAAACTAGATGAGAATGGTAACATAGTGAGGAACAAGGCTAGACTTATTGCTCAAGGTTACACTCAAGAGGAAGGAATAGATTATGATGAAACATATGGTCCTGTAGCTAGGATGGAAGCCATTAGAATGCTCTTAGCTTTTCACATGCTTTAATAATTTTAAATTATATCAAATGGATGTAAAAAGTGATTTTCTAAATGGTTTCATAAATGTAGAAGTGTATGTTGAACAACCACCCGGTTTTGAATATCCAAAATTTCCAAACCATGTTTTTAAACTTTCAAAAGCATTGTATGGTTTAAAATAAGCTCCTAAAGCTTGGTATGAAAGATTATCAAATTTTCTTATTGAAAAATAATTTTGTAAAAAGAAGGTTGATACAACACTTTTTATTAAAAGAAAAGACAAAGATTTATTAGTAGTTCAAATCTATGTTGATGATATTATTTTTGGTTCTACTAATGATATTATTTGTCAAAATATTTCTAAGCTAATGCAAAGTGAGTTTGAGATGAGCATGATACAAGAACTAAATTTCTTCTTGGGTCTCCAAATCAAGCAAAGAAAGGATGGTGTCTTCATCAATCAAGCTAAGTACACAATGGACATGCTCAAAAAGTTTGGGATGGACACTCTCAAACCACAAGCTACTCCAATGAGCTCTTTTACAAAGCTTGACAAAGATGATGAAGGTAAATGTGTTGATTTAAAATTATATAGGTCAATGATTGGTTCTTTGCTTTATCTTACTGTAAGTAGACCCGACATTATGTTTAGTGTATGCTTGTCTACTAGATATCAATCTTGTCCTAAGGAATCACATTTACAAGCCATTAATAGAATCTTTAGATACCTTAGAGATACTCAAAATTTAGGTCTTTGGTACTCTAGAGACTCATCCTTTAGCTTGCATGCTTACTCGGATGTGGATTTTGGAGGTTGCAAATTAGACAGGAAAAGCACCTCCAGTACTTGTCAATTTTTAAGCAACATGCTAATTTCATGGTTTTCAAAGAAACAAAATAGTGTTGCATTGTCTACCACCGAAGCGAAATATATTTCTGCTAGTAGTTGTGCTCAAATTTTATGGACGAAACAACAACTTAAGGACTATGGAATTGATATAGATACCGTCCCTATCAAGTGTGACAATACTAGTGCTATTTGTCTCACTAAAAATCTCATCCAATATTTTTAACAACCCGTTTTTGGTAAAATTGGAACAGTAGTTTCAGAACCACAAATCCAATTCTGGAAAGGAAATTTATTGTAATATTATTTTATGATCTACAGTATGATAATAATGTCATATAAAAATTTCATAAAGAAATTTTACAGATTACATGTTTAATTTATAAAGGACCAAATTGCACAAAGTGCAAAAGTTGAGTTTTAATCGCTAAAGGGATTAAATAGCTATGGAATTCAAAATTTGAGGTCCTTATATGGAAAATAGACCATTAAAAAATACTTAATTTTTAAAGATGATGGAATCATCCATGGAAAATAAAATAAAGAAAATGAAAAAATTGGAAAGATGAAAAATAATAAAATAAAGAAAATATCATCATTTATATCATCATCTTTCCCAATAAATATGGAAACCCTAGCCATGGAGAATGGTAGAAAGATAAAACTTATTTGGCCAAATTAGGTAAGTATTCAAGTCTCGTTTTTAGTAATTTTTATATTTTTATGATCGGGATAACCTAATCTAGCTATTTTAGGGATTAATTTTAAAAGTTATCAAAGTATAGAAAATTTTCCATGGATGAATATACTGAAAATTTGAAATTTATGGTAGAAAATGAAAGGTTGTTGATACATAAACAACTTTTGTAAAGTAAATTTTGATGAAAATGTGAATTACGGACTAAATTGTAAAGTTGTAAAATTTATGAAAAAATTCTTAATTTTGTGAAATACATGGTCTGTAAATGTTACTTGTAAAATTTAGCTAGGCTTGGAACAATGATTAAATTGCATGAATTTCTTTTCTGAGCCTAGGGATGAAATCGTCATTATATAAAAGTTTAGGGGCAAAACAATAATTTTGCCTAAAATGTAAATTGAACTGAATTGAGTATGAATTATATTAAATTGATGTTAAATTTACTCGTATAGATCCGGATAGACCAAATTCAAAGTTAGAGCGAGGAAAAGAGAAAGTGTCAAATTAGTAGATTTTACATACACGAACATTTATTGAGGTAAATTTGTGTAACTAAATTGTGTATATTTATATGCTTGTATTGAATGTATTTATGTGAATTTTATAAATGTTATAAATATATGAAATGGTCATATATTCGACAATGCCAGAAAAGTGTCAAATCTCGTTTGAATAAATGAAAGTCAATGGATACAGGATTTCCCGTATTGGTTGTAGTCCAGCATATGTTGCAGCACACTACAACTCTTATGAGCATCCCGTTATAAGCCCTCTCAAGCTTCTCATTATATGGTTCAGCGAGCTTCCTGATAATAGCTCTCAGAGCGTCCCGATAGGTTGTGATCCTACATTTGTTGTGGACACACCTTAGCTCTTATGAGCATCCCGATTAAAGGTTCTTTGTGAACTTCTCGTTAATTAGCTCTTTGTGAGCTTCTCGATAGTGCTTGCTTGAACTTCCCGGTATTGGCTATCTGGAGCTTTTCAATATAGTTCTTTGTAAACTTCTCGATTATGGCTCTTATGAGCTACCCGTTATATAGCCCGGATAAGCTTCCTGATAGGCTTTTTATGAGTTTTTCGAAATGGCTCTATGTGAGGTTCCCATTACAAGGCTCGAGAGTGTGCTTCCCGATTATGTGCCCTAATTGGGTACTCCTGAATATGAATTGACAGTTTCTGATTTGTACACTGCAAGTGTACTACCTGTGTATCCATCGATGTTTTCAATAATTCAACGGGAAAAATCTTGATGCGAGAAAATGTGAACATGAAATGAAGTATTACATGTATTTGCCTGAAATACATGAAAATGATGATACATGATATATGAAAGTGTGAGATGGTGATATATGAATATGGAACTTGTTTAATGAATATGTTCATCTAAGATTATAGATTTGTATACTATGAGTGTATTTTCCCAAATTTCCATTAATATTTTAATTGATTTAATTAGTATAATCCTGACATGAAATAATCTGAATTTGAAACAAAATTATTATGAAAATGTACTTGAAATACAGGGATAGGAATTGTATATGTTATTTGAATTCATGATGTGGAAAATATAAGTATATGGGAATTTGGTTATTATTGAGCCCATACTTGTTTCTTGATGTTTATATGAGATAGCATGATTTAGAAACAAATTATTATCCGTATGTACATGACGTACATGGAAATGACATTACTTGATATAATGATGCATGAATTGGTTATTACATGAATGTGGATCATGCTTGATGACTTTCTTCATTCATGATTAAGGAGTATTATATGTGATTACTTGGTTAACATGATGAGGATATGTGTTTAGGGCTTATAACCAAATTGGTTGATAGTGCCTTACATGTTTATTTTGAATATAAATATATGGTAAGTTATTTACCATGTTATATGAACTTACTAAGCATTTCATGCTTACTCTATTTTATTTTCCCCTGTTCTATACCAATTTGGAAGCTCGTTAGATTGGAAGCTTGGCGTAGATAACTCACACTATCCATCAGCCCATTTTGCTATATATGGTAAATTAATTATGGTTATAATGGCATGTATAGGTTAATTAGCCAATATTGGAATGTAAATGTTTGGGTTATAACTAGCCATTGGAATGGCTTGTGATGAACATGTTTTGATATGTATAAATAAGGCTATAACATGTTTGGTGTGTGGTTAAATGGTTGAATGATAGAAATCATGTTGGCATATTAATGATTAATTCTAGCATATTTGGTAAAATATGCATATAGGTGAATTTGATAAGTTAAGTAAATTTTGTATATTTGGTTATATAATGGTAAAGTGTCATCTGAGGTGCTTAAGAGCACATTGGTTGTATGTGATGATATGTCATGCATGAGACTCAGTTTTGACTTGAATTAATTATTTTAAAATAGTTTATGAATATGTTAAAGTATTGGTGTAGGAGGAAGACAAAATGAGTGAGAAATGTGGCTTGAAAAATAGCCTATTTTTGTCCACACGGGCAGAGACATGGGCGTGTGTCTTAGCTGTGTATGACACACGACCTAGCACATGGGCGTGAGATTTGGCCGTGTGTCCCATGTATCTTTAAAATGTCAAAACAGAATGCCCAAAATTGATCACACGGACGTGTGACTTGGCAGTGTGACCCCTGCACCCACACACGGTCTAGCACATGGCTGTGTGACCTAACCATGTAACCCAAGTCAGAGAGTTACACAGCCTGAGACACAGGCGTGTCCCTGGACGTGTGAACCACATAGCCTGACCACACGAGCGTCTGACCCCTGCACTTAGGAAAAATTTTGAAATTTTACGAAAAATTTCTGAGTAACCAGTTTAGTCCAGACATGATTCTAATGCATGATTTAGTCCTCGAGGGATCATATAAGGGACTATATGATTAAATTTTGATGCGACCATAGCTCAGGAGATCACTTCCGAATCTATTGAGCTGCCACGAGGGCCTATAACTCGATCACGAGCTAAAAAATTTCAAGAAGCCTTAGCAAGCTATGTGGATCGAGCTTGGGGAGAGCAAGAGACCGAATCCAACATTCATGCATGGGACGTGTAATGCCCCGAATTTGGGCCTAGTAGAATTGGGCCTATTAGGCTTTGGAGCCTCATAAAATTTTTAAGTGAGCAAGAAAATGAAAAATGACATGATGGCTTTAAAGGTTTAATGAATTTGGAGTGTCTAGGTGTGTTGGAGAAGCTCTGGGTTCGAGTTTTGTGGTGGAGGATTCTTAATTTAATTAATTAAGGAATTAGGGTTGTGAGTAGTGTGCTTTTAAATAAATGAGTGAAAAATGGCACAAAGAAGCCTGTGGTGAAGTGGCTAAGTGACACCACTAAGGTGTAGAGAGGTGGCGACATATGCATGCAGGGAGGTCTGAGGTTCGAGAGCTAGCTTAGTTTTATTTTGGAGTTTGATTTTACGCTTCTAGAAGGCTGGATGTGGCATGTAGAGGGACTCTAAGGAGAAGTGATCAGTAGAGAGAATTTAGGAGAAGGATAAGGGAGATAACATGGAGAAAAATTAGGAGATAAGCAATAGATGAAGTGGTGCCGAATTGGACTCTAGGGGTGGCTAAGTTTCGGCTATAGGCTATATAAATGTGTGTGTGTAGAATCTGGGGTCCTAGGTAATGCTGAAATTTCCATTCTTTTTCTTTTCTTTGTCGAAACCTTATTTTTCCACAACCAAAAATACCTTGCCTTGTTTCTGAAATCTCCTATAGCCGAATCCCTTTTTGTCAAATTCTCTCATAGCCAAACTCTTTTATTGCCGAAGTATCATCATCTTCTCTTGCCGAAATCCCTATTAGTGCCGAAGCTTTGTTGTTTTCCTCCATCACAAATCGATTGTTATATACTATCAGTCAAGGTTAAAAGCCAGATCTTGTTTAGTAGCTATCAAGGCCGCAGGATCAAAAGTGGATTCGGTAATATTCAGTTAACCCCTTATTGTGTTTTGTTAAAAGCCGAAGAGCTATCTAACTTCCCATTGTCGTTAATCCTGTATTAACAAGGGTAAGGTTCAGAGATCGCAAGTGTGGTAAGGATCGTTAGCAAAGTGTAAGTGTACTCAACTCGATTATGGTTTAAATAAATGGCCGAATGTGAGTATGATCTATAAGGGTGACTTGTGTGGATTATGAGTCACTTAAAGTTTGATGGTGTATGTGTGAGTACAGATCTAGGGGATACTTGTGATTAGTAGCTAAGGAGGGGCTATTAGAACTCGGTGGCACACGGTAAGGTTACGGTGAGGTTTTAATTTTTGATTAAGGTGTATTAAGCCAAGATTAATTGTTAAGTGATGACTATTGTAGGTTCATGATTAAGGGGTTTGCAGCACGCGTGGTTACCAGGTGTGTACAAACACTACACACACATGATATCGGCAATGCTGGAAAGCCGAAAAGCCTAAAGTGGCTAAATGGGCCCGGTGGGCTCTAAGGCTAAGTTTGATGAAATTGATTAATTTGGTTATATGAATTGAGTTAGTCATGCATGTTACATGATCTGGAATTATTTTGGGCCTAATAGGCCATATGAATGAGATCTGGGCCTAATGGGCCATAAGGATGTGATTTGGGCTTAATGGGCTATATGAACGTGAAATGGGCTTGATGGGCTTTACGGGGACGTAGACAAGAATGCTATGGTTTGATGGACTTTAGGCCTAGTTCTGAACAACTCTTAAACCACATAAGACTTAATCTAATAATTAAACATGTCCGTGGACAAGTCGTTGGGTTAGAGTACGGCAATGGACATATGCATGTCTAGGATTGGATCTAGGGAGAGCTTGGTACTAAAGCGGTTCTAACGACCCACCTCCTCTTCTCTGGAATCCGACCTGGTGCATAGTGTCTGCTCACTTTAGCCGCAAGGACTTATTAATGGGCCAAAGTTCATAACTAAAACCTGAGAGGGACCAAATACCCCTGATTTGAAAATTACCAAAATATCCTTAGATTTGCAAAATTACTAAAATACCCCTGATTTGTAAAATTACTAGAATGCCCTTAATTTGCAGAATTACCAAAATATCCCTGATTTATAAAATTTCCAAAATACCCATGTTTTGCAAAATTACCTAAATACCCCTGTAGAGTAGATTTACAGAAATACCCTTGGGTAGTGAAATGACTAAAATACCCCTAAGTGCCGAATGTGTGAAAATGTGTATGTTGCATTCATGAAATATATGTTGCAACGTTTGAGTAGTGCCGCTGCTGGTGCTACCTTTGGAGTGTAGGGATGGGTGGGTTGATATTTATATCCCCACAGGAGTGTAGGGTTGGAAGGGAAATAGAGTGCAGGGTTGGATTTGGGATGGGTGCATTGCATTCATGTGATGCTGATGTGATATGAGGTCAGTGTGGGCTAAGGCCCAAGACCATCATTTTTGATAGGGCTTAGGCCCAATCTGATAATTGTATGTTGATTGGATTACCAAGGGTCGTAGACACTAAGTTTCGAAACTCACACCCTTTTTATTAAATGTTTCAGGTGATCCTCAGTAAACGGCTCGACGTGGGAAAGGACTCGGAGATGGCCACACTACAAGAAACTTAGAAGCTTTATTTATTTGTCGCAAAAGACATGATTTTAATTACTTATTTTCATTGGATGTAATAAGGCCTTGTACTCCGATTTGACTTTGGATTTTGAGTTTTGTTGTTTCAATTGTTTACTTAATTATTAAACATGAGTAAATTTCTTATGTTTAAATATGGTTTTTGGGATACTTAAAATAATTAAATGGTTTTTTATCATTAGTTAACAAGACTCAAGGATTTTGGGCTTTTGGGCCTTAAATTTTAACTTAAAAAATTATTTTGAATTGTGCCTTTGATGTGACATTCTCGGATTTGGCCTTAATGTCTGGGCTGTGTCTGGGGGTGTTTCAGGACAGCTCAATTGGCTCCACTTGCAATTTATTGAGAGTTGAACTTATTTTTTAATAAACTCATCTTACTTTAATAAATGAGTTGCTAGACTTTATTCAACTTATCTTAGTTTAATTAATAAGTGTTTTTGTTGAACTTTACTTAATTAGTGTTGCTCATTATTAATCTAGTTCTTTGGATTATTTATTAATGCATGAGTTAAGTTCATTTAATTATGCTTCTTTAATTAACTAGTTGCTGGAATAATTGATGCAAATGTTTTAGTTCATTTACTTAATGTGTGTTATGTTTAATAAGTGTTTACATGTGTTTAATAAGCTCATTTTAATGTGTTTATTGAAGGAGTCTTTTCAAGTTATAACCGTTACAATTCAAGGCTGTTACAAATTAAATAAAGTGGCTGTTCAAGTCATTTTCGGTTACAAAGTAAATGGGCTATTACAAAGGAGGTTTATACATCATTTAAGGAGCATTATATCATCTATTTAATTTTGGCAGCAACCTTTTCAACTACCAGCCCATTTTTTCCATTTCAAAGGTTAATTCAAGCATTCAAATACCATTAAGGAGCTGGTTAATAAGTTGGTGTCTATTCGGCTGGCCAAGGGCTAACTCAAGGGTCATTTTTCAAGCAATTAAAGTCATTCATTCAGCTGAATTTAAGTGAATTCCAGAATGGAGTTATTTGGCCTAAGAATGTGAAAAGACTTGAGTTTTATTTCAGCGTTTAAATGGCACATTAAGTTGAATGTTTGTGACCATTCGGCTAGCCTATTCTAACACTATAAATAGATGAAATCAGCCTGTAACGCCCCGAATTTGGGCCTAGTAGAATTGGGCCTATTGGGTTGTAACGCCCCAAAAATCTCGAAACTTTAAATTTCTGTGCACTGAGGTTGGTATGTATGAGTAGCACTTAGAATATTAATTTTAAGGTATTATCGGGATTATTTGAAGCCTTAGAGATAGGGATGACCCTAGGGAAAAATTTATTTTTCTTGCTTTAGTGGACCGTAGCCTCAGGCATTAGGCCTCTTAAGTAGATTAAGGGAAAAATAGGACACAAATGGGCTTGTGGTCCTGTGGCAAGGTGGCGTCACTAGGGGAGCTACAAGGTGGTGTGAAGAGGTCCAAGGTTTGGGTGGTGGTAAGGTGTTTTTGGAGTGTTTATTTTGCTTAGTGGACGGCCAGAGTTGTGTGGAATTTGGACTCTTTTGTTGAAGTGTTGAATTGGTCTTATAAGCTGATAAAGGAGGGAATTTCGGATGAGATAAGGGAGATACCATGGAGAAAAATTATGAGATGAGAGGTGGGAAGAGTTGGGACCAAATTTGGACTGTGGAGGAAGGTAGGATTCGGCTATTGGCTATAAAAGGAGGTGTCGAATCCTTGGAGGGGTTCTTTGGGTTCCATTACATTTCTTTTTCTCCCCCTTAGCCGAATTCTTCCATTTGCTGAAAAAAACCCATCATTCTTTTACCGAAATTTTGGTCTTCTCTCTAGCCAAATTCCCCATACCTTCTCTTCAAATTCCTTCTCTTGTTCAGCTTTAGTTCTAGCCTATCACTTCTCCTCTTCTTCTCCCTATTGGTGCCGAATTGTCTCTATCACCATATTAGTCTCAAAAGCTGAAAGCTTCCTGGGCCAATTACTCTTTGGGTAAGTACTTAGTCAAATTTTCCTTTAGTATGTTCGGTAAAAGCCGAAGGGCTATCTAACTTCTCATCGTCGTTAACCTGGTATAAACAAGGGTAGGGTTCAGAGATCGCAAGCGTGGTAAGGATCGTTAGTAAAGTGGTAAATGTACTCGTCTCAGTTATGGATTAATGGATGGCCGAATGTAGGTATGGCTTATAGGGGTAACTTATGTGAAAAATGAGTCACTCAATTTTGATGATATATGTTTGGATGCAGATCTAGGGATATTCGCGAATAGTAGCTAAGGAAGGGCTACTAGAACATATGGCACACGGTAAGGTTATGGTGAGGTTTCAGTTTTTGATAAAGTGTGTATTAAGCAAAGATTAATCGTTAAGTGGTGACTATTGTAGGTTCGTGATTAAGGGGTTTTGTAATGTCCCGATTTAGGGTCTAGTCAGAATAATGGTACGAGACCACAAATTCGAGGGTTATGAATGAGTTTTTGAGGTTAATGCTATGTATGCATGCTAGTGTGAAAGTTTCATAAAGCAATTTTGAGAAATTGCTATTGAATTGCCTTAAAGGACTAAATTGAAAAGGTTACAAAATGTGAGATTCTAGAAGTTATTTGTGTGAAATTGTTTTAGAATACATACTGGAGGCCCTTAATGAACAATTTTCCCAATTTTTAGTTTTTGGACAAAAATAGGCATGGATGAGTTAAAATTTGAAGTTTATCAAAAAGGGTATTTTAGTCATTTAGTTATTAAATGATTAAATAGGTGAAAAGATGACAAAAATTACTCATCTTCTCCACCAAGCTGCCGAAAATTTCAATAGCCATTGTTAGGGCTCTTTCAATTTTTCAAGCTTGCTAGTAAGTGCTTTTAAGCTCAGTTTTTGATATTCTTCGTATTTTTGAAGTCCCGGTAGCATGAGTAAGCTATTTTTAGCTATTTGATAAGCTATAATGGATGTTAAAAAATGTACATATGTATGACATGCATGTATTTTGATGTTTTATGGAAGAATATGAAAGCTTGATGTAGTAGAAACATCTTTTGCAAAGTGATTTTCCATGAAAATGCATGTAGGGACTAGTCTGTGAAAAACTTAAGTTTGGTCATACATGTGTGATTTAGTGAGAATTGATGAATGTTTTAGTTGAGCAAGTGGTTCGGTTCAGCATGAAAGGCTAGAAAGTTGAATAAAAATCACTTTACGAGCCTTGAGGCTAAAGTGTAAATATGAGAAAGTTTAGGGGTAAAATAGTAATTTTGCTAAAGTATGAGATATGAGTCAATTTAGTCAATGTGTGTATTGAATAAGCTGATTTATTCATTATAGATCAAGAAAGACAAAGCTCGGATCAAAACTGAGGCAAAAGCAAGGTGGTGGACAAAATTGCACGTATCTATACTTTTGAGTATCGAGGTAAGTTTATGCGTAAATAATGCATTTATACTTGCACATTCTTGATGCTAATTAGTGTGTAGCATGAACGAGGATGATTGAGAACCTATGTGGTTCAAGTGGAATGAATGTGGTAGACATTATGAATGGATGAATGATTGAGTACGTAGATGTGAATGTATAGTGATAATGCTAGATGGTGGGCTAAGTACGATACCATATTAATACTTAATGATGATAAGCTTGGCTGTGTGCGATGCTACCGTTAAGTATATTTATCTAGTGGGGCTAAGTGCGAGACCACTATGATTACCTTTGTGGTGAGCTAAGTGCGATAATACGTTATCAATAGATAGGGGTGGCTAAGTGCGAAACCACTGAGACATTGGATGTGCGGATTAGTTATGTAAACTAACTGTGTGGTTGATATACTGAATAAGGTAACTATGTGGATGTATGAAGTGTGGTATATTATGTAAATGTGAGATTAAATGTAGGGGTGTATTGCAATGGTTATGAGTAAGGGACTCATGATGTGTTGGAAATATGGTAAGGAATAGAAAGAGTAAGCATGGTGGTATATTATATGTTAGTATAATGCTATTTGTGGTTTAGCTTGTACTATGATACTTAATTGTTTATGTATAAACTTACTAAGCTCAAAGCTTACTCCTTTCTTTTCCCTTGTCTTATAGATTAAAAACGTTGAATCAAGATACGAGGATCGTCGGAAGATAGCCCACATATCAGCACACTTTGGTACATAAAACTTAATGTTTTGTATATGGCATGTATAGGGGCTAGATAAGTTAGTGAATTTTGTTGTAAATGGCTAAGGTGTAATGGCCTTTAGATGGATGATACATTTTGTATAATGCCATAGTTGTTGGTTATTCTATATTATGCAAAGATGTAGTTTTCCATGTGAGATTGTATTCAATTTGAGTTGATTGTAGATGTGTTGAATGGATGCATGTCGGATATGCAAGAGGGGTGAGAAGAGCATAGCAAATAGCTTTGTTCTTGTCCATACGGGCGTGTGTCTAGACCATATGTGACACACAGTCAGCCTACGGGTGTGTGCTTGGGCCGTGCGTTCCCTGCATGTTGACATTTTAGATTAGAATTGGCCACGAGCTAGTCACACGGGCGTGTGCCTAGACTCCAGGCCGTGTGAGGGAAGTCAGTGTTCTCTACGGTTGGAGAGCACGGGCGTGCCATGGCCGTGGGGAAATTGACAGAATGCTCGAGTTTTTAGCACGGTTAAAGAACATGGACATGTGTGTCAACACACGGGCGTGTTCATGATACACGGGCGTGTAAGCCCTGTTCAAAAGAGAAAAATTTTTAAGATTTGAAAAAGTTCCGGAATAGTCTCGAGAGCCCTCGTATGCATGAGTGAGGCCTCGTAAGTCGAGAATAAGGTTACTGAGAGGACTAGAGAGGTAATAGTCAAGATGAGCCTCAATGGCGATCATGGGATTATTACGGTAACGCCTCGAGCCCAGTTCCGGCTCAGAACCTGTGTAAGGGGTGTTTCATTTAGTGGTATCAGAGCTATGGTTTAGCCATTTCTAGGACTATCGTAGCAGGTGTAAGAGTCTAACTATACATGCCATAAGTGTATAATGATAGTGTGGTGGCTTCTAATGATTTTAAATCGTGTTTTATATAGAATATGGATCCCGACCAATCTACTATTGATAAGGCATCTAGTAATGCACCGGCTCCTGTGCAAGGAACCGTGTCTGTGCAAAGTGGAGCCGAGGCTAGGGGTCAAGGATAAGAGGCACGAGAGGCCTTTCTCCAGATGATGAGTAACTGTTACTCGGACTTTGTTCGAGCGAACCCTAATGTTCAACCTCCTCCTATACCTCAGCCAAATCCAGTGGCTCCGTAAGGTATCGACGTAGTTAGGATATCGAAACCCCCGGTGGATAAGATTAGGAAGCACGGGGCTGAGGAGTTTAGAGCTAAGGTAGATGATGACCCTGAGAGGGCAGAGTTCTGGTTAGAGAACTCGATGAGAGTGTTTGATGAACTCTTATGCACACCTGAAGAGAGCTTGAAGTATGTCGTATCTTTGCTGAGAGATTCGGCATATCATTGGTGGAAAACACTAACGTTAGTGGTCCTGAAAGAGCGGGTGTCTTGGGACTTCTTTTTGGAAGAGTTTCAGAAGAAGTATATAAGCTAGAGGTTTACTGATCGAAAAAGAAAAGAATTTCTTGGGTTGAAGCAAGGAAAAATGTCAGTGGCAGTGTATGAGCGTGAGTTTGTTAGGCTTAGCAAAGACGTTCAAGAGTATGTATCCCTTACCCGTATCCTATGCCAGAATCGAGTACGAGGCATTACCAGACTTGACAATACATTTGGTCAAATTAATTAACACATTTACAAAATTACTTAGTCAAGCCCCTATACATGCCATAACTTAAATCATTTATAAATAAAGATACCCATAGATAGCTTGATAGTGTGAAGCGATCTCCGACGACCTCAAACCCGAGCTTGTTTAGTAGGACTCTGTAATATGGGAAAGAAAAAGGGGTAAGCTTATATACAGAGACCATCTTGTGTAAGAGGTTTGAAGATGAACTGAATGAGGATATCAAACTCCTAGTTTGAAAGGGAAAAGAGATGCTAGAAAAAGGCTGATGGGCAAGTCGTATCAAGCCTAGTCAAAAAGGTCCAAGGAAGTGAATCCTCGGACGACAGCCTCAGTGGGATATTTGCATCGAGACTCAGACAATATTCGTTTGAGTTTGAGAGTCTGAACTACCTCTATGGAAAGTGTGGGCAATGCAAAGAGCAAACCAGAGTGCCCAAGTCGTGGTAGATATCACATTAGAGAATGTTGGGGAAATACTCGTAAATGTTATAAGTGTGGTATCCGAAACTGCCCTGAGAGGGATGATAAGGAAGAGGAGCAAGAGATGAGACCTAGTGATGTATCTACTAGGGGTAGACCACCAAGAAACCCAAGAGGTGGGGCTAGTGGTAGAGGTGCGCCCAGAGACTCCGCTGTGAGATCAGAGGGTCGAGCACCTGCGAGGACGCATGCCATTCGCGCTCGCCAGGAGGTATCCTCCCCAGATGTGATAATGGGTACTTTTTCTCTCTTTGACACCCTTGTTATTGCTTTAATAGATCCAGGGTCTACTCACTCTTATATTTGCATGAAGCTAGCATCTAGTCTGAATATGGCCGTTGAGTCTACGAACATAGTGGTTAAGGTGTCAAACCCGTTAGGAAAGCATGTGTTAGTGGACAAGGTGTGTAAAAATTGTCTTTTGTTGGTTGAGAATTATTGTTTTCTGGCCGACTTGATGTTGTTGCCGTTTGATGAGTTTGATTTAATCCTAGGCATAGATTGGTTGACTACCCATAGTGTCTTAGTGAACTGTGGTAGTAAGTACATTGAATTGAATTGTGAGAATGGAGATGTGGTTCGGGTTGAATCAGGTGGATCGGATAGTCTACCAGTGATGATTTCTTCCCTAGTGGCAGAGAAATATTTGAGAAAAGGATGTGAGTCGTATCTCGCCTTCATGTTGAATCCTCGAGAGGTTGGAGTAGAGTTTGAAACAGTGCCAGTGGTACGTGAGTATCCAAATGTATTCCCAGAAGAGTTACCCGGATTACCTCCAGTGAGAGAGGTTGAGTTTGGAATTGAGTTGATTCTAGGAATGGCACCAATTTCTATTTTTCCGTATAGAATGGCACTTGTAGAGTTGAAAGAACTAAAGGTACAGTTGCAAGATTTAACTGATAAGGGTTTTGTAAGGCCGAGCTACTCGCCGTGGGGTGCTCTAGTGCTATTTGTGAAGAAGAAAGATGGGACTATGAGGTTGTGTATAGACTCTAGATAGCTTAACAAGGTGACGGTGAAGAATAAGTATCTATACTAAGGATTGATGATCTTTTTGATCAACTGAGAGGAGATACAGTGTTCTCCAAGATAAACTTGAGGTCGGGATATTATCAGCTCAGAGTCAAAGAGCAAGATGTGTTGAAGATTGCATTTCAAACAAGGTATAGCCATTATGAGTTTTTGGTTATACCGTTCGGTTTGACGAATGCGCCTGCAATTTTTATGGATCTGATGAACCGTGTTTTCAAACCATATGTGGACAAGTTTGTGGTTGTCTTTCTTGACGACATATTGATCTATTCTCAGAATAAGAATGATCATGAGAAACATTTGAGAATTGTCTTATGAACCTTAAAAGATAAGCAGTTGTATGCTAAGTTTAGCAAGAGTGAGTTTTTGCTCAGAGAAGTCAGATTTTTGGGACATGTTGTGTCGGGTGATGGTGTCAGAGTTGACCCAAGTAAGATTTCAGCTATTGTGGATTGGAAATAGCCGAGGAATGTGTCAGAGGTTAGAAGTTTCTTAGGATTAGCAGGATATTATAGATGTTTCGTGAAGGGGTTCTCTGTGATTGCTACTCCTATTATGAGATTATTGCATAAGGATGTTAAGTTCGAATGGACGGAGGCATGTCAACAGAGTTTTGAGAGACTGAAAACAATGTTGACTGAGGCACCAATTTTGGTTCAGCCAGAATCGAGAAAAGAGTTCATGGTTTAGAGTGATGCGTCGCTTAATGGTCTCGGTTGCGTGTTTATGCAAGAGGGTAAGGTAGTCGCTTACGCCTCGAGGCAGTTAAAATCGCACGAGAAGAATTACCCGACTCATGATTTGGAGTTGGCTACAATTGTTTTCTCGTTAAAGATTTGGCGACATTATTTGTATGGTGTGAAATGCTGAATCTTTACGGATCATAAGAGTTTAAGATATTTGATGGATCAGAAAGACCTGAATTTGAGACAGAGACGATGGCTTGAGTTGTTAAAAGACTATGAGTTAGTCATTGATTATCATCCGAGAAAAGCGAATGTGGTTGCGGATGCCCTGAGTAGGAAATCCTTTTGTGCTCTAAGAGCTATGAGCACGAGTTTAACATTATTTGATGATGGTGCTATTTTGGCAGAATTGAGAGCTAAGCCACTATTTGTTCAACAAATATGTGAGGCTCAGAGGAATAACAATGAGATGCCAGCTAAAAGAGCTAAGTGCGGATTAGAAAGTGATTCTGATTTTCAAGTGGGCTCGAATGGTTGTTTGTTATACCATGACAGAATTTGTGTACCTAGAGATGGAGAGTTAATCCGAAAGGTTTTGCATGAGGCCCAAAATGGATGTTTGTCGGTACATCCGGGCAGTACGAAAATGTACAACGACTTGAGAAAGTTTTATTGGTGGCCGGGTATGAAGAGAGACATTTCAGAGTTTGTGGCAAAATCTCTGATTTGTCAACAAGTGAAAGATGAGCATCAAGTGCCTTCGGGATTGCTTCAGCCAGTGATGGTTCCCGAATGGAAGTGGGATCAGGTTACCGTGGATTTTGTGATGGGGTTGCCGATGACTCCGAAAAAGAAAGATGTTGTGTGGGTTGTTGTGGATAGACTAACTAAATCAGCTCACTTTATTCCAGTAAGTGTTGATTATTCACTGGATAAGTTAGCTGAGTTGTATGTGGCAGAGATAGTGAGAGTGCATGGTGTGCCTATGTCCATTATATCGGATAGAAATCCGAGCTTTACTTCGAGATTTTGGAAGAAGTTGCAAGAGGCCATGGGTACGAGATTGAATTTCAGCACTACGTTCCATCCGCAAACTGATGGTCAGTCTGAGAGAGTGATCCAAGTCCTTGAAGATATGCTTCAATGCTGTGTGTTAGACTTCGAAGGTAGTTGGGAGAGATATCTACCTTTAGTTGAATTCGCCTACAATAATAGTTATCAGTCGAGTATACGGATGGCTCTGTATGAGGCTTTGTATGGTCGTAAATGACAGACTCTTTTGTATTGGACCGAGCTTAGTGAGAAACGGATCCATGGAGTTGATCTAGTAAAAGAGACTGAAGAGAAAGTGAGAGTACCCTGTAATAGTCTAAAAGCTGCTTCGGACCGACAGAAGTCGTATGCGGATTTGAAAAGAAAAGAAATTGAGTTTGAGGTGGGTGACAAAGTGTTTTTGAAAGTGTCTCCGTGGAAGAAAATTTTAAGATTTGGATAAAAAGGGAAGTTGAGTCCAAGATTTATAGGGCCATATGAGATTACAGACAGAGTTGGGCCAGTAGCTTACCAGATGGCTTTTCCGGTTGAGTGGAAAAGATTCATAATGTGTTTCATGTGTCGATGTTGCGACGGTATCGCTCTGATCCTTCACATGTGATTCCTGCAATGGAAATTAAGATAAGACCGGATATGTCTTATGAAGAGGAGTCGATTAAGATCTTGGCACGAGAGGTGAAATAGTTGAGAAATAAGGGCATAGCACTAGCAAAGGTGTTGTGGAAGAAACACAGTGTGGAGGAAGCTACGTGGGAAACAGAAGAAGCTACGAAAGAGCAACATCCAAACCTCTTTACTGGTAAGATTTTCGAGGGCGAAAATCTCTAAAGGGGGAGAGTTGTAACATCCTGATTTAGGGTCTAGTCGAAATAGTGGTGCGAGACCATAAATCTGAGGGTTATGAATAAGTTTTTAAGGTTAATGCTATGTATGCATGCTAGTGTGAAAGTTTCATGAAGCAATTTTGAGAAATTGCTATTGAATTGCCTTAAAGGACTAAATTGCAAAAGTTACAAAATGTGAGATTCTAGAAGTTATTTGTGTGAAATTGTTTTAGAATGCATACTAGAGGCCCTTAATGAACAATTTTCCCAATTTTTAGTTTTTGGACAAAAATGGGCATGGATGAGTTAAAATTTGAAGTTTATCAAAAAGGGCATTTTAGTCATTTAGTTATTAAATGATTAAATAGGTGAAAGGATGACAAAAATTCACTCATCTTCTCCAACAAGCTGCCGAAAATTTCAATAGCCATTGTTAGGGCTCTTTCAATTTTTCAAGCTTGTTAGTAAGTGCTTTTAAGCCCGGTTTTTAATATTCTTCGTATTTTTGAAGTCCTGGTAGCATGAGTAAGTTATTTTTAGCTATTTGATAAGCTATAAAGGATGTTCAAAAATGTACATATGTATGACATGCATGTATTTTGATGTTTTATGAAAGAATATGAAAGCTTGATGTAGTAGAAACATCTTTTGCAAAGTGATTTTCCATGAAAATGCATGTAGGGACTAGTCTGTGAAAAACGTAAGTTTGGTCATACATGTGTGATTTAGTGAGAATTGATGAATGCTTTAGTTGAGTAAGTGGTTCGATTCAGCATGAAAGGCTAGAAAGTTGAATAAAAATCACTTTAAGATCCTTGGGGCTAAAGTGTAAATATGAGAAAGTTTAGGGGCAAAATAGTAATTTTGCTAAAGCATGAGATATGACTGAATTTAGACAATGTGTGTATTGAATAAGCTGATTTATTCATTAAAGATCAAGAAAGACAAAGCTCGGATCGAAACCGAGGCAAAAGCAAGGTGGTGGACTAAATTGCACGTATCTATACTTTTGAGTATCGAGGAAAGTTTATGCATAAATAATGCATTTATACTTGCACATTCTTGATGCTAATTAGTGTGTAGCATGAACGAGGATGATTGAGAACCTATGTGGTTCAAGTGGAATGAATGTGGTAGACATTATGATTGGATGAATGATTGAGTACGTAGATGTGAATGTATAGTGATAATGCTAGATGGTGGGCTAAGTGCGATACCATATTAATTCTTAACGATGATGAGCTAGGCTGTCTGCGATGCTACCTTTAAGTATATTTATCTAGTGGGGCTAAGTGCGAGACCACTATAATTACCTTTGTGGTGAGCTAAGTGCGATAATACGTTATCAATAGATAGGGGTGTGCTAAATGCGAAACCACTGAGACATTGGCTGTGTGGATTAGTTATGTAAACTAATTGTGTGGTTGATATACTGAATAAGATAACTGTGTGGATGTTGAAGTGTGGTATATTATGTGAGATTAAATGTAGGGGTGTATTGCAATGGTTATGAGTAAGGGACTCATGATGTGTTGGAAATGTGGTAAGGAATAGAAAGAGTAAGCATGGTGGTATATTATATGTTAGTATAATGCTATTTGTGGTTTAGCTTGTACTATGATACTTAATTGTTTATGTATAAACTTACTAAGCTCAAAGCTTACTCCTTTCTTTTCCCTTGTCTTATAGATTAAAAACGTTGAATCAAGATACGAGGATCGTCGGAAGATAGCCCACATATCAGCACACTTTGGTACATAAAACTTAATGTTTTGTATATGGCATGTATAAGGGCTAGATAAGTTAGTGAATTTTGTTGTAAATGGCTAAGGTGTAATGGTCTTTAGATGGATGATACATTTTGTATAATGCCATAGTTGTTGGTTATTCTATATTATGCAAAGATGTAGTTTTCCATGTGAGATTGTCATCAATTTGAGTTGATTGTAGATGTTGAATGGATGCATGTTGGATATGCAAGAGGGGTGAGAAGAGCATAGCAAATAGCTTTGTTCTTATCCATGTGGGTAGACACACGGGCGTGTGTATAGACCATGTGTGACACACGGTCAGCCCACAGGTGTGTGCTTGGGCCGTGCGTTCCCTGCATGTTAACATTTTAGATTGGAATCAGCCACGAGCTAGTCACACGGGCGTGTGCCTAGACTCCAGGCCGTGTGAGGGAAGTTAGTGTTCTCTATGGTTGGAGAGCACGGGCGTGCCATGGCCGTGGGGAAATTGGCAGAATGCTCGAGTTTTTAGCACGGTTAAGGAACATGGGCGTATGTGTCAACACACGTGCGTGTTACATGATACACGGGCGTGTAAGCCCTGTTCAAAAGAGAAAAAATTTAAGATTTGAAAAAGTTCTGGAATAGTCTCGAGAGCCCTCGTATGCATGATTGAGGCCTCGTAAGTCGAGAATGAGGTTACTGAGAGGACTGGATAGGTAATAGTCAAGATGAGCCTCAGTGGCAATCATGGGATTATTACGATAACGCCTCAGGCCTAGTTCCGATTTAGAACCCGGGTAAAGGGTGTTACAGGTTTACAGCACGCGTTGTAACCAGGTGTGTACAAACACTACACACACACGATATCGGCAATGCCGGAAAGTCGAAAAGCTGAAAGTGGCTAAATAGGCCCGGTGGGCCCAAGGATAAGTTTGATGAAATTGTTTGGTTAGTTATACGAATTGAGTTAGTCATGCATGTTACATGATCTGGATTTGTTTTGGACCTAATGGGTCATATGACTGAGATTTGGGCCTAATGGGCCATAAAAATGTGATGTGGCCATTATGGGTTATACGAACGTGAAATGAGTTGATGGGCATTATGGGGATGTAGACTAGTATGCTAGGGTTTTATGGACTTTTGGCTTAGTACTAAATAACTCTTAAACCGCATAAGACTTTGTAATATTTAAATATGTCCGTGGACAAGTCGCTAGGTTAGAATGTTGTAACCAGCATGTGCATGTCTAGGATTGGATTAGGGAGAGCTTGGCACTTAAGCGGCCTTAGCAGCCCACCTCCTCTTCTCTAAGAATCCTACATGGTGCATAGTGTCTGTTCAATTTAGCCGCAAGGACTTGTTAATGGGCCAAAGTTCATAACTAAAACCCGAGAGGGACCAAATACCCTTAGATTTGTAAAATTACTAAAATACCCCTGATTGAAAATAACCAAAATACCCTTAGTTGAAAATTATCAAAATATCCCGAAATTGTGAAATTACTAGAATACCCTCGGTTTGTAGAATTACCAAAATATCCCCGATTTACAAAATTTTCAAAGTACCTCTATTTTGTAAAATTACCTAAATACCCCTGTAGAGTAGATTTATGGAAATACCCCTGGTGATGAGTATAAGTTTTGTGGATGTTACTCATGTGCATGTTGCATTCATATGATATTCTGATTAGGATGCATATGGGTGGGAATTATGGTACGAAGGAAGATTTGAGGATCGCATAGTCGCTTGACAACCATGGATCCACCTGTGGCTTTAAGCCCATTACATGATTAGAGCTTTGCTGCAACGTTGAGTAGTGTCGCTGTGAGTGCTACCTTTGGTGTGTAGAGGATGGGTGGGTCGATTTAGAAATCCCCACAAGTGTGTAGGGTTGGAAGGGAAATGGTGTGTAGTGGATGGATTTTTGGGGAGGGTTTTGCATTACCTTGTTTTGCATATGATACGTTATGATATGATATGATATGTGGTCATTGTGGGCCAAGGCCCAAGACCACCGATTTTGATAGGGCTCAGGCCAATGTGATAATTGTATTTTGAATTGAAAACCAAGGGTTGTACACATTGAGTTTCGAAACTCACACCCTTTATTTAATGTTTCAAGCGATCCTCAATAAATGGCTCGATGTGGGAGAGGACTCGGAGATGGCCACACTACAAGATGATTAAATTTTTATTTATTTGTTTCAAAAGACATAGTTTGAATTGCTTATTTTCATTGGATGTAATAAGGCCTTGTACTCCGAATTGACTTTAGATTTTGGGTTTTGTTGTTTCAACTGTTTACTTAATTATTAAACCTAAGTAAATTTCTTACATTTAAACTTGGTTTTCGAAATACTTAAAATTATAAAATGGGTTTCTTTTTATTACTTAACAAGACTCAAGGATTTTGGGCTTTTGGGCCTAAAATTTTTAATTAGCAAAATCGTTTGATTTATGCCTTCGATGTGACACGCCGGATTCAGGCCTAACTTCTAGGCCAAGTTTGGGGTGTTACACAGCCTTTGTAAAAAAGACTTTTGGCTAAATATATATGAAATCTTTGAATTGTGAGTTATCCAATTCTCCTTGCTCTTACGGAATTGATTTGACTTATCAAGCTTAGCTTGTGGCGTCTATCCATTCATTGTTTCTGAACTTATCACTTTCATAGTGTGGCGTTCATCATATACCAAGGTTCCTATCATCCTTGATAGTGGGTTGAGGTTTATCATATATCAAGGTTCCTATCATCCCTGATAGTGGGTAGAGGTTCATCATATACCAAGGTTCCTATCATTCTTGATAGTGGGTCGAGGTCTTTTCTTTACTGTTTTTCTTAAAAACCGAAATCATCTAAGAGCCATTTGAGATTCAGGTCAACAATCAAGTATTATTGGTTTATTTTCGGCCTCAGTAAATTTATCCTTTGTTTTGTTAAACCTTTTTGTTACTAATTTCTAAGCCATCTTCTTCTTTCTTTAAGCCTTTTGTTTGACAAGCCTTTGTTTGTTTGAAACGATCCATATTTACTCAAATTCACGATCGGGAAACAAATGAGTCGAATCAGTCACGAGACGAGTTCGTATCAAATTTGTATCAGAGCTAGCGAATTTGGAGTGAGAATCGACATATTTAACATCCCGGTATAGTATTTACTTTCAAAATAAAAACAAAAAACAATTGAAATATATATATAAAATAATATTTTCTCCATTCAAATTCAAGGAGTGAATATTACATTTTCAAGTGAAAAAAAAATTCGTGAAAAACAAAAGTTCAAAGTGCTTTGTTTTTAGTTCTCCATTTGCTGCCCAGAATTGCCCAATCAATCTTCTTACCATTCAGCCACACTTCATTTTTTTTTTTCATTTCTTTGTTTCTAGCCTACCCATTGTCCTACAATATTATCCTTTGTAACCCAAACATCAAGTTTGTAAGTCGACCCACAACAGCTTTGAAGTTCAAGTAATTTCTTAAGAACTTAGAGAAGCGGAGTGAGTGGAAAAAGGCAAGAGAGTAGTGAGACTATTCGAGAGGTATAAAAGCCAAGTTTGTGTGTGATTTCTTTTTGAGTGAATAGTTAGGTATTTTTGTGAGTTCCCTTTTAATAAAAAAATGTCACAAAGTCTAGAGAGAAATCCAAACGAGGGAGTTGGTTTACGTCCTGTAAGAAACGTTGGAGGAGGTGTGCCAGATCTTACTCTTCAAGCACTAATGTGAGAGATGGAGCGGTTGTTTGATTGAAAACTTGAACCCATTGAAGATCGATTATATCGAGTGGAGACACGTGAACAACGAGAAGCAAATCCAGAAGGTGCAAGACGAGGACGTAATGAAGAGAGTGAGCAAGAAAGTGACTCATCTGTTCGAAGTGAACGACAACGAGGTCGCCAACGACATCGGGGTCCTAGAGATCGTTACTGTCCAGATGATAATTTAAAAAATATCAAGATGACGATTCCACCATTCTAAGGTAAGAATGCTCCTGAAGCTTATTTGGAGTGGAAAAAGAAGATCGAGCTTGTCTTCAAATGGCACAATTATTTGAAGAGTAAAAGGGTAAAAATCACAGCTATTGAGTTTTCTGATTATGAAATAGTGTGGTGGCACCAGCTTATAACGAGTCGAAGGAGAAATGGTGAAAGGCCTATTTCTACTTGGGCTGAAATGAAATCAGTCATACGGAAAAGATTCATCCCTTCTTACTACCATTGAGATTTATATCAACGACTCCAAAACCTAACTCAAGATAATAGAAGCGTTGAAGATTACTATAAGGAGATGGAGATAGCGATGATCTGAGCTGATATCAAAGAGGATCGAGAAGCAACAATGGTGAGGTTCCTTGCGGGTTTAAACCGTGACATTTCCAACACAGTTGAACTACAACACTATGTTGAAGTGATGGACATGGTCCATATGGCGATAAAGGTTGAAAAGCAACTCAAGAGGAAAAGAGTAAGTAGACCCTATGCCAATCCTTTTTCTAACAAATGGAGCCAAGGAGTGAACAAACCCCATGTTCGAACAAGAGAGCCAATTGTAGCTAATAAATCCAACCAGCCCATTGGTGAGTTAAGTCGGAACAAAAGCGAAGAAATGCCAAATCGCATAAGAGACATTATTTGTTTTAAGTGTCAAGGCCGAGGACACATAACAAGCCAATGTCCTAATCGACGAATTATAGTGGTAAGGGCCGAAGATGAAATTGAGTTGAGGAGGAGAAAGAAAATGAATCTGAAGTACCATCCGATGATGAAGGAGAAGAAGTAGAAATGCCGGTTGAAGGAGAAATTCTGGTGGTGAAGCGAAGCATTAGTATGCAAAGTGTTGAATCTGATCAACAAAGAGAGAACATTTTCCACACCCGATGCCACATCCATGGCAAGGTATGTAGTTTAATTATTGATAGTGGAAGTTGTACTAATGTAGCTAGCAACATGTTGGTGGAAAAGTTTGGTTTGGCCACAACCAAACATCCAACTCCATTAAAGTTGCAATGGTTAAATGATGGAAAAGAGCTTAAAGTCACAAAGCAAGCTGTGGTGACTTTTTTCATCAGGAAATACCAAGATGAAGTGATGTGTGATATAGTTCCTATGCACGCGGGACATCTACCTTTGGAACGTCCATGGCAGTTTGATAGGCGCGTGATCCATGATGGTTACACATATCGGTACACATTCAAGCATCAAGGCAAAAATGTTACTTTAGCCCTGTTGACTCCATGACAAGTGTATCAAGATCAATTGAAGTTGAAAGAAAAAGTACAAGAAAAAAAGAGTGAAAAAGAGAAAGATAAAAAAATTGAAAAAAAGAATGGAAAAGGTGAGAGAGAGGAGGTAAAAATACGAGAGGAAGAAGAGAATCAAAAAGAAAATAAGAGTGCAAAAATGAGCGTATTTGCGAGGGAAAAAGAAATTCAAAAGTCTCTATTGATGCAACAGCCCGTGTTTGTACTTATGTACAAGAAGTGCTTATTTGATACTAACAAACTTGATAACTCTTTACCTTTTTCTGTTGTTTCTTTATTACAGGAATTTAAAGACATTTTTGCGGAAGAAGTTCCTAGTGGGCTGCCTCCAATCCGAGGTATTGAACATCAAATTGATTTTACCCCAGGAGCTACAATTCCTAATCGACCAGCCTACCGAAGCAACCCCGAAGAAACTAATAAGTTACAACGACAAGTTGCTGATTTAATGAAAAAAGGATACATACGGGACAGTTTGAGTCCATGTGCGGTGCCTATTTTATTGGTGCCTAAAAAAGATGGTTTATGGAGAATGTGCGTAGATTGTCGAGTTATCAACAAAATTGTCGTCAAATATCGTCATCCAATCTCTAGACTTTATGATATGTTAGACGAGCTTAATGGAGCAAAACTGTTCTCTAAGATCGATTTGAAAAGTGGTTATCATCATATTCGCATGCGGGAGGGGGATGAGTGGAAGACCGCATTCAAAACCAAATACGGTTTGTATGAGTGGCTAGTGATGCCATTCGGCCTTACTAATGCTCCAAGTACCTTTATGAGGTTGATGAACCACGTTTTGAGGTCTTTCATTGGTCATTTTTGCATAGTTTATTTTGACGATATTTTAGTTTATAGTAAATCTTTATCTGATCATATTGAACATCAACGATCTGTTTTGGAAGTTTCAAGAAAGGAAGTTTTATTTGCAAACCTTAGGAAATGTAACTTTTGTACTAACAAAGTTGTTTTTCTAGGTTTTGTTGTAAGCGAAGGTGGTCTTGAGGTGGATCAAGAGAAGATCAAGGCAATACAAGAGTGGTCACGTCCGACCAACATTAGTCAAGTTAGAAGTTTTCATGGCCTTGCAAGTTTCTATAGGAGATTTGTGCCAAACTTTAGCACACTTGCTGCCCCATTAACTGATATTATTCATTAACTGATATTATTAAAAAGAATACACCTTTTCTTTGGTCTGATGAACAAGAATCTTCTTTTGTTAAAATCAAAGAGTGTTTAACTAATGCTCCCTTTTTATGTTTGCCTAATTTTAACAAAACTTTCGAGGTGGAATGTGTTGCATCTGGAATAGGTATAGGTGCGGTTTTAACTCAAGATGGGAGACCAGTGGCTTATTTCAGTGAGAAGTTTAATAGAGCTACACTAAACTATCCTACCTATGATAGGGAAATGTACAAGTTGATACGTGCATTAAAAACATGGAAACATTATCTTTGGCCTAAAGAGTTCGTAATACATACGGATTATGAGGCTTTGAAGCGTTTGAGAGGACAAACCAAGTTAAACAAATGTCATGCAAAATGGGTTGAGTTCTTAGAATCCTTTCCATTCATCATTAAATACAAACAAGGTAAGGAAAATATCATTACGGATGCTCTTTCGCGAAGGTATGCTCTTTTAAATTGTTTGGATGTTAAGTTACTTGGTTTTGCTTATTTGAAAGAGTTATATGTTGATGGTTCTGATTTTGGAGATATTTATAAGTTGTGTGTACAAGGTGCATATGATAGGTACTATCAACAAGATGGATTCCTGTTTCGAGAAAATAAGTTATGCGTACCCCAAGGATCAACAAGAACTGTGTTGGTTCATGAAGCACATAATGGAGGTTTAATGGGTCATTTTGACATAGCCAAAACTTTGGCTGTTCTATAAGAACATTTCTATTGGCCGAAGATGAAATGAGATGTGGCTAAAGTATGTAGTCGCTATATTGCTTGCAAGAGAGCAAAATCAAGAATTCAGCCACGTGGGCTTTATAAACCACTACCAATCCCAGAAGCACCATGGATGGATATTTAGATGGACTTTGTTTTAGGCCTTCCTAGAACAAAGAATGGAAAAGATTTAATTTTTGTTGTAGTCAATAGGTTTTCAAAAATGGCACATTTTATTGCATGTAATAAAACTGACGATGCTCTAAGTGTTGCTAATTTGTTTTTTAAGGAGATCGTGCGTTTACATGGTGTTTCGAGAATAATCGTTTCCGATCGAGACACCAAGTTTTTGAGTCATTTTTGGAGGACCTTATGGGGAAAACTTGGAACTAAGTTGTTCTTAACAACTAGTCATCCTCAAACTGACGGCCAAACGGAGGTCATTAATCGAGTTCTGTCAACGCTACTTCGAGCAATTATACGAAAGAATTTGAATACTTGGGAGGAGTGTTTACCTCACATTGAATTTGCATACAATAGAACAGTACACTCAGCTACTAAGTATTCACCATTTGAGATAGCGTATGGCTTTAATCTTTGAACACCTTTGGATTTATTGCCTTTACCTTCTGATAAGTTGGTGCATGGAGATGGAAAGAAAAAGGCAGATTTTGTTAAACAATTACATCAGCGAGTTAGAGATAATATTGAGTGAAGAATGGAGCACTATGCTCGTCAAGTCAACAAAGGTCGTAAACGAGTGATATTTGAACCTGGTGATTGGGTTTGGATTTACATGCGTAAAGAGAGATTTCCTATCCAATGACGATCCAAGCTTTTGCCACGAGGAGATGGACCTTTTCAAGTCTTAGAAAGGATTAATGATAACGCATATAAGTTGAATTTACCCGGTGAGTATAGAGTTAGTGCGACTTTTAATGTTGCTGATTTATCCCTTTTTGATGTAAGTGATGATTTGGGGACAAATCTCCTCGAAGAGCGGGGAATGATGCGACCATAGCTCGGGAGATCACTTTGAATCCATTGAGCTACCACGAGGGCCTATAACTCGATCACGAGCTAAGAAATTTCAAGAAGCCTTAGCAAGCTATGTGGATCAAGCTTGGGGAGAGCAAAAGGCCGAATCCAACATTCATGCATGGGACGACTCAATTGGTGCCACTTGCAATTTATTGCAAGTTGAACTTAATTTTTAATAAACTCATCTTACTTTAATAAATGATTTGCTGGACTTTATTCAACTTATTTTAGTTTAATTAATAAGTATTTTTGTTGAACTTTATTTAATAAGTGTTGCTCTTAATTAATCTAGTGCCTAGGATTATTTCTTAATGCATGAGTTAAGTTCATTTAATTATGCTTCTTTAATTAACTAGTTGCTGGAATAATTGATGCAAATGTTTTAGTTCATTTACTTAATGTGTGTTATGTTTAATAAGTGTTTACATGTGTTTAATAAGCTCATTTTAATGTGTTTATTGCAGGAGTCTTTTCAAGTCATAACCGTTACAATTCAAGGCTGTTACAAATTAAATAAAGTGGCTGTTCAAGTCATTTTTAGTTACAAAGTAAATGGGCTGTTACAAAGGAGGTTTATACATCATTTAAGGAGCATTATATCATCTGTTTAATTTTGGCAGCAACCTTTTCAACTACCAGCCCGTTTTTGCCATTTCAAAGGTTAATTCAAGCATTCAAATACCATTAAGAAGCTGGTTAATAAGTTGGTGTCTATTCGGCTCCCCAAGGGCTAACTCAAGAGTCATTTTTCAAGCAATTAAAGTCATTCATTCAGCTGAATTTAAGTGAATTCAAGAATGGAGTTATTTGGCTCAAGAATGTGAAAAGATTTGAGTCTTATTTTCAACTTTTAAATGGCACATTAAGTTGAATGGGCTAGCCTATTCTAACACTATAAATAGATGAAATCAGCCTTTGTAAAAAAGACTTTTGGCTAAATATATATGAAATTTTTGAATTGTGAGTTATCCGATTCTCCTTGCTCTTACGGAATTGATTTGACTTATCAAGCTTAGCTTGTGTCGCCTATCCATTCCTTGTTTCTGAACTTATCACTTTCATAGTGTGGCGATAATCATATACCAAGGTTCCTATCATCCTTGATAGTGGGTCGAGGTTCATCATATACCAAGGTTCCTATCATTCTTGATAGTAGGTCGAGGTCCTTTCTTTGCTGTTTTTCTTAAAAACTGAAATCATCTAAGAGCCATTTGAGATTCGGGTCAACAATCAAGTATTGTTGGTTTATTTTCAACCTTAGTAAATTTATCCTTTGTTTTGTTAAACCTTTTTGGTACTAATTTCTAAGCCATCTTCTTCTTTCTTTAAGCCTTTTCTTTGACAAGTGTTTGTTTGTTTTAAACGATCCATTTTTACTCAAATTCACGATCGGGCAACAAACGACTCGAATCAATCACGAGATGAGTTCGTATCAAATTTGATTGAAATCTAATATAAACGCTAAACGTTTATGAAATGTCTATTACTTGACCGGTAAACTTCGGTAATACTCTGTAACCTTGTTCCGGTGACGGATTCGGGTTAGAGGTGTTACAACATTCTAGAACTAAACACATTAGAATTGGACATCATTTCATTAGAGATCATGTCGAAAAGGGTGAAATAGTTCTAGAGTATATAGACACCTTAAACCAATTAGCTGACATTTTCACAAAACCATTAGACAAAGAAAGATTTTGGACACTTAAGGGAGAACTAGGTTTAACAATCTTAACTTTATGTTACAATCTTCTTGTACCATATTTGATTATTTTATTGCTACAAGCTTGTTAAGTATGGATTTCATGATTTTTATATGCAAAAAGGTAGGGGGAGTTTCCTATGAAAAATTGTTCTATTTCTATTTCATTTCCTTTCACATTTTAATGTAGTGGTATTAAGTTAGTCATTTTTTTAAACATGTTTTTGCTTCATGCATTTCATGCATTTTACTTGCACTACACATCTTTATGCATATGAAATGTTTAGGAACTGTTTTGGAGTCATTTTAGGACCTTTAGAAAACAATACAACCTAATATTGGTTTTTCTATTTTACTACACTTGGAAAACAGAATGCTAATTTGGTATTGATACCAACTAAAAAATATAGATACTTTTATAAAAATATCGATACTCGTGTAAAAATATCGATACTGTAACAACCCATTTTTAGTGAAATCAGAACAATGGTTTCAGAACCACAAATCTGATGTCACAAAGTGTATTTTATTATTATTTTAATGTCTACAGCATGATAGTAGCATCATATAAAAATTTCTTGAAGAAATTTTATTGTTTGTATGCTTAATTTGATAAAAAGAACTAAATCACATAAAGTGCAAAACTTGTGAGGTGTTAAATTACTATGAAATTTAATTATGAGTGGCCTTAAATGGTAATTAGACATTAACATATTTATTAGACAATTATGGACTTTAGTTATAAAATTATAAAGGTTAAAAGTAAGGTTAAAATTGTAATTAAGCTAATTAGTATAATGAAACAAAAAGAAAATTAAAATGTCATCTTCCTTAATGAGAAAACCACCGAAATTGAATAATAGGAAGCCGTAGCTAGGGCTTGAAGCATTCGGCCAACATTTCTAGTGTATGTCAGTGCATTTTTGCTCCGTTTTTTTAATGATTTCTATATTTTTGGAATCGTTGTAGCTTAATCTAGCTAGCCCGGGGACTAATTTACAAAACTGTTAAAAATCTAGGGTTGTACCATGAATGTATGTTAGTTGTTCTTTATTTTTGATGGATGAAATTGAATGTTTGATGACAACTGAGCAATTTCTGTAAAGGAATTTTTTATGAATTTGTCATTTAAGAATTTAATTGAATAATAGAAAAATGTTCATGGTAAAAATGTGAAATAAATGAAATATGGGGATTGCTAGAGACTAAATTAATATTCGACTAGCATGGGTGTCGACTAAATTACATGAATTTTCATTTTTATAAGCTAGGGACTAATTTGAAATGGATTCAAAATTTTAGGGGCAAAAGTGTAATTTTGTCAAAACCTGATTTTTGGATTAAATTGAATAGAATGAGGTTTGATTATATAGATTAACAAAAGCAACGTACGGATTTAGGTCGAGGAAAAGAAAACGTATTGGATTAATCGATCGTATTTCTCCGTTCATGTTTGAGGTAAGTTCGTATATTTAATTAGCATTGAATTATGTTTGATGTAAATGCTTTTATTTTATATTCTTGGTATTACTACCCTACGAAAGTATCCAACGAAGTTTCGACAACTTTCGGATCCCGTTTGAACCTTAGGAATATATAGGATACAAATGACATGTCATTAGGGGTTATCGTGTTTCGGGTGCTGGTCTTGTACGTCTTACTGGTGGCTGAGTTTTCAACATGTGTTGTGGTTACTTGACAGCTTTTGTGAGCAGCACCATGTAGCTACGTCTTGACTGACAGCTTGTGTGAGCAGACCCATTTATGGCTCGAGAGATAGCATTGATACGAGATATGAGATAGTAGTGGTTTCAACCACATGATCGCACATAGTGTGCAAGATTCCCACAAATCTGATATTGTTCTAGTGGTTCAACGGGTATGAAAAAGGGAGGTTTCGAAAAATGCTTTACTAAGTGTTGCTATGAAAGTATGAAAAAGGTATGAGTTGATGATGTTTGAAATATGCTTAGCCATATGCTTGAAAATATGAATGCTTATAAGTAGTGTGTAAAAAACTTATGATGTTTTGAGATGATTTGCTAAGCTATGTGATTATCTAACTTGAATGGTTGTTGTTGCTTAGGCTAATAATGCCAAGTCATGTTGGATTATCTCAAATTGTTTTTATGTTTATAAACATAAATGGTAAGCTATGTTTAGGAATTACAAACTTACTAAGCATTATATGCTTACTTTGTGTTTTTAGTTAATCGAAAGCTCATTAAGATTGGAAGTTGTCGGAGATCCATCACACTATCCATCATTTATATCAGTATATTTTGACGATTTTGAGTCATGGTTATAATGACATGTATAGGCATTTTGTTTAATGATTTTAGCCATTATGTGTGGCTTGTATATATATTATTTTGGTTGATGAACTAGTTGGTATGATATTAAGAATATATGGTATTATGTGTGGTTGTTAATTTGATGTTTGTGTTAGTTAAGTTGATGGTAAGAAAATGTTGATGGAAGTGGTATGGTAGCTTTGAATGTAATTGGTTTTGGTCTAATTGGTAATATGCATAATAGGTATGCAAATGGTTATAATGGTACTTATTGTGTATATATTTTGGTTATGAACAATATGATAAATGTGGCTTTATGGTTGTCCAATTGGTATGATTTGAACATGAATGAATTGGATAGTTGTTTAGGTAAATCTGATTGTGGAAGTTGAGGTGCCATTTTGGCATATTGGTTGAATGGATAGTTTCTATGTTGTGTAAGCTTGAATATGCATTTGTAAAGTGTGTCTTAAATGATTGATTATAGGTTCAAATGGCTTGTGCATGAGGTGTGAGTTTGGGTGAGAAAAATGTCTTCGAAATGGCCTATTTTTTGTCCACACAGGCAGAGACACGGGCGTGTGTCTCAGCCGTGTGTGACACACGGCCAGACGACACAGTCGTGTGTCCCCGTAGCTTTAAAAAGGGTTGCAAGTCAAAGCTATTACACACCGACACACTGGCATGTGAGGTTATTTTGAAGGGTACACTACCGCACACGGGTATGTGGCTTGGCTGTGTGGCCCAAGTCAGTGACTTACACGGGTTAGGGCACGGGTTGGGACATAGCCACAAGGCCGTGTGACCCCTGCAGTTTGAAAATTTTGAAATTTTTCTGAAAGATTTCATATGTTTCTGATTTTGTCTCGATTTATTTCTAATGTCTTTTTAGGGCCTCGAGGGCTCGTATAAGGGATCGTATGAATGTTTTTGATTGATGTTGCCATGATTTAACTTGTGATTTGTTTATGAAAATAAATTGTTCATTGCATGACGTTATGCTTCAGTAATGCTCCGTAGCCCTAATCCAATGATGGATACAGCAAGGGGTGTTATAGATACCACGGGGTTTTTAAAGGTGCTTGTATCTGTTTTAAACACAAAGAACCCTAAATTGTTTTCCCTCCACCGAAAATCCTCTCATCTTTTCTCAAAAGAAATTCAAATTTCTTCAATTTTTCGACAAATCTTGGTTCTTTTCCATCTTCAATCTTCTTTTTTCACAAGATTTGATCCTCTTTACTTGAAGATTATTCATTTTTCAACAATTTTGAGGTAAATTTCTAAACATTTCAACTTGTTGATTTTGACAAATATAGGATGAAATCTTATTTGTTGATGGTTATTGGGAACAACATATATCATGTTTTATTGCACGAGGTCACCTATTCCTAAAGATATTTGTTAAACTCTTTTTCAAACCCTGACCCACCAAATGTTTGACAAAATTCCTCAAAGAGATTTTTTTTGGTTTTAGTGTTTCTTTAAGTTGTTAATAGCTATTATGGCCCCAAAGAAGCGTTCTAGGACTAGTGCATCGTCTTGTAATCCATCTAGCGAGTTAGAGTCATCGTTTAGTACTTGTTTTCAAAACTTACACTCTCGGTATATTTTTAACTCGTATTTTGCATCAAAACGTGTATGGGAGGCTAGGAAAATTGATATAGCCATGTTAGAAGCCATTAGCTTTGCTTCTCTCCCTATTTTACAAAATTGGGGGTGGATGGATTTTTTAAATATTCCTTCACCAACTTATTTAAATCTTGTTCGATTTCTTTTCCAATGCCAAACTCAAACATGATGAGTCCAGCGACTCTGTTACTGCCATCACCTCTTTTTTAATGGGAACTCCTATTCGTTTTACTCTCGAAAAGTGTGTGGCAATTATCTTCACTTACCTTTTGGAGGTTCCTCCGATGAAAAAGGGCATTTTGATCCCTCCCTTTTTATCCAGTCTGGATCAGCATCCGAACTTAATCTCCATGATTGTGTCCTTCATTTAATTCTTACTTGGAATCTAAGACCTATCAAAAAGCATGCCAAGCTTCGAAACACCGATTATTAGTGGCTTGATTGTTTTAAATCTGATCGGCGCCCTGACCTTTCACTTATCTTGTTTAATGACATTACGAAAGCTATTGAAAGGGGGATGAATACAAATATCACTCTTCCTCATGGTACATAATTGTCCTACATTCTTAGACAATTAGGTATTAGCACCCATGGAGACACTCGGGTTTCTTCTAATCAACCTATTAGTTATGGGGCTCTACACCATGCGAGATATCATTTTGATGTCGCCACCAAACACTTGGATGAAACATGAACAACCGGGGATAATGAAGAGTGCCGATGCCGATGTCGCTTTTGACGACATTTTGATTCCCGATCCTATTGCTCCACCGCTTTTTCGTCGCATGCTACTCAACCTCCTCTAAGGTTAATAGTGCTATCCTCGATGCTATCCACTCCTTGAGCAATGACATTCGAGGTCTTAGGCAAGATGTTAGCACTCGTCTCTCGACTTTGGAAACACAAATGAGATCTCTCTTATCCCGTTTCCCTTTGATGCCTCTTTTCTCCCCTCATCATGATGATTAGACTAGCTCCAGACCATACATTTCATTTTCATAACATTTTCACATTTATTTTTATGATTATGCCTATAACTTGTTTTTGCACTTTATTGTTTTATTTGTCTCTTACAAATTTTTTTATGCTCATTTCACTTTATCTATCTTTTGATGAGCTGACTTCTTCTCTTTAAGCTTTATTTGTCTTTTGATATAACAAAAAAGGGGAGAAGAAAAGGTAAATTGACTGAGATTAATCTTTGTTAATAACTAAATGCAAATTTTTGTGACCAAAAATGTTTAAGTAAGAATGAATGCCAACTTGTATGACAAATTTTATTTTGGCCTCAAATTTAAAATGTCTTTTATTAAGGGGGAGCAATTATTTAAAAACAAATTTACCAAATATTTTGTTATATCGAAAAGGGAAGATTGTTAAGCTAAGCTTTATTTGATAAAAGATTTTGATATAACAAATTAAAAGTGTTTTTGAATATAAGCTAAATTTGACAAAATAATTTTAGATTTGAATTCTAAGAAGTAAAATTTTTAATACTTACAATAAACTCTTAGAAAATTTTGAAACAATTTTAAAATCAAGTGAAAATGTTTTTAACCAAGTCAAAATGATCTCAATAAGTTAAAATCATTTTAACACACCAAAATGGTTTTCAAACAAGTCATAATTGCTCCATGCCAAAAACTATCGATACCATTTGACCATGTATTGATATTTTTGAAAATAATCGATACCCGTAGTAAAACCGAGATCAAAAAGACATTCTATCAAAACCTTAAAATTATCAATACAATGTTTCCAAAGATCAATACTTTTGAAACTAATCGATACATTTCTTAAATGATACCAAAATTGCATTATGTTTCTCATAAACCCTACAAGGTATCGATCTGGTATCGATACCTATTTCAGGAAGTATCGATAAATTAATTTCGAAGTATCGATTATTTCATTCCAACAGTCACTGAATTAGCATTTATGACAAAAAAATATCGATACCCTTTTGGAGGTATTGATACTCGGTTACAGTGAAATAAATGCTCTAGTTTTACATCCCCAAATACCATATTAACTTCTCCAATATCCGCACCGGCCGGAAATCTATTAGGGGGTTATAAATGCCATCTTTTGAAGTCTTACAACATCCAAGAAAAGTATTTCAAACAAAGATCATCAATCAGACAATTTTAGAGCTTAAATTTTCATATTCTTCTTACACACACTTGTGAGTCTTATCTCCTTTACTTTGCTCAAGTGTATTTCATTGTATTTGTGCTTCAATTTGCAAACAAATTTATCTTCTAAGGATTGTTTCTTTGCTTGCTCATTTGTATCTCTTTGGGAGGTTTTGAAATGTAACATCCCGAAATTGGGCCTACTAGGATTGGGCCCAATGGGCTTTGGGTGTAGAAATGTTTAAAATTTTTGAGAACAAGAGAACGACATTATTTCAAGTTGGACTTACTAGGAAGGTGATTTTAGAAATTACGGGGTTCTATGAAATTCCGGGGTCAAGTTGGGCCTTAGTAAAATTTTGTGTTTAAGCCTATTAAGGAGAGATAGTAAGTGGCATCAAGGCTTATGGAAATAAAAGAGTAAATTGCTAGCATAAATGAGCAATTGGTAAAGAGGTTATGGCATCAAGTGAAGGACTTTGAGGGAAGAGGTTCAAATCCCATTGTGTGCAAATTTTGACTATTATTTTTGCATTCTTTCCTTAAGTGTCAGCCAAGCATGTAAATATGACAAGGTGGACTTTTTATTTTTGGCAAAATGGCTAAGGAGAATAGGAAAGAATGAAGGTGAGGAAAAAAATTAAGAAAAATGGGAAAGTAAGGGGGAACAAGTGGCCTTTTTCAAGGGAAATGTTATGGAAAGTATGGTTGGCTAATTTTGACCATTTTGGTCAGGTATGTGGACGGAATAGAAGAGGCTACGTGGGAGCCTAAAGATTCAGTAAGACAACAATATCCAAATCTGTTTAACGGTAAGATTTTCGGGGATGAAAATCCCTAAGGGGGAGAATTGTAACAGTCCGGTTTATACCCTAGTCGGAATAGTGGTTTCAAGACCACGAATCCGAGTCCGAATAATATTTTTAACATTAGTTTCTGTGCCTATGATATATGACTAAGTACATGGTAAATTTTCGTGAGCTAATTTGACTGTCTGTGTGTTTAATTTGACAAAAGGATTGAATTGCATTAATTGTGAAAGTTTTATGCTACATGTTAAAGTGCTTATGTGTTATGGCTTTTTGAATATGAGGACTTATGTGGTAATTTGGCCATTTCCATGGTTAATGGATGGCTAATGTCATAAATGACCTTGTAACTATGTTTTATACATCTTTTTATATGAAAGGTTATATTGGTAATTAGTTTATATCATATTATTAGCATAACTAAAGCTTAAAATAAGCTTTAATTCATTGTTCTTCCAATCGAATATACACCAAAGAAAAGAAAAGAGAAAGAAGCTTGATATTCTCGCCTTGTAAGCTCTAATTAAGGTATGATTTTGAGTCATTTTCGATAATTTCTACGTTTTTGTAATCATTGCTTCGTATACTATCAAACCCATGTTTCAATTTGATAAATTGATGATGTTTGTCTGAGATGCCATTGTTGATATGTTGAGCTTTGTGATGCTTTAAGGTGTTAAAGGATAGATTGGTGGTAGATGAACATGTTTTGTTCTTAAAGTTTTGATGAATTTAGCTAAATAGGGCTAAATTGAGAAAATATTATTTTGGAGGACTAAATTGTCATTTTGATGAAAATTATAGGCTTGTGTGATGTATATATGTATTCGGCTAAGCTTGGTTGTATATTGAATTTGTGAATTTGATGTTTTGAGAAAAACGGACTAAATTGCTTAGTTGTGCAAATGTGAGGGCTAATTTGCAAATTACCCTAAATATGTGTCTTTGGATTGAATTGAATGAACTAGTGAATAAAAGGGTTAATTCTGAATATGTTTAGATCAAAAATCGAGGAAAATGATTTAGATGGCGGAAAGCGAAAGTTATCGAGTAGCCGCTTTTCTATTCCGATAAACCAAATCCGAGGTAAGTCACTATCCAAATAAATGAATATGTATGCATTTGAAATTGTTCATATGTTTAATGATGATAATGAATGCTTATGAGAAATTCTGTAATTGAATTTTGAGATAAGTTCGGTATATTGGCTAAGTCTGAGTAGCCTTGTACGAACCTTGACATAGGTATCCGTTCTATCTTATCATGTAAGACCACGTCCGGACGCTGGCATAGATTTGAGATTTGTGTAAGACCCTATCCGTGACAAAGGGGCATCGACATCCGACATTATAAGACCACGTCTGGGACGTTGGCATCAATATAAACTTTACGTATAAGACCACGTCTGGGATGTTGGCATCATTATGTCACTTACGTGTAAGACCATGTCTGGGACATCGACATCGTTCTGATACGTATAAGACCCTGTCTGGGATAGTGGCATCGATATTCGAGTGCATGTAAGACCTCGTCTGGGACGTTGGCATTGTATGATTATTCTGAGCTTTCTGAATATCCCATTGGATTTATTACTATTCAACGGACAAGTCTATGATACTAATTTCAAATCCGAGCTACGAACAAATGTGTGATTGTAAATCCAATTCAGGTATGTTGATTATACACTAATTGTGTATACAAGGTAAGTATCAATATGATCTTACTATGATGCTATAAATGTGGAATTGATGATGTGTTACATGAAGTTTTGGTGAAATGAGATATGTGTTTATATGATCTTTGAATTGGGAATATGGCTAATGTGGTCAAAAGTGTATGAATCAAAGTAAATATATGCATTTTATGTTAAGTTGTTGTATATTGACTTACTAAGCTTTTGGAAAGCTTACTCTGTGTGTGTTTAATCTGTTTTATAGGTCGTCAAAGCTACTGAAGGCTCGGGACCGTCTTGGATCGTTATCACACTATAGAACTTATTTTGGTACAATTTGATATTGTATAAAGCTAAATATGGCATGTATAGGCTAGCAGGTTGGTATTAATACTTATGTGATCTTAGCCATGTGATTTGGCTATTTAAGAGTTGAAACTTTGCTTAAATGAATGTGTTGTTGAATGTATCTTTTGGTATGGTGAAAGAATGTGGAATGGCCAAGTTTGAGTGAGCAAATGCATGAATTAGTCTTGTAATGATATGAGCTTTAATCCTTGAGATTGCCATAGTTGGAATTGGTTTTGAATGTAAGGTTTAAGTGGTTATTTTGGTATGCATTTGATGGTTTATATGTATGAATTACCTTGTTGTATATGGCTTGTAGGTATGAACCATTTGGTTGGCATTTTGGTCTTGTAAAATGGCCTATAATGTCACGCGGTTGTGGCACACGGGCGTGCCTTAGACCGTGGCTAAATTGGCAGGATGTGCCCTAAAATCACACGGCCTCGACATGGGCGTGTCATCTGGCCGTGGTGTGCAAGTCAGTAGCTAACATAAAAATACACGGCCTCGACACGGCGTGCTTGGTGGCCGTGGTGGAGAAGTCGAGATATGGTTTAAAAGTACACGCCATGGCACATGGGTGTGCCTAATGACCGTGTTGGTATAGGTTGTAAACAAGGTTGAACACGGGTGTGTCTAGAAGCCGTGGAGGGCACACGGTCTCCTTCCACGCGTGTCTCCGTATATTTTAGAAAAGTTTCAAATTTTCATGGAATTTTGTATGTGTTTCGCTTTAATCCTCGACTCGGTTTATAAGCATGCTTAAGGTCTCGAGGACTCGATTAAGGGACATTATGTCCGAGAATGATGATTGAATGTATGATTTTGTCTGTGAAAGTTTTCGATCCGCTCGATAACGCCCTAACCTTAAATCGACGATGGACTCGGGATAGGGGTGTTACATTTGGTTGGTATCAGGGCTACGGTTTAGTCGATTCTCGAACTAACGTAGCGTGTCAGTGTCTAGCTATACATGCCATATATCTAAATTGTGATAGTGTGACGAATCCTGACATATAAATGTGATTTTCGTATAGTAATGGATCTCGAAAGAGCCGTAGTTGACGACGTAGAAAGTAATGCACCTGCTCCCACGCAAGGGACTGCGCTCTCTGAATTGAGACCGGCTACGAGCGGTCAAGAGGGAGAAGCTAAACAAGCTTTCTTTTAGATGATGAGTGAGTGGTTCACTCAGTTTGTAAAGAATAACCCGACTATTTCAAAACCCCGCCCCGATTAATCCCCTCAGACTACAAGCTTGTGCCACCTGTTATACATCCAAATTTGTTGAATAAGCCTCCCGTTGACAAGATCCGTAAGTATGGGGCAAGAATTCCAAGCTACTAAAGATGATGATACTCGAAAAGGCCGAGTTTTGGATTGAAAACACGATCCGGTATTTGATAAAATGTCTCTCGACTCGAAGAGTGTATAAAATGTGTTGTATCATTACTTCGAGATGCAACATATCAATGGTGAAAAAACTCTAATTTCTATTGTTCCAAGAGAACAAGTTACATGGGACTTCTTTCGATTGAGTTTTGGAAGAAATATATCGCTGAGAGATTTGTTGATCGTAAATGAAAGGAATTTCTCGAACTAAATCAAGGCCGTATGTCCGCTTTCGTATCACGAATGAGAATTTGTGAGACCGAGTCAATATGGTCGAGAATGTGTATCATCCGAAGCTATAATGTGCAAAAGGTTCAAGATGGTCTTCATGAAGACATTCGCTTGCTAGTCGGGATCTTGGAAATAAAAGAGTTTGTTGTACTCGTTGACAGAGGTTGTAAAGCGAGGCACTCTGGAAAGATAAGAGAAAAGTTGAATCAAGCTCGTGATATGAGAAAAATATTTCCAAGCAAATCATTTCACCATCTTCAAAAAATTCGTAGATAACCAGAGTCGTTTCTAGAGATAATGTGGGACATGTGTATAGAAATCAACCTAGACCACAAATGAGTTCTAAAACTCCAAAGAACTTCAAAGGGCGCATGTCTGGTAATGTTCAATCTGAGAGACTTGAATGTAAACATTGTGGAAAAAGGCATCCGGGAAGTTGTAGATTAAATGATAGAGCTTGTTTTAGATGTGGATCGCTTGATCATTTTATACGTGATTGCCCTGAGTCTGTCGAACCAGAGACTGTTCAGAATTTGAGATCTGATAATGCACCTGTGAGAGGTAGGCCATCGAAAAATGTCAGAAATGTTAGTTATAGTCAGAGAACTACGAGGGACAATGTTGTTAGATCCTAAGCTAGAGCACCAGCTAGAGCGTATGCTATCTGAGCTCGTGAGGAAGCTTCTTCACCAGATGTTATAACGGGTACTTTTACTCTTTATGATACTTCTGTGATTGCTTTGATAGAACTTGGTTCTACGCATTCATATATATGCATGAATTTAGTATTCAGTAAGACTTTGCCTGTAGAGTCTACTGAGTTTGCTATAAAAGTATCGAACCCCTTAGGTAAAAGTGTTCTGGTTGACAAAGTATGCAAGAACTGTCAATTAATGTTTCGAGATATCTATTTCCCTGCTGATCTGATACTCTTGCCATTTGATGAATTCGATATTATTATGGGTATGGATTGGTTATTTATGCATGATGCTATTGTGAACTGCAAAAGAAAGACTATAGATTTGAGATGTCCGAATAATGAGATTGTACGAATTGATTCTAATGATTTGAATGGATTGCCTATTGTGATATTTGTTTTGAAAGCTCAGAGTTGTTTGAATAAGGGTTATGAGGCATATTTTGCTTATGTGATTAATTCAAAAATGTCTGAAAGGAAGATTGAGTCAGTGCCTGTTGTTTGTGAGTTTTCTGATGTGTTTCCTGAAGAGTTATCGGGTTTACCTCCGATTCGAGAAGTTGAGTTTGGTATTGAATTGTTGCCTGGTACGACACCTATTTTGATAGCTCTGTATAGAATGGCACCAACCGAGTTAAAGTCACAGTTGTAAGAATTGACTGAGAGAGGGTTTTCTAGACCGAAGTTTCTCCTTGGGTGCTCTGCTTTTTTTGTTTGTGAAAAAGAAAGATGGCACGATGAGAATGTGCATTGATTATCGCCGCTTGAATAAGGTGACAATAAAGAATAAATACCCGCTGCCTGCATTGATGATTTGTTTGATTAGTTGCAAGGAGCTACTGTGTTTTCCAAGATTGATCTGAGATCAGGATATTACCAGTTGAGAGTAAAAGGTTCAGATATTCCAAAGACTGCTTTCAGGACGAGGTACGAGCATTACGAATTTTTAGTTATGCCATTTGGACTAACCAATGCTCCCGCTATTTTTATGTATCTGATGAACAAAATTTTTAGACAAGATACTAGATCGATTTGTTGTGGTATTAATAGATGATATTTTGATTTATTCTCTTGACGAGGCCGATCATGCTAAGCATTTGAAAGTTGTTTTGCAAACCTTGAGAGAAAAGCAATTGTATGCGAAATTCAACAAATGTGAATTCTGGTTGCATGAGGTTGGTTTTCTGGGACATATGGTGTCAGCATATGGGATTTGAGTTGATCCGAGCAAGATTTCTGCTATTTTGAATTGGAAACCTACGAGAAATGTATTTGAAGTCCGCAGTTTTCTAGGTTTAGCTGGTTATTACCGCAGATTTGTAAAAGGCTTTTCGACTATAGCTACTCCATTGACTAGACCGCTTTAGAAAGATGTCGATTTGAATGGTCGATAAGTGTTAGAAAAGTTTTGATCGGGCTTGAAAACTCATTAATCAAACTCAGTGTTAGTATAGCCATAATCGGGGAAAGAATTTGTTGTGTACAGTGATGCTTCATTAAATGGTCTGGGATGTGTTTTGATGCAGGAGGGCAAAGTGGTAGCTTATGCCTCGAGACAGTTAAAGCCTCATGAAAAGAATTATCCGACGCACGACCTTTGAGTTAGTCGCGATTGTGTTTGCGCGCTTAAGATTTGGCATCATTATCTCAGACGGTGAGAAATGTCACGTGTTTTCGCATCATAAAAGTCCGAAATACCGATGACTCAAAAAGATTTGAACTTGCGTGAAAGAAGATGGTTAGAGCTGTTAAAAGATTATGAGCTTGTGATAGATTATCATCCGGATAAAGCGAATGTTGTTGCTAATGCTTTGAGTAAAAAATTATTGTTTGCATTATGTGCTTTGAATGCTTAGTTAGATTTATCTGATGATAGTTCTGTGTTAGCTAAATTAAAAGCGAAACTGTTGTTCTTACAACAGATATGTGATGCTCAGAAATCTGATAATGAATTGCTATCGAAACGAGCTCAGTGTGAGGTAAATTCCGAATCTGAATTTCAAATTGTTGATGATTGTTTGAGATTCCGGGATCGTATCTGTGTTCCGAGAAATCCAGAGTTGGTTCAGTTGATCTTGAATGAAGCTCATAACAGTCGTCTATCTATTCATCCAGGAAGCACGAAAATGTATCAGGATTTGAAACGATACTACTGGTGGTCTGGTATGAAACGAGACATTTCTAACTTTGTTTCAAAATGTTTAGTTTGTCAGCAAGTGAAAGCCGAACATCAAGTTCCGTCTGGGTTGTTGCAACCGATTCTGATTCCTGAATAGAAATGGGATAAAGTAACCATGGATTTTGTTTCTGGTTTACCTCAGACTCTGAGAAAGAAAGATGCAATATGGGTCGTGGTTGATAGATTAACGAAATCTGCCCATTTCATTCCAGTAAGATCTGACTACTCACTTGACAAATTAGCCGAGTTTTATATCTCTGAGATTGTGAGATTACACGGGGTGCCACTGTCTATTGTATCCGATAGAATTCCGAGATTTACGTCGAGATTCTGGAAGAAATTGCAAGAGGCTTTAGGCACGAAACTCTATTTCAGTACAGCTTTTCATCCGTAAACTGATGGTCAGTCCGAACGAACTATTCAGATTCTTGAAGACATGCTAAGATGCTGCATACTGGAGTTTAATGGTTCATGGGAACAGTATTTGCCACTGATCAAATTTACGTATAATAACAGTTTTCAGTCGAGTATTAAAATGACACCTTATGAAGCTTTGTACGGATGTAAAGGCCGTACACCTCTATATTGGACTGAGCTCAGTGAAAATTAGCTATATGAGGTTGATTTGATTAAAGATTCAGAACCATAAAGTGAAATTGATCCGAGATTGTTTGAAAGCAGCATCTGATCGTCAGAAGTCTTATGTAGACTTCAAACGAAAAGATATAGAATTTGAAATTGGCGACAAAGTATTTCTGAAAGTGTCTCCGTGGAAGAAAGTGCTTCGATTTGGATGTAAAGGTAAATTAAGTCTGAGGTTCATCGGACCGTATGAGATCATTGAACGTGTTAGGCCTGTTGCATATAAGTTGAAGTTACCTTCTGAATTAGAAAAGATACACAATGAATTTCATGTTTCGATGCTTCATAGATATCGATCCGATCCGTTACATGTGATTGCCCCATCTAAAATTGAAGTCCGATCTGATATGACATCTGAAGAGGAACCGATGCGCATCTTAGCTCGTGAAGTGAAAGAGTTAAGAAATAAGAAAATTCAGTTAGTAAAAGTACTGTGGAATCGATACGGAATAAAAGAGGCTACGTGGGAGCCTAAAGATTCAGTAAGACAACAATATCCGAATCTGTTTAACGGTAAGATTTTCGGGGATGAAAATCCCTAAGGGGGAGAATTGTAACAGTCCGGTTTATACCCTAGTCGGAATAGTGGTTTCAAGACCACGAATCCGAGTCTGAATAATATTTTTAACATTAGCTTCTGTGCCTATGATATATGACTAAGTACATGGTAAATTTTCGTGAGCTAATTTGACTGTCTGTGTGTTTAATTTGACAAAAGGATTGAATTGCATTAAATGTGAAAGTTTTATGCTACATGTTAAAGTGCTTATGTGTTATGGCTTTTTGAATATGAGGACTTATGTGGTAATTTGGCCATTTCCATGGTTAATGGATGGCTAATGTCATAAATGACCTTGTAACTATGTTTTATACATCTTTTATATGAAAGGTTATATTGGTAATTAGTTTATATCATATTATTAGCATAACTAAAGCTTAAAATAAGCTTTAATTCATTGTTCTTCCAATCGAATATACACCAAAGAAAAGAAAAGAGAAAGAAGCTTGATATTCGCCCTTGTAAGATCTAATTAAGGTATGATTTTGAGTCGATTTTTGATAATTTCTACATTTTTGTAATCGTTGCTTCATGTACTATCAAACCTATGTTTCAATTTGATAAATTGATGATGTTTGTGTGAGATGCCATTGTTGATATGTTGAGCTTTGTGATGCTTTAAGGTGTTAAATGATAGATTGGTGGTAGATGAACATGTTTTGTTCTTGAAGTTTTAATGAATTTAGCTAAATAGGGCTAAATTGAGAAAATGTTATTTTGGAGGACTAAATTGTCATTTTGATGAAAAGTACGGGCTTGTTTGATGTATATATGTATTCGGCTAAGCTTGGTTGTATATTGAATTTGTGAATTTGATGTTTTGAGAAAAACGGACTAAATTGCTTAGTTGTGTGCAAATGTGAGGGCTAATTTGCAAATTACCCTAAATATGTGTCTTTGGATTGAATTGAATGAACTAGTGAATAAAAGGGTTAATTTGAATATGTTTAGATCAAGAACCGAGGAAAACGGATTTAGATCATGGGAAAGCAAAAGTTATCGAGTAGCCGTTTACGCTCGATAAACCGAATCCGAGGTAAGTCACTATCCAAATAAATGAATATGTATGCATTTGAAATTGTTCATATGTTTAATGATGATAATGAATGCTTATGAGAAATTCTATAATTGAATTTTGAGATAAGTTCGGTATATTGGCTAAGTCTCGGAAGCCTCGAACGAACCTTGACATAGGTATCCGCTCGCCTTATCATGTAAGACCACATCCGGACGCTGGCATTGATTTGAGATTCGTGTAAGACCCTAGCCGACACAGTGGCATCGACATCCGACACGTATAAGACCACGCCCGGGACGTTGGCATCAATATAAACTTTACGTATAAGACCACGCCCGGGGCGCTGGCATCATTATGTCACTTACGTAAGAGACCATGTCCGGGACATCGACATCGCTCGACACGTATAAGACCTGTCTCGGGACAAAGGGCATCGATATCCGAGTGCATACAAGACCTCTTCGGGGCGCTGGCATTGTATGATTATTCGAGCTTTCTAAATTTCCCATTGGATTTATTATCGCTCAACGGGCAAGTCTATGATACTAATTTCAAATCGAAGCTACGAACAAATGTGTGATTGTAAATCCAATTCGTGTATGTTGATTATACACTAATTGTGTATACAAGGTAAGTATCAATATGATCTTACTATGATGCTATGAATGTGGAATTGATGATGTGTTACATGAAGTTTTGGTGAAATGAGATATGTGTTTATATGATCTTTGAATTGGGAATATGGCTAATGTGGTCAAAAGTGAATGAATCAAAGTAAATATATGCATTTTATGTTAAGTTGTTGTATATTGACTTACTAAGCTTTTGGAAAGCTTACTCAGGTGTGTTTAACTGCTTTATAGGTCGTCAAAGCTATCAAGGCTCTGGGACCGCTTGGATCGCCATCATACTATAGAACTTATTTTGGTACAATTTGATATTGTATAAAGCTAAATATGGCATGTATAGGCTAGCAGGTTGGTATTAATACTTATGTGATCTTAGCCATGTGATTTGGCTATTTAAGAGTTGAAACTTTGCTTAAATGAATGTGTTGTTGAATGTATCTTTTGGTATGGTGAAAGAATGTGGAATGGCCAAGTTTGAGTGAGCAAATGCATGAATTAGTCTTGTAATGATATGAGCTTTAATCCTTGAGATTGCCATAGTTGGAATTGGTTTTGAATTTAAGGTTTAAATAGTTATTTTGGTATGCATTTGATGGTTTATATGTATGAATTACCTTGTTGTATATGGCTTGTAGGTATGAACCATTTGGTTGGCATTTTGGTCTTGTAAAATGGCCTATAATGTCACGCTGGTGTGCCTTAGACCGTGGCTAAATTGGCGGGATGTAAACTAAAATCACACGGCCCGACACGCGCGTGTCATCCGCCGTAGTGTGCAAGTCAAGAGCTAACATAAAATACCCGCCCAACACGCGCGCTTGGTGGCCGTGGTGGAGAAGTCAAGATATGGTTTAAAAGTACGCACCATGGCACACGGTGTGTGCCTAATGACCGTGTTGGTATAGGTTTTAAACAAGGTCGAACATGGGCGTGTCTAGAAGCCGTGGAGGGCACATGGTCTCCTTCGATGGGCGTGTCTCCCGTATTTTAGAAAAGTTTCAAATTTTCATGGAATTTCATATGTGTTTCATTTAGTCCTAACTTGATTTATAAGCATGCTTAAGGTCTCGAGGACCCGATTAAGGGACATTATGTCCGAGAATGATGATTGAATGTATGATTTTGTCTGTGAAAGTTTCCGATCTGTCCAGAACATTCCTAACCTTAAACCTATGATGGACTATGGATAGGGGTGTTACATCTCTTTTGTCCTAATTCTTTTCACCATAGCCGAATATCAACATACAATTTCTCAGAACATCCCGAATTTGTGGGGCTTTGCATTTGATGTGTGGTGATGTGATGTTATGCTTAAGGTGTTAATTAGGGTGTTTAAGGGGTTCGGATTGACTCGTGAATGGGCCGAGGCCTTAGTCAAATTTTTCTCGCTTGGGCACTCTAGTGGAAAGCCGCTTAGGATAGGGCTTAAAAGATATTATCTCAGAAATTAAGACACACAAATGGGCTTGTGGCCTAGTGGTCAGTGGCATTACTTAGGGGCTTTGAGGTGGCATGATAAGCAATAAGGAGGTCCAAGGTTCGAGTTGCATTACCCACTTATTTTAAATGTTTTTGGCGTCAAGAGAGAGGAGAGTTGAGGGTGGCTAGGATGTTGGAATTAGGAGATTTATGTGAGTGGATAATGTGGATAATGTAGCAGATGGAAGGGAGGAAGAGGTGGTGTTATCTAGGCCACTTGTGAAAGTATGATCGGATAAGGATAAGGGAGAAAGTTTAGAAATTATCTACTGATCACAGTAGTGGCTGAATTTCCAACTCTGGGGGAAAGAGGAAATCGGTTTTGATGAGGCTAAAGGGGGTGCCGAAATTTCCCTTGTTAATTAATTAGTATTAGTTTTTGAAAGAGGGCAATTCTGGCTTTTGGTTAGTGTGTGTGCAGAAAATGTGATTAGAAAATAGGGTGCTTCTTAATTTCGGCATTTATTCTCATTCTTTTCTCTTAGTTGTTTCTTTTCTCAAAAAGCCGAAAACTCCTAAAGTTCCATCTTCTTCTTCATTCTCTGCTAAAGCCGAAACCTCATAGCCTTTCTCTACACCTTTTCCCGATTTCTTTCATAAGCCGAAACCCTTAAGTATTCTTTCTCTTTACTCTCTTCTGCCATAGCCAAATGTCCTAGTGTCCATTCTTTTTTTTCCTTTCTGTCGATTTCTTCATTAAAAGCCAAATCTCCATAGATTTCTTTGAATCATCTTCTCTTTTTGATTTTCGTAAAAAGGCCGAAATCTTCTAGGAGTTTTCGAATTCTCTGTAAAGATAGGTGCCGATTTCTTATGATCTATTCTTTTTCTCTTTTGTTTTTAGAAGACAAAGCCGAAAGGCTAATGGATTGTTGGTTTCTTGTGTTTACGTGTTGGGCGACACATCAGGAATCAGAGTAGATCGTCTAGATCTAAAAGCCGAAATTCGCTAGTCTCCAAACTCCATCTGTTTCGGGATTTCTAGGTAAGGGGTTCTCGTTAGATTCTCGTTAGATTCACTATTGTAATTGTGATCTTAACCATATGATATGATGGTAGCAACTGATAAGGTCTTTTGATGGAATCAAATATCGATCGACGGGCGGAGGGATTGATCATGCAAACCAACCCCTAAGTTTAAGAAGCAAGCAATGTCGGCAGCTTCAGATTGGCCACCGGGTTGTGGACCTGGCTTCGAACAAAATCTTAAATAGTTAGCAATGTATTGGCTTCGATAGTGTCGACATAGAAGGTCTCGCCTTGATCAGAATCGTGTGTGTAGATCTCTATCACACTAATTAATCAGACTTTATATATTTTATGCTAAAAGCCTAAAAAGGTCAGTAGGACAATCGATTACTCGAAAAGGGTAGGCAAGGGATGTCGTGTACGTAATCATAGAAACTTCTCTAGTATCGATGTATGTGATAGTCCAGTAATCTGCTTTGGTAGTATATTGTTTTGATTTTGCATGGATGTATGCATAGGATAGGGTTGATATGATGAAGGGGAAGAGCATGTTAAAAGGTCACTTAGTGATCGATAGTTAAACCATGATATGTACATTTAGGTCACAATAGTGATCGGTGGCTCTACCACACTTGATTATAAGGTCACACAGTTGATCGGTGGCTCGCCACAATGGATTATAAGGTCACATGGTGATCGGATTATAACCGACAAAGATGACCGCCGATATGGTGTGTAGCGGTTGGTGGGTTGATTGTAGAAATCCCCGAGGTGTGATGGCTGGTACGGGCTGGTGTGTAGAGGATGGACTTTTAGGTCTGGTTGGGCCATGTTGCATGTAAATATTCTGTTGCCATTGTGTATGGGCCAAGGCCCATAATGTGTTTGTGGGCCTCAAGCCTTTTATGTGTTTTCGTGATTTGCACACTGAGTCTTGGTGACTCACCCCTTTATTTTCCCTGACTTTTCAGATGAGCAGTAGGTCGTGGACATGGGAGCCAAGGCGGACTCGAGGGGCCATCAAGTCTTTTATTTTCATAAACTATTTCTGATTTTTCTTTAAGTTTTAATTTTGGGACTATTTATGTAATAAGGCTCTATAACTTACGATATCAATTTATATTTGTTAATGTTTATATTTTATAAATTTATATTTAAAGACTTATTTATAAGAAGGAAAAGAATGGGATTTTCAAACGGGTTCTAAAAAAAAACAACTACAAAGGTTCCCTACAAATAGCACTTATTTAACGAATACCTACATAAACAAACCGACATTTCAAATCCCTTCAAAGCAAAGTTTTCAACATTTACCCCAGTAGCATACCGATCCGGTCGTGGCGCTTGGGTCGGGTTTGGGGTGTTACATTTTATCGAGCCCGCTTATGTAACTCGGGCCGTGAAATGAGTCTAGTAGTGTTTTGTAAAATTGATGTGAATTTGAGAAAATTACTTTGAGTTGATATGGCCTTCGAGTTTACTCTAGACCCGATCCACGCAGTAAGTATTCTAACTCTTGATATGATATGCATGTTGGGTTTGAAGGGCTTTATGGGCGTAGAGTAGCATGTTAGGAATTAATGGACTTTAGGCCTCCTTAAACAACTCTTTAAATTCATAAAACTTAATCTGACTAAACCCGTCCGTGAACCAGTCACTGGGTTAAGGTGTGGCAACAGGCATACGCATGTCTAGGATTTGATTCAGGAAGAACTTGGTATTTAAGCGGTCCTAGTGACCCACCTCCTCTTCGCTGGAATCTTACCTGTGCGTAGGATCTGCTCACCTTAGCCACGAGGACTTGTTGATAGATTAAAGATCATAATTAAAACCTGAAAGGGACCAGCCACCCTATTTTACAAAATTACTAAAAGTACCCCTAGTTTTGTAAAATTTCTGAAATACCCTTGATTTGAGAAAATTTCCTAGAATACCCTAGATTTGTAAAACTACCAAAATTTGTGAAATTAACTAAACACCCTCTGTTGGCAAAATTACCAAAATACCCATGTTTTGTAAATTTACCCAAAAACCTCTAGATTTACAAAAGTACCCAGCTTATAAAAAAATTCCAAAATACCCCACGCTTAAAAAAACCAAAATACTCTATTTCTAAAAATCACCAAGATACTTATTTTGTGAAATTACAAAAATACCTTGTAGAAAAAACTACGAAGATACCCCTGGGTAGTAGACCGACGAAAATACCCTTATGTGATGAATGTGGGTTCATGGATGTTACTTGTGTGTTGATGTATGATGGTTGAATGTATGTGGTTCCTAGAACTAGGAGATACAGACTTGAGACTGAAAACCCGTAGATATAATTTCAATTGAAAGAACTACTCTTGAAAATCTCTCATCCATAAGATTGTTCATGGTTAATCGCTGGAAGAAATTAATAATTCATAAAATTTCTAACCAGATAAATGTGAATTGGTAGAATGAGTACAAGGGGTCGTGGACGTCCGCCGCGTGGCCGTGGTAGGGGTAGGATGGCCGTGTCGGAACCGGTAGGATCTGGCCATGGGTCTTGAAATGAGATGCCACTTCCACCAGCTGGGGAGGGGGAATTTCAAGATCAGACGGTCAGGGATGATGCGGTATCCCAGGCGATGTTAAGGGTTTTAAAGAGGGTTGTCAAGCGTGCATGGGTACAAGAGCCCAAAAATCAGGTGGTTTGAGTGGCTTAGAGCCAATGGGGCAGAGATGTTTAGGGGAATTTCTAGTATAGCCCCAAGTACAGCTGAGTATTGGTTGGAGGCGGTTGAACACATAATGGATGATCTAGATTTTACAGAAGAGGAAAAACTGAAAGGGGTTGTATCTCTCCTGCGGGATGAAGCTTATCAATGGTGGCTTATGGTCAAGGATGGTACGATGGTCGATCAGATCACCCGTGATTTTTTCAAAATGGCGTTTCGTGAGTAAATACATTGGGACGAAGTTATGTGGATGTGCAAACAGAGAGCATTTTTGAATCTAGTGCAAGGAAGTAGGTCTGTGGTTGCTTACAAAGCGGTGAATTCTTACGCCTTAGCCGTTATGCTCGAGGAGTGGTGGCCACGCACCATGAACGATGTGTTCGATTTGAAGATGGTCCGAGGATGATTTGCGTGTATTGATAGCTTCACAGCGGGAGAGGGAATTTGCTGTGCTTGTGGAAAAAGCTAAGATAGCTGAGGAGGTGAAGCGGACAGAGAAACTGAATCGGGATAGAGATAGGGGTGGAAGTAAGAGGAATTTTGGATCGCCGTGGCACCGGGCGCACTCGTAAAAGGCCTAGGTCGACAGATCGAGACAGATGAGAGATCTCACGCATCGGGTAGGCGCATACGTATGTGCTCGATATGGTAAATTCCACGTAGGTGAGTTTTGGGCCGGCAGTAAGAAGTGCTTTAGGTGCGGATCTATGGACCACCAAGTTAGAAGTTGTCCGAAGCAACGGGGCAGTGAAGGGCCCACGGGTCAAGGGAATGCACAACCGAGAAGAGGTGGTCAGCAACCACAAGGAGGTCGTGGTCCAGCCAGAGGTGGTAACGGTTCCGGTCGGGGCCGTGGAACACCCAGCAGAGGGGCAGGAAATACTGAAGCAAGACAGCCGGGGTTAGTCATGCTGCCAGACGTCGAGAGGAAGTTGACGCACCGGATGTCATAACCGGTACGTTTTTAATTTTTAGCTTGCCTTACACTGCATTGATTGATATTGGTTCGACGCCTTCCTATGTTGCTAGTGCTATGGCGGGAACTTTGAACTTATATTATGAGACTTCTTCTAGGGAGAGGACTGTAGTGAGCCCTTTAGGACAGACTATAGTGGTGAACAAACTATATAAGGATGTACCCTTGGAAGTTCAAGGGTAACTTTTCTGGTCGATCTCGATGGAACCGCCGCTTAGGAGTTCGATTTGATCTTAGGAATGGATTGGCCGGTGAAGTATCAAGCTAATGTAGACTGTACAGCCAAGTGTATGGTGTTAAAAACCCCCGAGGGTGGCGAAGTGTTGGTGATATGTGAAAGGGGGAACTGTTTGTCAAATGTGGTGTCTGCCTTAAGAGCAGAAAGGATGGTGAGAAAAGGATGCGAGGCAATTTTAATGTTTGTTAGGGCTCGAAGCCAAGGAACTAACTATTGGGGATGTTAGGATGGTGAAGGAATTTCCTAATATTTTTCCCAAGAGCTTCCGGATTACCCCTGATCATGAAGTGGAGTTTGCATCGATCTTTTCCTGAACAACACGCAGATCTATTGCTTCGTATAGGATGGCGTCGAAAGAGTTGGTGGAATTGAAAGCGCAGATTCAGGAGTTGCTGGATAGAGGGTTTATTCAACCAAGTGTGTCACCTTGGGGAGCTCCGGTATTATTCGTTAAGAAGAAGGATGGGTCAATGCGTATGTGCATGACTATCATCAGTTGAATAAGTTAACAATTAAGAACAAATACCTGTTTCCGAGGATCAATGACTTGTTGATTAGTTGAAGGGGGCCTCAGTCTTTTCGAAGATAGATCTGAGGTCAAGGTACCATCAGCTTAAGGTCAAGGAGGTGGATATTCATAAAATGGCCTTTAGGACTCGCTATAGTCACTACGAATTCATGGTGATGCCATTTGGGTTGACTAACGCACCAGTAGCGTTTATGGATATGATGAAAAGAGTATTCCAACCCTACTTGGATCAGTTTGTCGTGGTATTTATAGATGACATTTTGGTTTATTCAAAATTAGAAGAGGAGCATGATTCACATCTTCGGGTGGTTCTGCAGATTTTGAGGGAGAAGCGGTTGTATGCCAAATTCAGTAAGTGCGAATTTTGGCTAAGCGGGTTACTTTCCTAGGTCACGCTTGTGTCGGCAGAGAGGGATTAGGTTGACCTCGTAAAATTAAAGCGGTAATGGATTGGAAGCCGCCTAAGCCTCGTAGTAGTAGAAATTCAAAGTTTCCTTGGTTTGGCCGGGTATTACAGAAGGTTTGTTGAAGGATTTTCATTGATTGCGGCTCCGTTGACTAAGTTGTTACGAAAAATGGTTTCGTTTGTTTGGTTTAATAAGCAGCAAGAGAGTTTTGAGAGGTTAAAAAGGATTTTGACTGAGGCTCCAGATTGATTCACCGAGGTCGGGAAGGAATTGTACTTTCATCGTGATGCTTCACACACGGGACTAGGATGCGTGTTGATGCAAGGTGGAAAGGTTGTTGCATATGCATCTCGGCAGTTAAGACCGCACGAAGCAAATTATCCCACCCATGATTTGGAATTGGCGGCAGTGGTTTTTGCTTTAAAGATCTTGAGGCATTATTTGTACGAGGAGAAATCTGTCATTTACACTGATCATAGGAGCTTAAAATACCTTTTGACCAGAAGGAGTTGAATCTAAGGCAAAGAAGGTGGATCGAGTTGTTAAAGGATTATGACTGCTCGATCGAATACCATCCGGGTAAAGCTAACGTGGTAGCAGATGCCCTAAGTCGTAAAGTAATCTCGAACTTGAGAGCAATGTTTGCTCACCTCAGCTTATACGATGATGGGAGTTTATTAGCTGAACTTCAAGTGAAACCCTCTTGGGTCAGTCAGGTTAAGGAGAAGCAGCAAACTGATGAGTTGCTAAAGGGGAAGTTTTAGGTAGGATCAAGTGATGGATCAACGGAATTTAGTGTGAATGAGGAAGGGCTATTATGTTTTCAAGGAAGAGTGTGCATGCCGAAAGATCCTGAGTTGAGGCGTACGATTTTGCTAGAAGTGCATAGTAGTCCATGTGCTATGCACCCTGGAGGGAGTAAAATGTATCGGGATTTACGAGAATAGTTCTGGTGGCCGGGTTTGAAATGAGTGGTGACCGAATTTGTGAGGAAGTGTTTGACCTGTCAGTAGGTAAAGGCGAAACATCAGTTACCATCAGGGTTGTTGCAGCTGGTGAAGATTCCGCAATGGAAGTGGGAAAGGATCACAATGGACTTTGTTCATGGGCTACCTCTCACACCTACTAAGAAAGATTCGGTCTGGGTGATTGTTGATCGCTTGATGAAGTCTGCTTATTTCATACCAGTACATGTCGATTACTCTTTGCAGAAGTTGGCTAAGCTGTACATAGCGGAGGTAGTGAGGTTGCATGGAGTACCAGTATCAATCATATCGGATAGGGACCCTAGGTTCACCTCACGATTTTGGAAGGCGTTGCATCAAGCATTGGGTACGGTTGGATTTCAATATAGCGTTTCATCTTCTCAGAGACCGATAGACACTGAGCCGGTAATTCAGATCTTGGAGGACATGTTGAGAGGTTGTGTCATTGATTTCAGGGGTAGTTGGGAAGAATTTATACCATTAGCGAGTTTGCTTACAACAACAACACCTACCGGTCTAGTATTCAGATGGCGCCCTATGAAGCATTGTACGGACGAAAGTGTCGTACTCCTACCTATTGGACGGGATTAGGGGAACGTCAGATGTTGGGTCCGGAGTTGGTTACTGAGACTAAGGAGAAGGTTGCGTTAATTCGGGCTCGACTAAAGGAAGCGTCAGACAGACAGAAGTCCTATGCTGATTTGAAGCGTAAGGACATAGAATTTGCAGTGGGTGACCAAGTGTTCTTGAAGGTGTCACCATGGAAGAAAGTGCTGAGGTTTGGACGGAAAGGTAAATTAAGTCCCAGATTTATCGAACCTTATCGGGTATTGAAACGAGTGGGACCGGTAGCCTATCAGCTAGAGCTACCCTCCGAGCTAAGCCGCATTCACAATGTGTTCCATGTCTCTATGTTGAGATGATATCGCTCGATCCATCTCATGTGGTACCAAAGGGAAGAAATCAAGTAAGACCCGACCTATCCTTTGAAGAGGAACCAGTGGAAATCTTGGATTGTGATGTCAAAGTGTTGCGAAGGAAGACGATTCCGTTGGTTAAGGTTCTATGGCGGAATCACAACTTTGAGGAGGCTACCTAAGAACCAGAGGAGACGATGCGGCAGCAGTACCCGCATCTATTCTGATCGGGTAATTTCGAGGTCAAAATTTCCTTAAGGGGGTATAACTGTAACATCCTGAATTTGTGGGGCTTTGCATTTGATGTGTGGTGATGTGATGTTATGCTTAATGTGTTAATTAGGGTGTTTAAGGGGTTCAGATTGGACTCAGGAATTGGCCCAAGGCCTTAGTCAAATTTTTTGCTTGGGCACTCTAGTGGAAAGCCAGTTAGGATAGGGCTTAAAAGATATTATCTGTAAATTAAGACACACAAATGGGCTTGTGGCCCGCTGGTCGCGGGCGCACTTAGGGGGCTTTGAGGTGGCGTGATAAGCAATAAGGAGGTCCAAGGTTCGAGTCGCATTACCCACTTATTTTAAATGTTTTTGGCGTCAAGAGAGAGGAGAGTTGGGGGCGGCTAGGATGCTTGGAATTAGGAGATTTATGTGAGTGGATAATGTGGATAATGTAGCAGATGGAAGGGAGGAAGAGGTGGTGTTATTTAGGCCACTTGTGAAAGTATGATCGGATAAGGATAAGGGAGAAAGTTTAGAAGTTATCTACTGATCACAGTAGTGGCCGAATTTCCAACTCTGGGAGAAAAAGGAAATTGGTCTTGATGAGGCTAAAGGGGGTGCCGAAATTTTCCTTGTTAATTAATTAGTCTTAGTTTTCAAAAGAGGGCAATTCCGGCTTTTGGTTAGTGTGTGTGCCGAAAATGTGATTAGAAAATAGGGTGCTTCTTAATTTCGACATTTATTCTCATTCTTTTCTCTTAGTTGTTTCTTTTCTCAAAAAGCCGAAAACTCCTAAAGTTCCATCTTCTTCTTCATTCTCTCACAAAGTCGAAACCCCATAGCCTTTCTCTACACACCTTTTCCGATTTCTTTCATGTCAAACCCTTAAGTATTCTTTCTCTTTACTCTCTTCTGCCATAGCCGAATGTCTTAGTGTCCATTCTTTTTTTTTCCTTTCTGCCAATTTCTTCATTAAAAGCCGAATCTCCATAGATTTCTTTGAATCATCTTCTTTTTTGATTTTCGCAAAAGGCCAAAATCTTCTAGGAGTTTTCCAATTCTCTGTAAAGGTAGGTGCTGATTTCTTATGATCTATTCTTTTTCTCTTTCGGTTTTTAGAAGACAAAGCCGAAAGGCTAATGGATTGTTGGTTTCTTGTGTTTATGTGTTGGGCGACACATCAGGAATCGAAGTTGATCATCTAGATCTAAAAGCTGGAAATCGCTAGTCTCCAAACTCCATCTCTTTCGGGATTTCAAGGTAAGGGGTTCTCTTTAGATTCTCGTTAGATTCGCTATCGTAATTGTGATCTTAACCATATGATATGATGGTAGCAACTGATAAGGTCTTTTGATGGAATCAAATATCGATCAGACGAAGGAGGGGATTGGATCTGTTAAACCAACCCCTAAGTTTAAGAAGCGAGCAGTGTCGGCAGTTCGAGATTGGCCACCGGGTTGTGGACCGGCTTCGGAGCAAAATCTTAGACAGTTAGCAGTCGTATCGGCTTCTGATAGTGTCGACATAGAAGGTCTCGTCTTGATCAGAATCGTGTGTAAATCTCTTTCACACTAATTAATATGTACTTTATATGTTTTGGGCTAAAAGCCTAAAAAGGCTATAGGGACAATCGATTACCCGGGTGGGTAGGCAAGGGATGTCGTACGTAATCATAGAAACTTCTCTATGTGTATCGATGTATGTGATAGTCTGTGATCTATTAGGTAGTATATTGTTTTGATTTTGCATGGATGTATGCATGGGATAGGGTTGATATGATGAAGGGGAAGAGCATGTTAAAAGGTCACTTAGTGATCGATAGTTAAACCACGATATGTACATTTAGGTCACAATAGTGGTTGGTGGCTCTGCCACACTTGATTATAAGGTCACACAGTGATCGGTGGCTTTGCCACAGAGGATTATAAGGTCACATGGTGATCGGCATTATAACTGACAGCATGACTATCGATATGGTGTGTAGCGATTGGTGGGTTGATTGTAGAAATCCCCGAGGTGTGATGGCTGGTACGGGCTGGTGTGTGAGGATGTGCGTATGATATTATATGACTGATACTGATTGTGACATACTGCATACATGTAATATTTATGACACGTCATACTGCATGGGGTTGGGATACTATTATAGAGGAAGTACTGGTGGCTCGCCACGATTTATTATTATCGTGGCTTTGCCACATATTTTGATATCGTGGTTTTGCCACGCTTATTGTTCCTAGTAGCTTTGCTGCGCACTACTATTAATAGCTTCACTGTGATATTGGTGTGTTGGCTGGGTGGGTCGATTTAATCCCCACATGGTGTGTTGGTTGGTACGGGTGGTGTGTTGGTTGGATTGGGATGGGTTGCATATTTGCACTCATACTGTATATGGCTAAGGCCCACACCGCATCATTACTAAATAGGGCTCGTGCCTGCATCATATCGCTGATAGGGGATTACAAACCGAGTTCTCGTAACTCACCCTTTTCTTTTAATCAGATAGGTAATCCCCAACCTTAGATGATTTGGAGCCGAGGGACTCCTGAGGTGGCCACACGTCACATATTTTTATTTTAGCCCTAGTTATTTAAATTTTCATATTAGGTTGATATTTATGTAATAAGGCCTCCGTGATTTTAATTTCTTTTAATTGGGTTTAATTTCTTATTTTGGAAACTGCCAAACTGATACAAACAAGTTTTCAAAAATAGTAACTGTTTTAAAAGACAAACACACATTTTCAAACTTCAAAATGACATTCATTAGAGTAGCTTCCACGGGTTTTTAATCAACTAAGAAATCAACAAAGAATAAACATGGAAATCGATTAAAAACGATTTTCTCTCAACAAGCCCGATTTCAAAAATAGTTCGATGTGACACGTTGGATTCGGTCGTAACGTCTAGGCCAGGTTTGGGGTGTTACAGACACCTTACTACGACTGACCAGCTGGTCCTAAAACCGACTAAACCTTGCTCTAGTACCACTAAATGTAACACCCTAATTCCGAATACGGAGCACTCAAATACTAAGGTGCTACATCAGGTCACCGGAGTAACCCCATAAAATTTTCAAAATAATTTTAAAACATTGAAATACATTTTATATAGGAGAAAATACCACACATAGTTATGCTTGAAAATAGTAATAAAAGTAGTTATACAAAATATATAGAGCTCCAATATCATCGTATATCAAAATAGTCAAAATAACAAAATGATAAATGAGTTACTGCACCTACAAAAAGAAATACAAGTAAGGCCTTAGGAATACAATGCCCACTAATAGATAAGGTACTCAGACTCAATACGTGATGCTAGGAGTCTCTCGTCGATGATGTTCCTCATTACACGAAAAAAGTCTACAAATCAACATTAAGACAATTCAAAGGTTGAGCTTTACAGTGCTCAGAGTGGTATGCAACAAATCTACCATACTTCAAGCAATTCATAAATATAAGCATGCAAATTAAATGTATACATAGAAACATGACATGAGTATCGAATAATTAAATCATGAGTCATTAAATCTACATAACCAAGTCACTTGCATATCAAACTTGTCAAACTTGTTAGATTGCACATATTGCTCAAATAATCGTGTATCCTGATAGTCCCGTACCACTCATGGTCGCTAGTCAAAAATCTCGAGTGTCCGTAGGGTTATCCCGAGCGCCACTCATGGCCGTTAGTTAGGTTAGAGCTCCAAGGCTGAGCGCAAACAAAGCATCAAACATATAATCACAAATATACAATCATGACATTCGAGTCTCATACTCATTTTGATACGAGCACGCCCGGGCACCAACGATTTTTAAATTTGTGGAGCTCGTTATTAGCTCACCCTTAGCGCATTTTAAATATTTAATTATGGAATAAAATTAGTTAACTTAGTTTAAGTTAATTAAATTATTGAAATGAAATTTAATTAATTTAGTTTAAGTTAATTAATTAATTTAGTCATTTATTATTTTGCTACATGTTATTTTATATTAATTAAATTGTTTAGTTAATATAGTCTTTAATATGTCTAGTGTTTAAAATAAAGTCTTTAAATTTTGTCAAGTTAAAATTTTATTCAAATTGATGTTGGTTTATGTGTTTTATAAGTACCACCCAATGTGAAATAATTTAAGCAAAATTATGCACTCGTTGAAGGAGCAATGCATGGTGGCTAAATTAATTTGGTGGACATGTTTCATGCATTTTGAATTCTATGCACATTTGAAGGAGCAATGCATGATACCCACGTGAAGCCATTGACATCTTTTTGGCTGAATATTTAATGGTGAAGGAATATTATGGATGAAACCAATTTAAAGTCAATTGGAGATAGCATGGGGATTAATGGAAGAATAAACAATGAGGCTTGGTTAGAGCATGCGGAACAAGGGAAGTTATTTTATTCAAGCATGGACGACAACAAGGCACAAGGAGCTCATTGATTATTTTATTCAAGCATGGTGGACAAGGTTTATGCTTCCATGAACTTACTGATTATTAAACCATGAACATTGGCTAGTGGAGCAAGTGGCACAATATGAAACAATTAAGACATGTGCATTTGTGAAACAATTAATTAATCAAGCATGTGTGTGATAGTGGATGGCACCTAGTATGGGACAGCAAGGATGAGCATGATGGAAGGGATTTTAAAATCCTAGCACTTGGAGTATGGGACAGCAAGGATTAAAATAACAAAGGAAGTATGGGGCTTAATTTTTCTTGGCCGAATATGGTGAACAAGTCTTCATGGTTTCATAAAACCATTCAAGCATGAAGGGCAACTTTTTAAAATAATTGGAGAGCACAAACAATAAGTGTTGAACTATTGCTTTGGACGGCAAGGAATCTTAAGTTGCCTTGAAATTTTTTAAATCAAAATTGAGTGGGATATAATGGATGCTTGGACAGCAAACACTAATAAACAAATGTGCATAAAGGAAGGCCACTACTTGAAGGTAATGGTGGGACGGCAATGCCATTTCTTTTGGGATTAGTTTTTCATATCTTGGACAGCAAATTAAAGGCACCCATGTGATTAAACAATTGAAGATAAGACACTTTCAAGCTTGGTATTTTGGTCATTTGGCTACCAAGTTTTAGGCTATAAATATTTGCTAAATTTTATATCAGTATATTTTGACGATTTTGAGTCATGGTTATAATGACATGTATAGGCATTTTGTTTAATGATTTTAGCCATTATGTGTGGCTTGTATATATATTATTTTGGTTGATGAACTAGTTGGTATGATATTAAGAATATATGGTATTATGTGTGGTTGTTAATTTGATGTTTGTGTTAGTTAAGTTGATGGTAAGAAAATGTTGATGGAAGTGGTATGGTAGCTTTGAATGTAATTGGTTTTGGTCTAATTGGTAATATGCATAATAGGTATGCAAATGGTTATAATGGTACTTATTGTGTATATATTTTGGTTATGAACAATATGATAAATGTGGCTTTATGGTTGTCCAATTGGTATGATTTGAACATGAATGAATTGGATAGTTGTTTAGGTAAATCTGATTGTGGAAGTTGAGGTGCCATTTTGGCATATTGGTTGAATGGATAGTTTCTATGTTGTGTAAGCTTGAATATGCATTTGTAAAGTGTGTCTTAAATGATTGATTATAGGTTCAAATGGCTTGTGCATGAGGTGTGAGTTTGGGTGAGAAAAATGTCTTCGAAATGGCCTATTTTTTGTCCACACAGGCAGAGACACGGGCGTGTGTCTCAGCCGTGTGTGACACACGGCCAGACGACACAGTCGTGTGTCCCCTGTAGCTTTAAAAGGGTTGCAAGTCAGGCTATTACACAGCCTGACACACGGGCATGTGAGGTTATTTTGAAGGGTACACGGCCTGGCACACGGGTATGTGGCTTGGCTGTGTGGCCCAAGTCAGTGACTTACACGGGTTAGGGCACGGGTTGGGACATAGCCACAAGGCCGTGTGACCCCTGCAGTTTGAAAATTTTGAAATTTTTTTGAAAGATTTCATATGTTTCTGATTTTGTCTCGATTTATTTCTAATGTCTTTTTAGGGCCTCGAGGGCTCGTATAAGGGATCGTATGAATGTTTTTGATTGATGTTGCCATGATTTAACTTGTGATTTGTTTATGAAAATAAATTGTTCATTGCATGACGTTATGCTTCAGTAATGCTCCGTAGCCCTAATCCAGTGATGGATACAGGCAAGGGGTGTTATAGATACCACGGGGTTTTTAAAGGTGCTTGTATCTGTTTTAAACACAAAGAACCCTAAATTGTTTTCCCTCCACCGAAAATCCTCTCATCTTTTCTCAAAAGAAATTCAAATTTCTTCAATTTTTCGACAAATCTTGGTTCTTTTCCATCTTCAATCTTCTTTTTTCACAAGATTTGATCCTCTTTACTTGAAGATTATTCATTTTTCAACAATTTTGAGGTAAATTTCTAAACATTTCAACTTGTTGATTTTGACAAATATAGGATGAAATCTTATTTGTTGATGGTTATTGGGAACAACATATATCATGTTTTATTGCACGAGGTCACCTATTCCTAAAGATATTTGTTAAACTCTTTTTCAAACCCTGACCCACCAAATGTTTGACAAAATTCCTCAAAGAGATTTTTTTTGGTTTTAGTGTTTCTTTAAGTTGTTAATAGCTATTATGGCCCCAAAGAAGCGTTCTAGGACTAGTGCATCGTCTTGTAATCCATCTAGCGAGTTAGAGTCATCGTTTAGTACTTGTTTTCAAAACTTACACTCTCGGTATATTTTTAACTCGTATTTTGCATCAAAACGTGTATGGGAGGCTAGGAAAATTGATATAGCCATGTTAGAAGCCATTAGCTTTGCTTCTCTCCCTATTTTACAAAATTGGGGGTGGATGGATTTTTTAAATATTCCTTCACCAACTTATTTAAATCTTGTTCGATTTCTTTTCCAATGCCAAACTCAAACATGATGAGTCCAGCGACTCTGTTACTGCCATCACCTCTTTTTTAATGGGAACTCCTATTCGTTTTACTCTCGAAAAGTGTGTGGCAATTATCTTCACTTACCTTTTGGAGGTTCCTCCGATGAAAAAGGGCATTTTGATCCTCCTTTTTATCCATCCGATCAAAGATCCTAACTTAATCTCCATGATTGTGTCCTTCATTTAATTCTTACTTGGAATCTAAGACCTATCAAAAAGCATGCCAAGCTTCGAAACACCGATTATTAGTGGCTTGATTGTTTTAAATCTGATCGGCGCCCTGACCTTTCACTTATCTTGTTTAATGACATTACGAAAGCTATTGAAAGGGGGATGAATACAAATATCACTCTTCCTCATGGTACATAATTGTCCTACATTCTTAGACAATTAGGTATTAGCACCCATGGAGACACTCGGGTTTCTTCTAATCAACCTATTAGTTATGGGGCTCTACACCATGCGAGATATCATTTTGATGCTGCCACCAAACACTTGGATGAAACATGAACAACCGGGGGATAATGAAGATGCCGATGCCGATGCTGCCTTTGACGACATTTTGATTCCCGATCCTATTGCTCCACCGCCTTTTTCGTCGCATGCTACTCAACCCTCCTCTAAGGTTAATAGTGCTATCCTCGATGCTATCCACTCCTTGAGCAATGACATTCGAGGTCTTAGGCAAGATGTTAGCACTCGTCTCTCGACTTTGGAAACACAAATGAGATCTCTCTTATCCCGTTTCCCTTTGATGCCTCTTTTCTCCCCTCATCATGATGATTAGACTAGCTCCAGACCATACATTTCATTTTCATAACATTTTCACATTTATTTTTATGATTATGCCTATAACTTGTTTTTGCACTTTATTGTTTTATTTGTCTCTTACAAATTTTTTTATGCTCATTTCACTTTATCTATCTTTTGATGAGCTGACTTCTTCTCTTTAAGCTTTATTTGTCTTTTGATATAACAAAAAAGGGGAGAAGAAAAGGTAAATTGACTGAGATTAATCTTTGTTAATAACTAAATGCAAATTTTTGTGACCAAAAATGTTTAAGTAAGAATGAATGCCAACTTGTATGACAAATTTTATTTTGGCCTCAAATTTAAAATGTCTTTTATTAAGGGGAGCAATTATTTAAAAACAAATTTACCAAATATTTTGTTATATCGAAAAGGGAAGATTGTTAAGCTAAGCTTTATTTGATAAAAGATTTTGATATAACAAATTAAAAGTGTTTTTGAATATAAGCTAAATTTGACAAAATAATTTTAGATTTGAATTCTAAGAAGTAAAATTTTTAATACTTACAATAAACTCTTAGAAAATTTTGAAACAATTTTAAAATCAAGTGAAAATGTTTTTAACCAAGTCAAAATGATCTCAATAAGTTAAAATCATTTTAACACACCAAAATGGTTTTCAAACAAGTCATAATTGCTCCATGCCAAAAACTATCGATACCATTTGACCATGTATTGATATTTTTGAAAATAATCGATACCCGTAGTAAAACCGAGATCAAAAAGACATTCTATCAAAACCTTAAAAATTATCAATACAATGTTTCCAGTATCAATACTTTTTGAAACTAATCGATACATTTCTTAAATGATACCAAAATTGCATTATGTTTCTCATAAACCCTACAAGGTATCGATCTGGTATCGATACCTATTTCAGGAAGTATCGATAAATTAATTTCGAAGTATCGATTATTTCATTCCAACAGTCACTGAATTAGCATTTATGACAAAAAAATATCGATACCCTTTTTGGAGGTATTGATACTCGAAGTTACAGGTGAAATAAATGCTCTAGTTTTACATCCCCAAATACCATATTAACTTCTCCAATATCCGCACTGGCTGGAAATCTATTAGGGGGTTATAAATGCCATCTTTTGAAGTCTTACAACATCCAAGAAAAGTATTTCAAACAAAGATCATCAATCAGACAATTTTAGAGCTTAAATTTTCATATTCTTCTTACACACACTTGTGAGTCTTATCTCCTTTACTTTGCTCAAGTGTATTTCATTGTATTTGTGCTTCAATTTGCAAACAAATTTATCTTCTAAGGATTGTTTCTTTGCTTGCTCATTTGTATCTCTTTGGGAGGTTTTGAAATGTAACATCCCGAAATTGGGCCTACTAGGATTGGGCCCAATGGGCTTTGGGTGTAGAAATGTTTAAAATTTTTGAGAACAAGAGAACGACATTATTTCAAGTTGGACTTACTAGGAAGGTGATTTTAGAAATTACGGGGTTCTATGAAATTCCGGGGTCAAGTTGGGCCTTAGTAAAATTTTGTGTTTAAGCCTATTAAGGAGAGATAGTAAGTGGCATCAAGGCTTATGGAAATAAAAGAGTAAATTGCTAGCATAAATGAGCAATTGGTAAAGAGGTTATGGCATCAAGTGAAGGACTTTGAGGAAGAGGTTCAAATCCCATTGTGTGCAAATTTTGACTATTATTTTTGCATTCTTTCCTTAAGTGTCACCAAGCATGTAAATATGACAAGGTGGACTTTTTATTTTTGGCAAAATGGCTAAGGAGAATAGGAAAGAATGAAGGTGAGGAAAAAAATTAAGAAAAATGGGAAAGTAAGGGGGAACAAGTGGCCTTTTTCAAGGGAAATGTTATGGAAAGTATGGTTGGCTAATTTTGACCATTTTGGTCAGGTATGTGGACGGAATAGAAGAGGCTACGTGGGAGCCTAAAGATTCAGTAAGACAACAATATCCAAATCTGTTTAACGGTAAGATTTTCGGGGATGAAAATCCCTAAGGGGGAGAATTGTAACAGTCCGGTTTATACCCTAGTCGGAATAGTGGTTTCAAGACCACGAATCCGAGTCTGAATAATATTTTTAACATTAGTTTCTGTGCCTATGATATATGACTAAGTACATGGTAAATTTTCGTGAGCTAATTTGACTGTCTGTGTGTTTAATTTGACAAAAGGATTGAATTGCATTAATTGTGAAAGTTTTATGCTACATGTTAAAGTGCTTATGTGTTATGGCTTTTTGAATATGAGGACTTATGTGGTAATTTGGCCATTTCCATGGTTAATGGATGGCTAATGTCATAAATGACCTTGTAACTATGTTTTATACATCTTTTTATATGAAAGGTTATATTGGTAATTAGTTTATATCATATTATTAGCATAACTAAAGCTTAAAATAAGCTTTAATTCATTGTTCTTCCACCGAATATACACCAAAGAAAAGAAAAGAGAAAGAAGCTTGATATTCGGCCCTTGTAAGCTCTAATTAAGGTATGATTTTGAGTCAGTTTTCGATAATTTCTACGTTTTTGTAATCATTGCTTCGTATACTATCAAACCCATGTTTCAATTTGATAAATTGATGATGTTTGTCTGAGATGCCATTGTTGATATGTTGAGCTTTGTGATGCTTTAAGGTGTTAAAGGATAGATTGGTGGTAGATGAACATGTTTTGTTCTTAAAGTTTTGATGAATTTAGCTAAATAGGGCTAAATTGAGAAAATATTATTTTGGAGGACTAAATTGTCATTTTGATGAAAATTATAGGCTTGTGTGATGTATATATGTATTCGGCTAAGCTTGGTTGTATATTGAATTTGTGAATTTGATGTTTTGAGAAAAACGGACTAAATTGCTTAGTTGTGCAAATGTGAGGGCTAATTTGCAAATTACCCTAAATATGTGTCTTTGGATTGAATTGAATGAACTAGTGAATAAAAGGGTTAATTCTGAATATGTTTAGATCAAAAACTGAGGAAAACAGATTTAGATGGCGGGAAAGCGAAAGTTATCGAGTAGCCGTTTTCTATTCCGATAAACCAAATCCGAGGTAAGTCACTATCCAAATAAATGAATATGTATGCATTTGAAATTGTTCATATGTTTAATGATGATAATGAATGCTTATGAGAAATTCTGTAATTGAATTTTGAGATAAGTTCGGTATATTGGCTAAGTCTGAGTAGCCTTGTACGAACCTTGACATAGGTATCTGTTCTATCTTATCATGTAAGACCACGTCCGGGACGTTGGCATAGATTTGAGATTTGTGTAAGACCCTATCCAGGACAGTGGCATCGACATCTGATTACGTATAAGACCACGTCTGGGACGTTGGCATCAATATAAACTTTACGTATAAGACCACGTCTGGGATGTTGGCATCATTATGTCACTTACGTGTAAGACCATGTCTGGGACATCGACATCGCTTACGATCGTATAAGACCGTTCGCGGATAGTGGCATCGATATTCGAGTGCATGTAAGACCTCGTCTGGGACGTTGGCATTGTATGATTATTCTGAGCTTTCTGAATATCCCATTGGATTTATTACTATTCAACGGACAAGTCTATGATACTAATTTCAAATTCGAGCTACGAACAAATGTGTGATTGTAAATCCAATTCAGGTATGTTGATTATACACTAATTGTGTATACAAGGTAAGTATCAATATGATCTTACTATGATGCTATAAATGTGGAATTGATGATGTGTTACATGAAGTTTTGGTGAAATGAGATATGTGTTTATATGATCTTTGAATTGGGAATATGGCTAATGTGGTCAAAAGTGTATGAATCAAAGTAAATATATGCATTTTATGTTAAGTTGTTGTATATTGACTTACTAAGCTTTTGGAAAGCTTACTCTGTGTGTGTTTAATCTGTTTTATAGGTCGTCAAAGCTACTGAAGGCTCGGGACCGTCTTGGATCGTTATCACACTATAGAACTTATTTTGGTACAATTTGATATTGTATAAAGCTAAATATGGCATGTATAGGCTAGCGAGTTGGTATTAATACTTATGTGATCTTAGCCATGTGATTTGGCTATTTAAGAGTTGAAACTTTGCTTAAATGAATGTGTTGTTGAATGTATCTTTTGGTATGGTGAAAGAATGTGGAATGGCCAAGTTTGAGTGAGCAAATGCATGAATTAGTCTTGTAATGATATGAGCTTTAATCCTTGAGATTGCCATAGTTGGAATTGGTTTTGAATGTAAGGTTTAAGTGGTTATTTTGGTATGCATTTGATGGTTTATATGTATGAATTACCTTGTTGTATATGGCTTGTAGGTATGAACCATTTGGTTGGCATTTTGGTCTTGTAAAATGGCCTATAATGTCACGCGGTTGTGGCACACGGGCGTGCCTTAGACCGTGGCTAAATTGGCAGGATGTGCCCTAAAATCACACGGCCTCGACATGGGCGTGTCATCTGGCCGTGGTGTGCAAGTCAGTAGCTAACATAAAAATACACGGCCTCGACACGGGCGTGCTTGGTGGCCGTGGTGGAGAAGTCAGTATATGGCCTAAAAGTACACGGCCATGGCACATGGGTGTGCCTAATGACCGTGTTGGTATAGGTTGTAAACAAGGTTGAACACGGGTGTGTCTAGAAGCCGTGGAGGGCACACGGTCTCCTTCCACGGGCGTGTCTCCCGTATATTTTAGAAAAGTTTCAAATTTTCATGGAATTTTGTATGTGTTTCAGTTTAATCCTGACTCGGTTTATAAGCATGCTTAAGGTCTCGAGGACCTGATTAAGGGACATTATGTCTGAGAATGATGATTGAATGTATGATTTTGTCTGTGAAAGTTTTCGATCTGTTCGATAACGCTCCTAACCTTAAATCGACGATGGACTCGGGATAGGGGTGTTACATTTGGTTGGTATCAGGGCTACGGTTTAGTCGATTCTCGAACTAACGTAGCGTGTCAGTGTCTAGCTATACATGCCATATATCTAAATTGTGATAGTGTGACGAATCCTGACATATAAATGTGATTTTCGTATAGTAATGGATCTCGAAAGAGCCGTAGTTGACGACGTAGAAAGTAATGCACCTGCTCCCACGCAAGGGACTGCGCCCTCTGAATTGAGACCGGCTACGAGCGGTCAAGAGGGAGAAGCTAAACAAGCTTTCTTTTAGATGATGAGTGAGTGGTTCACTCAGTTTGTAAAGAATAACCCGACTATTTCAAAACCCCCGCCCCCGATTAATCCCCCTCAGACTACAGTTGTGCCACCGGTTATACATCCAAATTTGTTGAATAAGCCTCCTGTTGACAAGATCCGTAAGTATGGGGCTGAAGAATTCCAAGCTACTAAAGATGATGATACTGAAAAGGCTGAGTTTTGGATTGAAAACACGATCCGGGTATTTGATAAAATGTCTCTGACTCCAGAAGAGTGTATAAAATGTGTTGTATCATTACTTCGAGATGCAACATATCAATGGTGAAAAACTCTAATTTCTATTGTTCCAAGAGAACAAGTTACATGGGACTTCTTTCAGATTGAGTTTTGGAAGAAATATATCAGTGAGAGATTTGTTGATCAGAAATGAAAGGAATTTCTGGAACTAAATCAAGGCCGTATGTCTGTTTCAGAATACGAATGAGAATTTGTGAGACTGAGTCAATATGGTCGAGAATGTGTATCATCTGAAGCTATAATGTGCAAAAGGTTCGAAGATGGTCTTCATGAAGACATTCGTTTGCTAGTCGGGATCTTGGAAATAAAAGAGTTTGTTGTACTCGTTGACAGAGGTTGTAAAGCAGAGGCACTCGGGAAAGATAAGAGAAAAGTTGAATCTGAAGCTCGTGATATGAGAAAAATATTTCCAAGCAAATCATTTCAGTCATCTTCAAAAAAATTCAGAGATAACCAGAGTCGTTCTAGAGATAATGTGGGACATGTGTATAGAAATCAACCTAGACCACAAATGAGTTCTAAAACTCCAGCAACTTCAGTGGCCAGTGTCGGTAATGTTCAATCTGAGAGACTTGAATGTAAACATTGTGGAAAAAGGCATCCGGGAAGTTGTAGATTAAATGATAGAGCTTGTTTTAGATGTGGATCGCTTGATCATTTTATACGTGATTGCCCTGAGTCTGTCGAACCAGAGACTGTTCAGAATTTGAGATCTGATAATGCACCTGTGAGAGGTAGGCCATCGAAAAATGTCAGAAATGTTAGTTATAGTCAGAGAACTACGAGGGACAATGTTGTTAGATCCTAAGCTAGAGCACCAGCTAGAGCGTATGCTATCTGAGCTCGTGAGGAAGCTTCTTCACCAGATGTTATAACGGTACTTTTACTCTTTATGATATTCGTGATTGCTTTGATAGAACTTGGTTCTACGCATTCATATATATGCATGAATTTAGTATTCATGAAGACTTTGCTGTAGAGTCTCATCGAGTTTGCTATAAAAAGTATCGAACCCCTTAGGTAAAAGTGTTACGGTTGACAAAGTATGCAAGAAGCGTCAATTAATGTTTCGAGATATCTATTTCCTGCTGATCCGATACTCTTGCCATTTGATGAATTCGATATTATTATGGGTATGGATTGGTTATTTATGCATGATGCTATTGTGAATCGCAAAAGAAAGACTATAGATTTGAGATGTCCGAATAATGAGATTGTGCAATTGATTCTAATGATTTGAATGGATTGCCTATTGTGATATTTGTTTTGAAAGCTCAGAGTTGTTTGAATAAGGGTTATGAGGCATATTTTGCTTATGTGATTAATTCAAAAATGTCTGAAAGGAAGATTGAGTCAGTGCCTGTTGTTTGTGAGTTTTCTGATGTGTTTCCTGAAGAGTTATCGGGTTTACCTCCGATTCGAGAAGTTGAGTTTGGTATTGAATTGTTGCCTGGTACGACACCTATTTTGATAGCTCTGTATAGAATGGCACCAACCGAGTTAAAGTCACAGTTGTAAGAATTGACTGAGAGAGGGTTTTCTAGACTGAGTTTCTCGCCTTGGGGTGCTCTGTTTTGTTTGTGAAAAAGAAAGATGGCACGATGAGAATGTGCATTGATTATCGTCAGTTGAATAAGGTGACAATAAAGAATAAATACCCGTTGCCCAGAATTGATGATTTGTTTGATTAGTTGCAAGGAGCTACTGTGTTTTCCAAGATTGATCTGAGATCAGGATATTACCAGTTGAGAGTAAAAGGTTCAGATATTCCAAAGACTGCTTTCAGGACGAGGTACGAGCATTACGAATTTTTAGTTATGCCATTTGGACTAACCAATGCTCCCGCTATTTTTATGTATCTGATGAACAAAATTTTTAGACAGTACCTAGATCGATTTGTTGTGGTATTAATAGATGATATTTTGATTTATTCTCTTGACGAGGCCGATCATGCTAAGCATTTGAAAGTTGTTTTGCAAACCTTGAGAGAAAAGCAATTGTATGCGAAATTCAACAAATGTGAATTCTGGTTGCATGAGGTTGGTTTTCTGGGACATATGGTGTCAGCATATGGGATTTGAGTTGATCCGAGCAAGATTTCTGCTATTTTGAATTGGAAACCTACGAGAAATGTATTTGAAGTCTGCAGTTTTCTAGGTTTAGCTGGTTATTACCGCAGATTTGTAAAAGGCTTTTCGACTATAGCTACTCCATTGACTAGACTGCTTTAGAAAGATGTCAGATTTGAATGGTCAGATAAGTGTTAGAAAAGTTTTGATCAGTTGAAAACTCTGTTAACTGAAACTCCAGTGTTAGTATAGCCATAATCGGGGAAAGAATTTGTTGTGTACAGTGATGCTTCATTAAATGGTCTGGGATGTGTTTTGATGCAGGAGGGCAAAGTGGTAGCTTATGCCTCGAGACAGTTAAAGCCTCATGAAAAGAATTATCCGACGCACGACCTTGAGTTAGCTGCGATTGTGTTTGCGTTTAAGATTTGGCATCATTATCTGTACGGTGAGAAATGTCACGTGTTTTCAGATCATAAAAGTCTGAAATACCTGATGACTCAAAAAGATTTGAACCTGCGTGAAAGAAGATGGTTAGAGCTGTTAAAAGATTATGAGCTTGTGATAGATTATCATCCGGATAAAGCGAATGTTGTTGCTAATGCTTTGAGTAAAAAATTATTGTTTGCATTATGTGCTTTGAATGCTTAGTTAGATTTATCTGATGATAGTTCTGTGTTAGCTAAATTAAAAGCGAAACTGTTGTTCTTACAACAGATATGTGATGCTCAGAAATCTGATAATGAATTGCTATCGAAACGAGCTCAGTGTGAGGTAAATTCCGAATCTGAATTTCAAATTGTTGATGATTGTTTGAGATTCCGGGATCGTATCTGTGTTCCGAGAAATCCAGAGTTGGTTCAGTTGATCTTGAATGAAGCTCATAACAGTCGTCTATCTATTCATCCAGAAGCACGAAAATGTATCGATTTGAAACGATACTCTTGGTGATGCAGTATGAAACGAGACATTTCTAACTTTGTTTCAAAATGTTTAGTTTGTCGACAAGTGAAAGCCAGAACATCAAGTTCCGTGCAGGTTGTTGCAACCGATTCGATTCTGAATAGAAATGGGATAAAGTAACCATGGATTTTGTTTCGTTTTACCTCGGACTCGAGAAAGAAAGATGCAATATGGGTCGTGGTTGATAGATTAACGAAATCTGCCCATTTCATTCCAGTAAGATCTGACTACTCACTTGACAAATTAGCCGAGTTTTATATCTCTGAGATTGTGAGATTACACGGGGTGCCACTGTCTATTGTATCCGATAGAATTCCGAGATTTACGTCGAGATTCTGGAAGAAATTGCAAGAGGCTTTAGGCACGAAACTCTATTTCAAGATGACTTTTCATCCAGAATCGATGGTCATCCGAGCGGACTATTCAGATTCTTGAAGACATGCTAAGATGCTGCATACTGGAGTTTAATGGTTCATGGGAACAGTATTTGCCACTGATCAAATTTACGTATAATAACAGTTTTCAGTCGAGTATTAAAATGACACCTTATGAAGCTTTGTACGGATGTAAAGGCCGTACACCTCTATATTGGGCTGAGCTCAGTGAAAATTAGCTATATGAGGTTGATTTGATTAAAGATTCAGAACCATAAAGTGAAATTGATCCGAGATTGTTTGAAAGCAGCATCTGATCGTCAGAAGTCTTATGTAGACTTCAAACGAAAAGATATAGAATTTGAAATTGGCGACAAAGTATTTCTGAAAGTGTCTCCGTGGAAGAAAGTGCTTGATTTGGATGTAAAGGTAAATTAAGTCTGAGGTTCATCGGACCGTATGAGATCATTGAACGTGTTAGGCCTGTTGCATATAAGTTGAAGTTACCTTCTGAATTAGAAAAGATACACAATGAATTTCATGTTTCGATGCTTCATAGATATCGATCCGATCCGTTACATGTGATTGCCCCATCTAAAATTGAAGTCCGATCTGATATGACATCTGAAGAGGAACCGATGCGCATCTTAGCTCGTGAAGTGAAAGAGTTAAGAAATAAGAAAATTCAGTTAGTAAAAGTATCTGTGGGAATCGATCACGGAATAGAAGAGGCTACGTGGGAGCCTAAAGATTCAGTAAGACAACAATATCCGAATCTGTTTAACGGTAAGATTTTCGGGGATGAAAATCCCTAAGGGGGAGAATTGTAACAGTCCGGTTTATACCCTAGTCGGAATAGTGGTTTCAAGACCACGAATCCGAGTCTGAATAATATTTTTAACATTAGCTTCTGTGCCTATGATATATGACTAAGTACATGGTAAATTTTCGTGAGCTAATTTGACTGTCTGTGTGTTTAATTTGACAAAAGGATTGAATTGCATTAAATGTGAAAGTTTTATGCTACATGTTAAAGTGCTTATGTGTTATGGCTTTTTGAATATGAGGACTTATGTGGTAATTTGGCCATTTCCATGGTTAATGGATGGCTAATGTCATAAATGACCTTGTAACTATGTTTTATACATCTTTTTATATGAAAGGTTATATTGGTAATTAGTTTATATCATATTATTAGCATAACTAAAGCTTAAAATAAGCTTTAATTCATTGTTCTTCCACCGAATATACACCAAAGAAAAGAAAAGAGAAAGAAGCTTGATATTCGGCCCTTGTAAGATCTAATTAAGGTATGATTTTGAGTCGATTTTTGATAATTTCTACATTTTTGTAATCGTTGCTTCATGTACTATCAAACCTATGTTTCAATTTGATAAATTGATGATGTTTGTGTGAGATGCCATTGTTGATATGTTGAGCTTTGTGATGCTTTAAGGTGTTAAATGATAGATTGGTGGTAGATGAACATGTTTTGTTCTTGAAGTTTTAATGAATTTAGCTAAATAGGGCTAAATTGAGAAAATGTTATTTTGGAGGACTAAATTGTCATTTTGATGAAAAGTACGGGCTTGTTTGATGTATATATGTATTCGGCTAAGCTTGGTTGTATATTGAATTTGTGAATTTGATGTTTTGAGAAAAACGGACTAAATTGCTTAGTTGTGCAAATGTGAGGGCTAATTTGCAAATTACCCTAAATATGTGTCTTTGGATTGAATTGAATGAACTAGTGAATAAAAGGGTTAATTCTGAATATGTTTAGATCAAGAACCGAGGAAAACGGATTTAGATCGCGGGAAAGCAAAAGTTATCGAGTAGCCGTTTTCTGTTCTGATAAACCGAATCCGAGGTAAGTCACTATCCAAATAAATGAATATGTATGCATTTGAAATTGTTCATATGTTTAATGATGATAATGAATGCTTATGAGAAATTCTATAATTGAATTTTGAGATAAGTTCGGTATATTGGCTAAGTCTGAGAAGCCTCGAACGAACCTTGACATAGGTATCTGTTCTGTCTTATCATGTAAGACCACATCCGGGACGTTGGCATTGATTTGAGATTCGTGTAAGACCCTAGCTGGGACAGTGGCATCGACATCTGATTACGTATAAGACCACGTCTGGGACGTTGGCATCAATATAAACTTTACGTATAAGACCACGTCTGGGACGTTGGCATCATTATGTCACTTACGTGTAAGACCATGTCTGGGACATCGACATCGTTCTGATACGTATAAGACCCTGTCTGGGACAGTGGCATCGATATCTGAGTGCATACAAGACCTCTTCTGGGACGTTGGCATTGTATGATTATTCTGAGCTTTCTAAATTTCCCATTGGATTTATTACTGTTCAACGGGCAAGTCTATGATACTAATTTCAAATCTGAGCTACGAACAAATGTGTGATTGTAAATCCAATTCAGGTATGTTGATTATACACTAATTGTGTATACAAGGTAAGTATCAATATGATCTTACTATGATGCTATGAATGTGGAATTGATGATGTGTTACATGAAGTTTTGGTGAAATGAGATATGTGTTTATATGATCTTTGAATTGGGAATATGGCTAATGTGGTCAAAAGTGAATGAATCAAAGTAAATATATGCATTTTATGTTAAGTTGTTGTATATTGACTTACTAAGCTTTTGGAAAGCTTACTCTGTGTGTGTTTAATCTGTTTTATAGGTCGTCAAAGCTACTGAAGGCTCGGGACCGTCTTGGATCGTCATCATACTATAGAACTTATTTTGGTACAATTTGATATTGTATAAAGCTAAATATGGCATGTATAGGCTAGCAGGTTGGTATTAATACTTATGTGATCTTAGCCATGTGATTTGGCTATTTAAGAGTTGAAACTTTGCTTAAATGAATGTGTTGTTGAATGTATCTTTTGGTATGGTGAAAGAATGTGGAATGGCCAAGTTTGAGTGAGCAAATGCATGAATTAGTCTTGTAATGATATGAGCTTTAATCCTTGAGATTGCCATAGTTGGAATTGGTTTTGAATTTAAGGTTTAAATAGTTATTTTGGTATGCATTTGATGGTTTATATGTATGAATTACCTTGTTGTATATGGCTTGTAGGTATGAACCATTTGGTTGGCATTTTGGTCTTGTAAAATGGCCTATAATGTCACGCGGGTGTGCCTTAGACCGTGGCTAAATTGGCAGGATGTAAACTAAAATCACACGGCCTGGACACGGGCGTGTCATCTGGCCGTAGTGTGCAAGTCAGTAGCTAACATAAAAATACCCGGCCTCAACACGGGCGTGCTTGGTGGCCGTGGTGGAGAAGTCAGTATATGGCCTAAAAGTACACGACCATGGCACACGGGTGTGCCTAATGACCGTGTTGGTATAGGTTTTAAACAAGGTCGAACATGGGCGTGTCTAGAAGCCGTGGAGGGCACATGGTCTCCTTCGATGGGCGTGTCTCCCCTGTATTTTAGAAAAGTTTCAAATTTTCATGGAATTTCATATGTGTTTCAGTTTAGTCCTAACTTGATTTATAAGCATGCTTAAGGTCTCGAGGACCCGATTAAGGGACATTATGTCTGAGAATGATGATTGAATGTATGATTTTGTCTGTGAAAGTTTCCGATCTGTCCGGTAACATTCCTAACCTTAAACCTATGATGGACTATGGATAGGGGTGTTACATCTCTTTTGTCCTAATTCTTTTTCACCATAGCCGAATATCAACATACAATTTCTGTAACATCCTGAATTTGTGGGGCTTTGCATTTGATGTGTGGTGATGTGATGTTATGCTTAAGGTGTTAATTAGGGTGTTTAAGGGGTTGATTTGGACTCGGGGTGGGCTGAGGCCTTAGTCAAATTTTCTGCTTGGGCACTCTAGTGGAAAGCCAGTTAGGATAGGGCTTAAAAGATATTATCTGTAAATTAAGACACACAAATGGGCTTGTGGCCTAGTGGTCAGTGGCATTACTTAGGGGCTTTGAGGTGGCATGATAAGCAATAAGGAGGTCCAAGGTTCGAGTTGCATTACCCACTTATTTTAAATGTTTTTGGCGTCAAGAGAGAGGAGAGTTGAGGGTGGCTAGGATGTTGGAATTAGGAGATTTATGTGAGTGGATAATGTGGATAATGTAGCAGATGGAAGGGAGGAAGAGGTGGTGTTATCTAGGCCACTTGTGAAAGTATGATCGGATAAGGATAAGGGAGAAAGTTTAGAAATTATCTACTGATCACAGTAGTGGCTGAATTTCCAACTCTGGGGGAAAGAGGAAATCGGTTTTGATGAGGCTAAAGGGGGTGCCGAAATTTCCCTTGTTAATTAATTAGTATTAGTTTTTGAAAGAGGGCAATTCTGGCTTTTGGTTAGTGTGTGTGCAGAAAATGTGATTAGAAAATAGGGTGCTTCTTAATTTCGGCATTTATTCTCATTCTTTTCTCTTAGTTGTTTCTTTTCTCAAAAAGCCGAAAACTCCTAAAGTTCCATCTTCTTCTTCATTCTCTGCTAAAGCCGAAACCTCATAGCCTTTCTCTACACCTTTTCCCGATTTCTTTCATAAGCCGAAACCCTTAAGTATTCTTTCTCTTTACTCTCTTACATTATATAGCCAAATGTCCTAGTGTCCATTCTTTTTTCCTTTACATCGATTTCTTCATTAAAAGCCAAATCTCCATAGATTTCTTTGAATCATCTTCTCTTTTTGATTTTCGTAAAAAGGCCGAAATCTTCTAGGAGTTTTCGAATTCTCTGTAAAGATAGGTGCCGATTTCTTATGATCTATTCTTTTTCTCTTTTGTTTTTAGAAGACAAAGCCGAAAGGCTAATGGATTGTTGGTTTCTTGTGTTTACGTGTTGGGCGACACATCAGGAATCAGAGTAGATCGTCTAGATCTAAAAGCCGAAATTCGCTAGTCTCCAAACTCCATCTGTTTCGGGATTTCTAGGTAAGGGGTTCTCGTTAGATTCTCGTTAGATTCACTATTGTAATTGTGATCTTAACCATATGATATGATGGTAGCAACTGATAAGGTCTTTTGATGGAATCAAATATCGATCAGACGAAGGAGGGGATTGGATCTGTTAAACCAACCCCTAAGTTTAAGAAGCAAGCAGTGTCGGCAGTTCAGGATTGGCCACCGGGTTGTGGACCGGCTTCGGAACAAAATCTTAAATAGTTAGCAGTCGTATTGGCTTCTGATAGTGTCGACATAGAAGGTCTCGTCTTGACTGTAATCAGGTGTGTAGATCTCTATCACACTAATTAATCTGTACTTTATATATTTTATGCTAAAAGCCGGAAAAAGGCTGTAGGGACAGTCGTATTACTCGAAAAGGGTAGGCAAGGGATGTCAGGTACGTAATCATAGAAACTTCTCTAGTATCGATGTATGTGATAGTCTGTAATCTGTTTGGTAGTATATTGTTTTGATTTTGCATGGATGTATGCATAGGATAGGGTTGATATGATGAAGGGGAAGAGCATGTTAAAAGGTCACTTAGTGATCGATAGTTAAACCATGATATGTACATTTAGGTCACAATAGTGATCGGTGGCTCTACCACACTTGATTATAAGGTCACACAGTGATCGGTGGCTCTGCCACAATGGATTATAAGGTCACATGGTGATCGGCATTATAACTGACAGCATGACTGTCGATATGGTGTGTAGCGGTTGGTGGGTTGATTGTAGAAATCCCCGAGGTGTGATGGCTGATGTGCAATTGGTGTGTGTAGAGGATGGACTTTTAGGTCTGGTTGGGCCATGTTGCATGTAAATATTCTGTTGCCATTGTGTATGGGCCAAGGCCCATAATGTGTTTGTGGGCCTCAAGCCTTTTATGTGTTTTCGTGATTTGCACACTGAGTCTTGGTGACTCACCCCTTTATTTTCCCTGACTTTTCAGATGAGCAGTAGGTCGTGGACATGGGAGCCAAGGCGGACTCGAGGGGCCATCAAGTCTTTTATTTTCATAAACTATTTCTGATTTTTCTTTAAGTTTTAATTTTGGGACTATTTATGTAATAAGGCTCTATAACTTACGATATCAATTTATATTTGTTAATGTTTATATTTTATAAATTTATATTTAAAGACTTATTTATAAGAAGGAAAAGAATGGGATTTTCAAACGGGTTCTAAAAAAAAACAACTACAAAGGTTCCCTACAAATAGCACTTATTTAACGAATACCTACATAAACAAACCGACATTTCAAATCCCTTCAAAGCAAAGTTTTCAACATTTACCCTGTAGCATACCAGATCTGGTCGTGGCGTTTGGGTCGGGTTTGGGGTGTTACATTTTGGTATCAGAGCCCAGTTACAGAACTCGGGCTGTGAAATGAGTCTAGTAGTGTTTTGTAAAATTGATGTGAATTTGAGAAAATTACTTTGAGTTGATATGGCCTTCGAGTTTACCGGCACCCGATCCACGCAGGTAAGTATTCTAACTCTTGATATGATATGCATGTTGGGTTTGAAGGGCTTTATGGGCGTAGAGTAGCATGTTAGGAATTAATGGACTTTAGGCCTCCTTAAACAACTCTTTAAATTCATAAAACTTAATCTGACTAAACCCGTCCGTGAACCAGTCACTGGGTTAAGGTGTGGCAACAGGCATACGCATGTCTAGGATTTGATTCAGGAAGAACTTGGTATTTAAGCGGTCCTAGTGACCCACCTCCTCTTCGCTGGAATCTTACCTGGTGCGTAGTGACTGTTCACCTTAGCCACGAGGACTTGTTGATAGATTAAAGATCATAATTAAAACCTGAAAGGGACCAGCCACCCTATTTTACAAAATTACTAAAAGTACCCCTAGTTTTGTAAAATTTCTGAAATACCCTTGATTTGAGAAAATTTCCTAGAATACCCTAGATTTGTAAAACTACCAAAATTTGTGAAATTAACGAAACACCCTCGGTTGGCAAAATTACCAAAATACCCATGTTTTGTAAATTTACCCAAAAACCTCTAGATTTACAAAAGTACCCAGTTTATAAAAAAAATTCCAAAATACCCCTGCTTAAAAAAAACCAAAATACCTCTATTTCGGAAAAATCACCAAGATACTTATTTTGTGAAATTACAAAAAATACCTTGTAGAAAAAAACTACGAAGATACCCCTGGGTAGTAGACTGACGAAAATACCCTTATGTGATGAATGTGGGTTCATGGATGTTACTTGTGTGTTGATGTATGATGGTTGAATGTATGTGGTTCCTAGAACTAGGAGATACAGACTTGAGACTGAAAACCCGTAGATATAATTTCGAATTCGAAAGAACTACTCTTGAAAATCTCTGTCCATAAGATTGTTCATGGTTAATCAGTGGAAGAAATTAATAATTCATAAAATTTCTAACCAGATAAATGTGAATTGGTAGAATGAGTACAAGGGGTCGTGGACGTCCGCCGCGTGGCCGTGGTAGGGGTAGGATGGCCGTGTCGGAACCGGTAGGATCTGGCCATGGGTCTTGAAATGAGATGCCAGTTCCACCAGCTGGGGAGGGGGAATTTCAAGATCAGACGGTCAGGGATGATGCGGTATCCCAGGCGATGTTAAGGGTTTTAAAGAGGGTTGCTGGGGCAGGCATGGGTACAAGAGCCCAAAAATCTGTGTCGGAGTGGCTTAGAGCCAATGGGGCAGAGATGTTTAGGGGAATTTCTAGTATAGCCCCAAGTACAGCTGAGTATTGGTTGGAGGCGGTTGAACACATAATGGATGATCTAGATTTTACAGAAGAGGAAAAACTGAAAGGGGTTGTATCTCTCCTGCGGGATGAAGCTTATCAATGGTGGCTTATGGTCAAGGATGGTACGATGGCTGACTGTATCACCTGTGATTTTTTTCAAAATGGCGTTTCAGAGTAAATACATTGGGACGAGTTATGTGGATGTGCAGCGTAGAGCATTTTTGAATCTAGTACAAGGAAGTAGGTCGGTGGTTGCTTACAAAGCGGAATTCTTACGCCTTAGCCGTTATGCTCGAGGAGTGGTGGCCACAGACCATGAACGATGTGTTCGATTTGAAGATGGTCTGAGGGATGATTTGCGTGTATTGATAGCTTCACAGCGGGAGAGGGAATTTGCTGTGCTTGTGGAAAAAGCTAAGATAGCTGAGGAGGTGAAGCGGACAGAGAAACTGAATCGGGATAGAGATAGGGGTGGAAGTAAGAGGAATTTTGGATCGTCAGGGGCAGCTGGGCGTACTCAGAAAAGGCCTAGGTCAGACAGACTGAGACAGGATGAGAGATCTGCTACTGGTAGGCAGACACAGAAGTGTGCTCGATATGGTAAATTCCACGTAGGTGAGTTTTGGGCCGGCAGTAAGAAGTGCTTTAGGTGCGGATCTATGGACCACCAAGTTAGAAGTTGTCCGAAGCAACGGGGCAGTGAAGGGCCCACGGGTCAAGGGAATGCACAACCGAGAAGAGGTGGTCAGCAACCACAAGGAGGTCGTGGTCCAGCCAGAGGTGGTAACGGTTCCGGTCGGGGCCGTGGAACACCAATGAGAGGCGAAATCTTTGAAGCAAGGCAGTAGGGTTAGTCATCTTGCCGACGTCGAGAGGAAGTTGACGCACCGGATGTCATAACCGGTACGTTTTTAATTTTTAGCTTGCCTTACACTGCATTGATTGATATTGGTTCGACGCCTTCCTATGTTGCTAGTGCTATGGCGGGAACTTTGAACTTATATTATGAGACTTCTTCTAGGGAGAGGACTGTAGTGAGCCCTTTAGGACAGACTATAGTGGTGAACAAACTATATAAGGATGTACCCTTGGAAGTTCAAGGGGTAACTTTTCGGGCTGATCTGATGGAACTGCCGTTTAGGGAGTTCGATTTGATCTTAGGAATGGATTGGCTGGTGAAGTATCAAGCTAATGTAGACTGTACAGCCAAGTGTATGGTGTTAAAAACCCCCGAGGGTGGCGAAGTGTTGGTGATATGTGAAAGGGGGAACTGTTTGTCAAATGTGGTGTCTGCCTTAAGAGCAGAAAGGATGGTGAGAAAAGGATGCGAGGCAATTTTAATGTTTGTTAGGGCTCTGGAAGCCAAGGAACTAACTATTGGGGATGTTAGGATGGTGAAGGAATTTCCTAATATTTTTCCCGAAGAGCTTCCGGGATTACCCCCGGATCATGAAGTGGAGTTTGGTATCGATCTTTTTCCGGGAACAGCGCCAGTATCTATTGCTTCGTATAGGATGGCGTCGAAAGAGTTGGTGGAATTGAAAGCGCAGATTCAGGAGTTGCTGGATAGAGGGTTTATTCAACCAAGTGTGTCACCTTGGGGAGCTCCGGTATTATTCGTTAAGAAGAAGGATGGGTCAATGCGTATGTGCATGACTATCATCAGTTGAATAAGTTAACAATTAAGAACAAATACCTGTTGCCGAGGATCAATGACTTGTTGATTAGTTGAAGGGGGCCTCAGTCTTTTCGAAGATAGATCTGAGGTCAAGGTACCATCAGCTTAAGGTCAAGGAGGTGGATATTCATAAAATGGCCTTTAGGACTCGCTATAGTCACTACGAATTCATGGTGATGCCATTTGGGTTGACTAACGCACCAGTAGCGTTTATGGATATGATGAAAAGAGTATTCCAACCCTACTTGGATCAGTTTGTCGTGGTATTTATAGATGACATTTTGGTTTATTCAAAATTAGAAGAGGAGCATGATTCACATCTTCGGGTGGTTCTGCAGATTTTGAGGGAGAAGCGGTTGTATGCCAAATTCAGTAAGTGCGAATTTTGGCTAAGCGAAGTTACTTTCCTAGGTCACGTTGTGTCGGCAGAGGGGATTAGGGTTGACCCTCAGAAAATTAAAGCGGTAATGGATTGGAAGCCGCCTAAGTCGGTAGTAGAAATTCAAAGTTTCCTTGGTTTGGCCGGGTATTACAGAAGGTTTGTTGAAGGATTTTCATTGATTGCGGCTCCGTTGACTAAGTTGTTACGAAAAATGGTTTCGTTTGTTTGGTTTAATAAGCAGCAAGAGAGTTTTGAGAGGTTAAAAAGGATTTTGACGGAGGCTCCGGTATTGATTCAGCCGGAGGCTGGGAAGGAATTCGTAATTTACTGTGATGCTTCACACACGGGACTAGGATGCGTGTTGATGCAAGGTGGAAAGGTTGTTGCATATGCATCTCGGCAGTTAAGACCGCACGAAGCAAATTATCCCACCCATGATTTGGAATTGGCGGCAGTGGTTTTTGCTTTAAAGATCTTGAGGCATTATTTGTACGAGGAGAAATCTGTCATTTACACTGATCATAGGAGCTTAAAATACCTTTTGACCAGAAGGAGTTGAATCTAAGGCAAAGAAGGTGGATCGAGTTGTTAAAGGATTATGACTGCTCGATCGAATACCATCCGGGTAAAGCTAACGTGGTAGCAGATGCCCTAAGTCGTAAAGTAATCTCGAACTTGAGAGCAATGTTTGCTCACCTCGAAACATACGATGATGGGAGTTTATTAGCTGAACTTCAAGTGAAACCCTCTTGGGTCGATCGAGTTAAGGAGAAGCGACAAACGATGAGTTGCTAAAGGGAAGTTTTAGGTAGGATCAAGTGATGGATCAACGGAATTTAGTGTGAATGAGGAAGGGCTATTATGTTTTCAAGGAAGAGTGTGCATGCCGAAAGATCCTGAGTTGAGGCGTACGATTTTGCTAGAAGTGCATAGTAGTCCATGTGCTATGCACCCTGGAGGGAGTAAAATGTATCGGGATTTACGAGAATAGTTACGTGGCCGGGTTTGAAATGAGTGGTGACCAGAATTTGTGAGAAAGTGTTTGACTGTCGATGGTAAAGCGAAACATCAGTTACCATCAGGGTTGTTGCAGCTGGTGAAGATTCCGCAATGGAAGTGGGAAAGGATCACAATGGACTTTGTTCATGGGCTACCTCTCACACCTACTAAGAAAGATTCGGTCTGGGTGATTGTTGATCGCTTGATGAAGTCTGCTTATTTCATACCAGTACATGTCGATTACTCTTTGCAGAAGTTGGCTAAGCTGTACATAGCGGAGGTAGTGAGGTTGCATGGAGTACCAGTATCAATCATATCGGATAGGGACCCTAGGTTCACCTCACGATTTTGGAAGGCGTTGCATCAAGCATTGGGTACGAAGTTGGATTTCAATATAGCGTTTCATCCTCAGACCGATAGACAGTCTGAGCCGGTAATTCAGATCTTGGAGGACATGTTGAGAGGTTGTGTCATTGATTTCAGGGGTAGTTGGGAAGAATTTATACCATTAGCGGAGTTTGCTTACAACAACAGCTACCGGTCTAGTATTCAGATGGCGCCCTATGAAGCATTGTACGGACGAAAGTGTCGTACTCCTACCTATTGGACGGGATTAGGGGAACGTCAGATGTTGGGTCCGGAGTTGGTTACTGAGACTAAGGAGAAGGTTGCGTTAATTCGGGCTCGACTAAAGGAAGCGTCAGACAGACAGAAGTCCTATGCTGATTTGAAGCGTAAGGACATAGAATTTGCAGTGGGTGACCAAGTGTTCTTGAAGGTGTCACCATGGAAGAAAGTGCTGAGGTTTGGACGGAAAGGTAAATTAAGTCCCAGATTTATCGAACCTTATCGGGTATTGAAACGAGTGGGACCGGTAGCCTATCAGCTAGAGCTACCCTCTGAGCTAAGCCAGATTCACAATGTGTTCCATGTCTCTATGTTGAGATGATATCGTTCGGATCCATCTCATGTGGTACCAGTGGAAGAAATCGAAGTAAGACCCGACCTATCCTTTGAAGAGGAACCAGTGGAAATCTTGGATTGTGATGTCAAAGTGTTGCGAAGGAAGACGATTCCGTTGGTTAAGGTTCTATGGCGGAATCACAACTTTGAGGAGGCTACCTAAGAACCAGAGGAGACGATGCGGCAGCAGTACCCGCATCTATTCTGATCGGGTAATTTCGAGGTCAAAATTTCCTTAAGGGGGTATAACTGTAACATCCTGAATTTGTGGGGCTTTGCATTTGATGTGTGGTGATGTGATGTTATGCTTAATGTGTTAATTAGGGTGTTTAAGGGGTTCAGATTGGACTCAGGAATTGGCCCAAGGCCTTAGTCAAATTTTTTGCTTGGGCACTCTAGTGGAAAGCCAGTTAGGATAGGGCTTAAAAGATATTATCTGTAAATTAAGACACACAAATGGGCTTGTGGCCCAGTGGTCAGTGGCGTTACTTAGGGGCTTTGAGGTGGCGTGATAAGCAATAAGGAGGTCCAAGGTTCGAGTCGCATTACCCACTTATTTTAAATGTTTTTGGCGTCAAGAGAGAGGAGAGTTGGGGGCGGCTAGGATGCTTGGAATTAGGAGATTTATGTGAGTGGATAATGTGGATAATGTAGCAGATGGAAGGGAGGAAGAGGTGGTGTTATTTAGGCCACTTGTGAAAGTATGATCGGATAAGGATAAGGGAGAAAGTTTAGAAGTTATCTACTGATCACAGTAGTGGCCGAATTTCCAACTCTGGGAGAAAAAGGAAATTGGTCTTGATGAGGCTAAAGGGGGTGCCGAAATTTTCCTTGTTAATTAATTAGTCTTAGTTTTCAAAAGAGGGCAATTCCGGCTTTTGGTTAGTGTGTGTGCCGAAAATGTGATTAGAAAATAGGGTGCTTCTTAATTTCGACATTTATTCTCATTCTTTTCTCTTAGTTGTTTCTTTTCTCAAAAAGCCGAAAACTCCTAAAGTTCCATCTTCTTCTTCATTCTCTGCTAAAGTCGAAACCCCATAGCCTTTCTGTACACCTTTTCCTGATTTCTTTCATAAGCTGAAACCCTTAAGTATTCTTTCTCTTTACTCTCTTCTGCCATAGCCGAATGTCTTAGTGTCCATTCTTTTTTTTTCCTTTCTGCCAATTTCTTCATTAAAAGCCGAATCTCCATAGATTTCTTTGAATCATCTTCTCTTTTTGATTTTCGCAAAAAGGCCAAAATCTTCTAGGAGTTTTCCAATTCTCTGTAAAGGTAGGTGCTGATTTCTTATGATCTATTCTTTTTCTCTTTCGGTTTTTAGAAGACAAAGCCGAAAGGCTAATGGATTGTTGGTTTCTTGTGTTTATGTGTTGGGCGACACATCAGGAATCGAAGTTGATCATCTAGATCTAAAAGCTGGAAATCGCTAGTCTCCAAACTCCATCTCTTTCGGGATTTCAAGGTAAGGGGTTCTCTTTAGATTCTCGTTAGATTCGCTATCGTAATTGTGATCTTAACCATATGATATGATGGTAGCAACTGATAAGGTCTTTTGATGGAATCAAATATCGATCAGACGAAGGAGGGGATTGGATCTGTTAAACCAACCCCTAAGTTTAAGAAGGCGGCGATGTCGGCAGTTCGAGATTGGCCACCGGGTTGTGGACCGGCTTCGGAGCAAAATCTTAGACAGTTAGCAGTCGTATCGGCTTCTGATAGTGTCGACATAGAAGGTCTCGTCTTGACTGTAATCAGGTGTGTAAATCTCTTTCACACTAATTAATATGTACTTTATATGTTTTGGGCTAAAAGCCGGAAAAAGGCTATAGGGACAATCGTATTACCCGAAAAGGGTAGGCAAGGGATGTCAGGTACGTAATCATAGAAACTTCTCTATGTGTATCGATGTATGTGATAGTCTGTGATCTATTAGGTAGTATATTGTTTTGATTTTGCATGGATGTATGCATGGGATAGGGTTGATATGATGAAGGGGAAGAGCATGTTAAAAGGTCACTTAGTGATCGATAGTTAAACCACGATATGTACATTTAGGTCACAATAGTGGTTGGTGGCTCTGCCACACTTGATTATAAGGTCACACAGTGATCGGTGGCTTTGCCACAGAGGATTATAAGGTCACATGGTGATCGGCATTATAACTGACAGCATGACTATCGATATGGTGTGTAGCGATTGGTGGGTTGATTGTAGAAATCCCCGAGGTGTGATGGCTGGTACGGGCTGGTGTGTGAGGATGTGCGTGATATATATATGGTAATCATGATTGTGACATACTGCATACATGTAATATTTATGACACGTCATACTGCATGGGGTTGGGATACTATTATAGAGGAAGTACTGGTGGCTCTGCCACGTATTTACTATTACTGGTGGCTTTGCCACATATTTTGATACTGGTGGTTTTGCCACGTTTATTGTTCCTAGTAGCTTTGCTGCGTTACTACTATTAATAGCTTCACTGTGATATTGGTGTGTTGGCTGGGTGGGTCGATTTAATCCCCACATGGTGTGTTGGTTGGTACGGGTGGTGTGTTGGTTGGATTGGGATGGGTTGCATATTTGCACTCATACTGTATATGGCTAAGGCCCACACTGTACTGTTACTAAATAGGGCTCAGGCCCAGACTGTTACTGCTTGATAGGGGATTACAAACTGAGTTCTCGTAACTCACCCTTTTCTTTTAACTGTATAGGTAATCCCCAACCTTAGATGATTTGGAGCTGTGAGGGACTCGGAGGTGGCCACACGTTCGCTGATATTTTTATTTTAGCCCTAGTTATTTAAATTTTCATATTAGGTTGATATTTATGTAATAAGGCCTCTGGTGATTTTAATTTCTTTTAATTGGGTTTAATTTCTTATTTTGGAAACTGCCAAACTGATACAAACAAGTTTTCAAAAATAGTAACTGTTTTAAAAGACAAACACACATTTTCAAACTTCAAAATGACATTCATTAGAGTAGCTTCCACGGGTTTTTAATCAACTAAGAAATCAACAGTAACAAACATGGAAATCGATTAAAAACGATTTTCTCTCAACAAGCCTGATTTCGAAAAATAGTTCGATGTGACACGTTGGATTCGGTCGTAACGTCTAGGCCAGGTTTGGGGTGTTACAGACACCTTACTACGACTGACCAGCTGGTCCTAAAACCGACTAAACCTTGCTCTAGTACCACTAAATGTAACACCCTAATTCCGAATACGGAGCACTCAAATACTAAGGTGCTACATCAGGTCACCGGAGTAACCCCATAAAATTTTCAAAATAATTTTAAAACATTGAAATACATTTTATATAGGAGAAAATACCACACATAGTTATGCTGAAAATAGTAATAAAAGTAGTTATACAAAATATATAGAGCTCCAATATCATCGTATATCAAAATAGTCAAAATAACAAAAATGATAAATGAGTTACAGACCTACAAAAAGAAATACAAGTAAGGCCTTAGGAATACAATGCCCACTAATAGATAAGGTACTGTACTCTGAATACGTGATGCTAGGAGTCTCTCGTCGATGATGTTCCTCAGACACGAACAAAAGTCTACAAATCTGAACATTAAGACAATTCAAAGGTTGAGCTTTACAGGCTCAGTGGTATGCAACAAATCTACCATACTTCAAGCAATTCATAAATATAAGCATGCAAATTAAATGTATACATAGAAACATGACATGAGTATCGAATAATTAAATCATGAGTCATTAAATCTACATAACCAAGTCACTTGCATATCAAACTTGTCAAACTTGTTAGATTGCACATATTGCTCAAATAATCAGGTATCCAGATAGTCCCGTGCCACTCATGGCTGCTAGTCAAAAAATCTCGAGTGTCCGTAGGGTTATCCCGAGCGCCACTCATGGCCGTTAGTTAGGTTAGAGCTCCAAGGCTGAGCGCAAACAAAGCATCAAACATATAATCACAAATATACAATCATGACATTCGAGTCTCATACTCATTTTGATACGAGCACGCCCGGGCACCAACGATTTTTAAATTTGTGGAGCTCGTTATTAGCTCACCCTTAGCGCATTTTAAATATTTAATTGCGGGAATAAAATTAGTTAACTTAGTTTAAGTTAATTAAATTATTGAAATGAAATTTAATTAATTTAGTTTAAGTTAATTAATTAATTTAGTCATTTATTATTTTGCTACATGTTATTTTATATTAATTAAATTGTTTAGTTAATATAGTCTTTAATATGTCTAGTGTTTAAAATAAAGTCTTTAAATTTTGTCAAGTTAAAATTTTATTCAAATTGATGTTGGTTTATGTGTTTTATAAGTACCACCCAATGTGAAATAATTTAAGCAAAATTATGCACGGTTGAAGGAGCAATGCATGGTGGCTAAATTAATTTGGTGGACATGTTTCATGCATTTTGAATTCTATGCACATTTGAAGGAGCAATGCATGATACCCACGTGAAGCCATTGACATCTTTTTGGCTGAATATTTAATGGTGAAGGAATATTATGGATGAAACCAATTTAAAGTCAATTGGAGATAGCATGGGGATTAATGGAAGAATAAACAATGAGGCTTGGTTAGAGCATGCGGAACAAGGGAAGTTATTTTATTCAAGCATGGACGACAACAAGGCACAAGGAGCTCATTGATTATTTTATTCAAGCATGGTGGACAAGGTTTATGCTTCCATGAACTTACTGATTATTAAACCATGAACATTGGCTAGTGGAGCAAGTGGCACAATATGAAACAATTAAGACATGTGCATTTGTGAAACAATTAATTAATCAAGCATGTGTGTGATAGTGGATGGCACCTAGTATGGGACAGCAAGGATGAGCATGATGGAAGGGATTTTAAAATCCTAGCACTTGGAGTATGGGACAGCAAGGATTAAAATAACAAAGGAAGTATGGGGCTTAATTTTTCTTGGCCGAATATGGTGAACAAGTCTTCATGGTTTCATAAAACCATTCAAGCATGAAGGGCAACTTTTTAAAATAATTGGAGAGCACAAACAATAAGTGTTGAACTATTGCTTTGGACGGCAAGGAATCTTAAGTTGCCTTGAAATTTTTTAAATCAAAATTGAGTGGGATATAATGGATGCTTGGACAGCAAACACTAATAAACAAATGTGCATAAAGGAAGGCCACTACTTGAAGGTAATGGTGGGACGGCAATGCCATTTCTTTTGGGATTAGTTTTTCATATCTTGGACAGCAAATTAAAGGCACCCATGTGATTAAACAATTGAAGATAAGACACTTTCAAGCTTGGTATTTTGGTCATTTGGCTACCAAGTTTTAGGCTATAAATATTTGCTAAATTTTATTTGTAACACAGAATTTTGATGAATGAAATTTTATGAACCTTTGTTCATTTGAGTGAGTTTATCTCCTCTTCGTTTTCGTACAAGTTTCGTTAGACTTATCAAGCTTGCTTGTGGCGTCTTCGACTTGTTTGAACTTATCACCAATTTCGTTTGGTGTGGCGTTCATCAACCTATCTCCATCTATCCACCTTAACGATATAAGAAACGGGCGACAACTGTTATATAGTGTTGAATCTTTCTTAAGTTAAGTTCGTATTTCCATTTCCATCATCGATTCCATTTATCCACCTTAAACATTATAGAACCCGGGGTGACACTTTTTAGTGTTGAATCGCTTCTCGTTTAAGTTCTTTATCCATCTCCATTAAATTATCCTTTTATCTATCTTATTTATTTTTATTTCATTCCATCAAACCGAACCATCTTCTATTTTATTCACTTAAGCTTCCGCAAACTCATTTATATTTTTCAATTATTTTCCAAAGGCTTAATTTTTCCTCGTAGACGATTGGGCAACCTGCATACGTTTCGACTCACCCCGAGCCAGTTCGTATCACATTTCAACTTGCTTATCATTCTAGCCAAAATCTTAACTAATGAAATGTGACAGTCTGCTACCTTGACATTCTAACCTTTTCTCATTCAAAAATTAATAAATATTAATATATAACTCTAAATTGAGCACTGTTTGTTTTAAAAGAAACTAGACATTTTTACGGTTATATGGATATAAGACTCACTTCCTATTTTATCTTGTGAAATTTTTGGTGATTTTTCAAAGTCACTACTAAATCTGTTTTATAAGAATCCTGTTGCTAGATTTTTATGACCTTTCAACACTAAAAAATTCATATCTTTTAAAATACAATTCGAAATCGATCTCCATTTGTTCTAAATAAAACTAGACTGACTCTTGGTTACAACAATATATGGATCAATTCTTAATTATTTTTACAAAATTTATGGTGAATTTTCAAACATACTATTCATGTAATAATCTGTTTCTAGCAGATTTCACAACTAAGTTTTTAGCTTCATTTTAAATCATCCAAACAAGATTTTCACCCAAAGACATATAACATGCATGCATTATCATACAAGCATCATATTTATGACTTATCAAGAAGTATAGGAGAGTTAGAGGGTACCACCTTGATGGAAGAACACCAACAAAGTTTCTTGCCTAGCTCTCCACCACTTTTCCTTTACCCTTAGCTTTAGAAGATTCACCACCCTCTTTAACTAATAACCATGTAACACACAAGATTTCCTACCAAAAAAAAAAGAGTTGAGAGGATGTAAAAATACATACTTTAAATAAATAAAAAAATAAAATATGAGAAGATGGGTAGAGACTTCCTCAAACTCAAACCCTTCCAAACACCCAAAAACCTCCACCTTCATCATTGATGAACATAGAAGATAAAAAATGAAGAAATGTAAAAAAAAAAAAAAAACAATAGGGTGATTATAGTATAGAAAAAAAATAGGGACAAATTCACTTTGTCCCATACCTCAATCTACCAAACCATCTTTTTTCATTAATTGGGAGAAGATTTTTATTTAAAAAATATTAAAATCACCATATTAGCCATCCATCTTCCCCCCTACTTCACACAAGCTTCCCAACATCCTCAATTTCTTATAAGAAGGTCCAAAATTCACCCAAATTAATTTCAACAAAACTCAATTCCAAAATAAATTTATCCATAACCTAGGTCAACACTCAAACGTTGACTCGAGAATTTGGAGCCGTTACAAAAATATAGGCCCGAAAAATGGGCTTGGACAAAAAAATAAGGCCCGTTTAAAAAATGGGTCGGGCCTTGGGTAAGTCATTTTTGGCCCGAGCCCGGCCTGAATCCACTAAAGGAAAAAAAAATCTACTTTTTTTAATATTATTTTCTTGTTGTTTCCTCCCTATTTTGCTACCATTTTACTATTATGTTGCTACTATTTTGTTGTTAATGTTTGGATATTGTATAAAACTTATTTTTTTTTGTTAATTTTGTTATTATTTTAAATACATTTGTTAATTTTGTTATTATTTTAGAGATATTTGCTTGTTAAGTTGCATCTATCTTAGTGTTATTTAAGTATATATATTTTTTAAAATTTATTTTCAATTTGTTGGGAAAAATTTATTTTGATGTTTTTAGTATTTTTGATGTTTTATATTTTTTAAAATTATATAAAAAATAATATAAAAATTAATATGGGCGGGCTGGGTCGGGCCCGGATTTTAACATTTTTATCTTGGTCGAGCTTGGACAAAATTTCAGGCCCATTTTTTGGGCCAGGTCGGGCCATAGCCTAGCAAACGGGCCTGAATTTTTAGTTGATCCCGGCCCGAACCCGTTCAGGCCCGGCCCATGTTCACCTCTGGTCATGTACCGACTAGTTGTATATATAAAATTTTAAAATATAATATATTTATAATATTATAAGAATAATTTATGCTTTAATTATGAGGTAGAACATTTAAAAGTTGAAAATGTTATAATATGTAGATATATAATTTAAGATTCAAAATCTTAATATATATATATGATATAAGTATTCAAGATTATTTATGAATTAGTTAAAAATATATATTAAAGCATATTTTTTAATTAGGATTTAAAAACTAAAAAAACGGAGAAAAGGGTTTAAAAAATTTTTGGGAATGAAAAAAAAAACACTTGTACTGAAACATATTAGTTGGTATAATGTATATAAGTATTTGATTTAATTATAGTAGTAATTGTATAGAAGTGTAAAATGAAATAAATATTAATTTTATTGTAGGTTTTTATTATATCTAGGATTTTTATACAATACCTAAAATTATTTATAGTCCCTCTCTAATTTTTAAATAGAAAAATAATCTGCTTCAACGCACTCGAATTCACACAAACTTGAATTTACGCACTCAATCCGCAATTAGTAAATAAATTTTAATTGTATAGAATTTTTCATTGTTGTGTAAAACAATGTGTTTGTATTGTGAAACTATAAATTTTAATAATACGTGAGTAAATTATAAATCTATGTAAAGATTAAATAATTATTTATGTACACAAATAACATTTATTTTTTGCAAACACATTTGGAATAAACATTATTTATTCAATAGAAATAAAAACTATTTGAAGTTAAATATAGGGTAAATTACACTAATTGTTATTCAACTTTGATGCAGCTGACAAAACAGTCACTCTGATTTCAATTCAGTCTTTCAAAAAATAACAAATCAATCACTAAAATTATCGAAAAGTGACAAATTAGTCACTCATTAAAATTTTCGTTATAGGCCTAACAGGACAGGTGATGTGGCTAGTTAACTAGTTGATGTGGCCAGTTAACTTGTCACGTTAGACAAGACAAAGTTTCAATTCAGACACTCAACTTTCAAAAAATAATAAAGCAGTCACTAACGTTATTGAAAAGTGACAAATCAGTCACTTATTAACATTTTCCATTACAGGCCTAACAGGGTAGGTGACGTAGCCAGTAAACTAGCTAATGTTGCTAGTTAACTTGCCATGTTAGATGAGGCAAAGTTGAGTGACTATTTTTTTGTCCTTCCTTTTCCTTTTTTTAGTAAATGGCCCAATATTTTTACTTTTTGTGTAAATGATCCAATATTTTATACTTCTTCTCCATCCTAACAATCTTGCCGTCATTGTCACATCTTGAAAATTGGATTAGGAGAATCCAGTAAGTAAATCGGGGGTTAGTGAATTGGAAACCGTAATTAGATTATATAATTAAATAATTAGGAATTAATTAAATAAAATATTAGAATAATTAGAATTAATAATTTTAGGCTAGGAAATTAAAATTAGGTGCCTGGGAATTAATATGATGAAAAAGGATTTATAAAAATGAGATTTGATTTGAAAATAATTTTGAAATTGATTTTAATTGAAAAGTAAGGACCTATTTGAAAAAGGGAAGAAACTGGAGGTGGTTAAATGGGCAATGGCCCAATTTTTAAAAATGGGTTGCCTATTTAACAACCCCAACGTCTCACCCCCTCCTATTCTTCATCTTCTTCAAAAATTTGCCAAACACCAAATCAAAGCTTTTCTCTTGATATTAGTTCATCCTTTTTTATTTCTAAGCTGTAACGCCCTAAAATATGAATTCTAGATTTGTTAAGTTATGTCATAATTAAATGTTTGTTGTAGTGGTTGGGAGCTTGAGTGTGTGGTTGAGGTTGGGTGTTTGAATCTTAGAGTGAGCAGTTCAATTTATTTTTTGTTTTTGTGGTTACTTCTTAGTGGGCTGTTTAGTGGGTGGTGTTCGATTGGCTTTAGAACTCTAAAAAAATGGTAAGTAGATGAAAGTAGGTTGCTAGGAGTTAGTTTTGTTTTGGATTAGTGGTGGCTTAAAAATAGTAAATAGATTAATATCTTATTCAATTTATTTTCTTTTTCCCAAATACCTGCCCCTTTTTCACGTTGGTTTTTTCTTTTTCCACTACTATGCCACCTCCCTCCTTTCTTGGTTCTTTTTCTTTTGTTTTTTTTTCAAGTTTCATTGTTGTCCATCAATTGTTGAGCACTGTGTGGGGTCGCTAGTTTGAGCGTAAGTATTTTTTATGCTAGCTTTGTAATTTCTTGTGGTAACAACATTAGTTCTTAATATTCAGTTTTTGTTTGGGAGCATTTCGTACTATATAGGGTGCTGATTCTAGTATATTTTGTTCTGTTAGGAGAGAAGCGTGGATCATTCGATGAATCACCTGCGAGTTAATTCACGAGATTTGCAGTTTTCGTGAAGGTAAGGTTTTAATTGAAGGCGTGGATTGAATTTCTTTGTTAAAGCATGGTTGTTGTTAATATCAATTCGTGTTCGAGTGTAAGGAATTGTTAATCAACGTTTTAATTGATGTGTTAGGTCTTGGGTTATTCGTGCTTTGAAGCGGCGTCAGAAAATACCCAGGTGTGTAATGGAAAATACGAAAAACAACGATCAACGAAAGCTAAAAAACAACAATGTCGACACCATACGACAGTGTGCCAGGCCATGTACTAGACTGTGTCACACGGTTTAGGCTATTTGTGTAACACCCCTTACCCGTGTTCGACGCTGGAACCGGATACGAGGCATTATCGAACTTAACTTGCTTAAACATACAACATTGGGCTATAAAAATTTTGTTTCAACCTAAAAATTCTCATTCATATACATAACATCCTTATAATGGGCCTACGAGGCCCTAAACATACATACGGAAGGTTTCAGAATTAATCCGGAAAATTTAGCGCTCTTAGAAAATTTTTGCCTAAACAGGGCCACATGCCCGTGTGGGTAGGCCGTGTGGTCACACACGCCCATGTTCCTAGCTCGTGTGGAATTTATTTTTCATTTCAAACCTACAGGGGTTTTCACACGGCCGGACACACGCCAGTGTCTTTGGCCCGTGTCCCTCACACGGCCTGGACACACCTGTGTCCTCACCCATGTGTGAAAACCCTGGGTATTCTTTTTATGACATCAGCAACCTCTTAAGGGGCACATGGCCTAGGCACACGTCCGTGTGTTGGCCCGTGTGACAAATTGAATTCTCGCAAATTTGATGCAAGGGACACATGACCTATCAACACTCCCATGGGGCTGACCGTGTGTCTCACACGACCTAGACACACACTGGTGTGTCTACCTGTGGGACAATTAGAAGGGTATTTTCCAAGCCAATTGCCACCCTAAAACATAAAGACACATATACCAACACAAGCAACACATAACACGGCAATAATACACTATGAAGAACCACTAATCATCATTCATACACTTCACAATTTACTCCACCATTTGCATGAAATTTCACTTCATAAATCTCATCACCATTAAAATATGAAACTTGACAAATATCGGCCAATTCCTAATGGCCATGTACAAAATGAGTGTATAACATTAGTAGCCAACACTTTGGCTTTCAAATATTATATAACACAAGATGGCCAAGTTCCTATACATGCCATACCCAAAATAAATCAACTTTACTATACCAAAAGAATGATTGATAGTCTGATCTGAGCACCGACGTTCTACAATCCTCGAGCTAGCTTGGCAATACTACAAGGAAAAAGGGAAAGAAAGGGGTAAGCATATAGCTTAGTAAGTTTGCATAAATTAAAGTATCAGTATAAGTACTCATGGTAAAATCCATTCATCTCATAGAACAATAACAATACAAGTTCTCAAGTACTTTGACATACTTACTCATACTTACGCTTACCCATTACATATCACATTACGGTTTCATAACTCGTATTTCATTCATGGTACATGTATCACTTCGTCACATAATTTAGCACTTATGCTATATTTAACATAAACTTAAGCCATTATCATAACTTAAATGTAACTTTTTGTCATCTTTTTATAGCTTAGCTCTTTGTCATTCTTTCATACTTAGTTCTTTTGCCCGTTGAACTACTCGAAATACCAGAGGATACTCATTCTCATCATACATGTATCACGATGCCAATGCCATATCCCAGATATGGTCTTACATGGGATCACCTCTTGATGTCGATGCCATATCCTAGATATGGTCTTATACGGAATATCTTAGCTCGATGTCGATACCATGTCCCAGACATGGTCTTCTACGAGATCGTACATAGATGTCGATGCCATGTCCCAGACATGGTCTTACACGAGATCTTCCTTTGGTGCCGAAGCTATGTCCTAGACATGGTTTTATATGGGACCTTCCTTATTCGATGCCGATGCCATGTCCCAGACATGGTCTTATACGGGATCTACGTTCGGTGTCGATGCCATGTCTCAGACATGGTCTTTTATGGGACCTTCCTTATCTCATATTGTGACATAAGTAACCTCGTTATTCCGAATCTTCAACTGGGACTTCAACTTAGCATATTCTCATCATTTTCTCATCGAGGCTTTATTTTTCGATTTTCATGGGAATAATATTCTTTATCATAATATCAAGTAATTTAAAATATGAAAACACTATGAAACTTTAAATTTCACACAAACTTACCTCGGTACTCAAAATAGGTGTTGATGTTTGATTTAGTCCACGACTTTGTTCTTGCCTCGATTGCAATCTAGGCTTCGTGTTTCTTGACCTATAATAATAATTTCACTTGTTTAATACTCACATTGACTAAATTGACTCATGAATCATACTTTGAAAAAATTATGATTTTGCCCCTAAACTTTTACATAATTACACTTTTCGCCCTTTGCTCGTAAAATGATTTTTATCCAATTTGCCTAGCCAAATCATTTTCTTAACTACAACAACCTTCAATTTCTACTATTTCACTCATGTATGACCATTTTTATAGCTTTTACAATTTGGTCCTTTTATGCATTTTTCATGAAAATCACTTAGAAAAATATGTTTATCATACATCAAACTTTAATATTCTTCCATAAAACATCAAAGTACATGCATGTAATGCATGGTTAAATTTTTGAACATAAACCCTAGCTCAAAATATAGCTAGAAATAGGTAAATTGAGCTACGAGGATCTCAAAAATACGAAGAACATTAAAAACAGGGCTAGGATGCACTTTCTATCAAGCTTGGAAGTTGAAGAAACCCTAGCTATGTCTCCTTGCAAATTTCGACACTTATAGGAAGAAGATGGACAAGATTTTGACTTATTTTTCACTTTTTAATTCATTAATTAACCAAATGACTAAAATGCTTTTAAGGCCCTTTGTTGAGATTTTTCCTTCCCATGTCCATTTTTGTCCATCTTGACATTTAATGGTTTAATTGCTAAATAAGGACCTCTAATAATTTTTATAATTCTATTTCATACTTTAATCTTCTAGAATCTCATATTTTCTAATCTTTGCAATTTAGTCCTAGTGGACAATTTAATCACTAATTAATAAAATTTCTTCATGAAAATTTCACACATTCATGCAAACACCTCATAAGCCTCATAAAAATCATAAAACATATATTTCTACTTCAAATTTGTTGTTTCGCAATTACTATTTTGACTAGGCACTAAATCGGGCTGTTACAATTTGGGCCGTGTAGACCACATGGGCGTGTGGGCTAAAATTTAACATTTTTCCCTATGGCCGTACACATTGTTTCGATCGACTGTGGGCCTTTCGTAGGACCGGTATGTGATTAAATGTACTGTAAAACATGAAATCTGGTCATTTGCAAGCATAAATTTTGCTATCTGTAAGTATGTCTAAGATATCATATTATAAGTAAACCCAAAAATGTTATGTATGTGATATGTATCTAATATGACATGCATGTAAATTATAGCATGTATGATTTCTACTATGATAATATCTATTTCTGGGATGGGATATATTCTGTGGAGGAAGTGTTTCTGTGAGTGGTGATATATCGCCATTATACTAGTATTGTAACACCCCTAACCCGTATTCGTCGCCAGAATAAGGTTACAAAGCATTACCGTAAAACCGATACATCAAACATTCATTTCTAGCATTTCATTATGCATAGAAAATTCCATTCAATAACATGCATTTTGTCCCTTATTCAAGCCCTCGAGGCCTCAAAAACACTTTAGAAATGATTCAAGACTAAATCAGAAACATTTAAAAACTTCATGGAAAAAGATAGAAAAATTCACACTGCAGGGGTCACAAGGCTGTGCGGCCAGGCCATGTGGATATTCGAAGTAGGGACACACGACCGTGTCCCAGCCCCTCTAACTCTCTAACTTGGGTCATGCGGCCAAGCCACACGCCCGTGTGCTAGGCTGTGTAACTCTTGAAATGCAACCTTTAAAACCTATAGGGGACACATGTCCGTGTCTTAGACCATGTGTACAAGAAATAGGTCAATTTCAAGCCATTCCTTTCACTCATTTCAAGCTCACACCTACAAGACATTTGCACATACAATCAAGCTTTCCAAAATACATAAAATATGCATATTAAGACCAATTCAATAGGTCATTTATCCATAGAGCCAATATGCCATAAGACACCATGATCACATACATCAAACATACCTAATATGTGCATATTTCACCATTAATTAACTAACTTGTTTGCATACCAAAACATATCAAAATTAACACACATCAACCATACAATATTAGTTTTATGCCATATCAAAATAACCTTACCATTTAGGCCACTTCACACATGCATTATAACCATCTAAATGACACCAAACTAGCTATTTTCAATTGGTTCCAACAACCAACATATATACATACCAAATTTATGTCCAAATAGTCATTATTAAACCAAACATACTTGACTAAATTTCATATCAAAGCATGCCCAAAATGATCACTTTGCAAATATGCCAACACTTACCACTTTGGCCATAAAACCATACATCAATTTGATCTTATAAACACCAACCATTAAGCATCAAAGTGCCATAAGCACACCAACCATCAAGGCATCATAATAACATAAGTTTCACATATTCAAAGCAACATTACATGCCAATATCATTAACTAAACATTAGACATAAGTCCACCTATACATGCCATTATAACCATGACCAAAGCATCAAAATCTACTGAAAAAATCAATGGGTAGCGTGATAGATCTCTAACTAGCTTCCAGCCTGATCGAGCTTCTGATAATCTGTTAAGTAGGAGAAAGACAACCACATAAGCAATGTAATAGCCTGATTTAGGGGCTAGTCAGAATAGTGGTTTCAGAACCACTAATCTGAGGTTGGAGAAAATTATTTCAATGTTATTTTATGAGTTATAGCATGATTATAAAGGTGCATGAAAATTTTGGTGCTTTAATTTTAGCGACTACATGCTTAATTGCGAAAAAGGACTCAATCGCATTAAGTGTGAAAGTCTTAGTTTACAAGCTAAAGGTACCAATTAGCTATAGAATTTTAATTGGAGGCCCTTAATGTGAAATTAGGACTTTCTTAAGGCCATAGTCGACCATAGGGGGGACAAGAGGATTAATTTAGTCAATATTTTGGTGGTGTTAAGTGATTAATGAATAAAATAACAAAAAAATAAAGAAAGAAAAGATATCATCTTTTCTTCTCTTCTTTTCCACCTAAAATTAGCAGAAAAATGGGGGTTTGAGAGTTAAAAAATTTCAGCAAGCTTTTCTCCTTACAAGTAAGTGTTTTGATGATCATTTCTTGATAATATTTGTACTTTTGGAACCCCTAAGGCTTAAGCTAGCTAAAGGGGGGACTATTTTGCAAAAAGGTTGAGATTTTAGGGTTTTCCCATGTGGGCATTTATGTTGTTTCTGCATTTTATGGAAGAAAATGAGTCTTAGTTGTTAAATAAACAACTTTGTGAAAGGTGTTACCATGAAAACACCTAAGAGGACCTTTTTGCAAAGGTTGTAAAATAGGTGTTAAATGTGTGAAATAATGAGTATTGAGAGTTGTTATAAGAGAAATAAATGTTCACCTAGGCTCATTAAAGAAAAAAAATTGATTAGAATTGATTTACGAGCCTAGGGGAAAAATAGTCATTTTGGGAAAGTCTAAGGGCAAAATGGTAATTTTGCCAAAGTATGCTTTTTGAAATGCATTGATTAATGTGATAATTAAATGAGCTAATTTGCTGTTATAGATTACAAAGAATGAGTAATTAACCTTGACTGAGGAAAAGGTAAGGTATCGGACTAGATAGGCAAATTGGCCTATTTTGAAATCGAGGTAAGTTTGCGTGTAATAAATTCAACATCATGTTATTAAGCTTAAAATGTTTGATATTAGTGATGCATATTTATTTCTATGAAATTGAATAATGATGTTGAAGTCCCAGTTGGACTTTAAGATTTGAGAGGATATTATCATCGAGACATGAGATTGGTAAGGTCCCATGTAAGACCATGTCTGGGACATCGCCTCAGCACTGAATTGAGATCCCGTCTGTATAAGACCATATCTGGGATATGGCATCAATGATCGATTTGAGATCCTGTAGAAGACCATATCTGTGATATGGCATCAATGATCGATTTGAGATCCCGTATAAGACCATATCTGAGATATGGCATCGGCATCTAGAGGTGACCCCATGTAAGACCATATATGGGATGTGGCATTGGCATCGTATTTATGTGAATGATGATGTTATGTATCTTCGAGTACCCCAAGTGGTTCAATGGGGTAATTATTTAAGCTTATAATAGAGATGAGATTAGTGCAAGCTATGTGACAAAGTGATATAGGTACATATGAGTAATTCACGAGAAATATTTACGATATGTGACATGATATGTAATTGGTAAGAGTAAGCATGAGTAAGATATATCAATGTGCTTGAGACTTTGTGTTCTTATTTAATGGAATGGATGGGTAGCATTATGAACCTTTATGTTGCTATTTATTTCATGCATACTTACTAAGCTTTATGCTTACCCCTCTCATTTCCCTTTTCCTTGTAGTATCGCCAAGCTAACTCTGGGATTGTGTAACACCCCAAACCCAGCCTAGAAGTTAGGCCCGAATCTGACGTGTCACATCAAAGGCATACTTCAAATGATTTTGCTAATTAAAAATTTTAGGCCCAAAAGCCCAAAATCCTTGAGTCTTGTTAAGCAAATAAAAAAACCCATTTTATAATTTTAAATACTTTGGAAACCCAATTTAAACGTAAGAAATTTACTCAGGTTTAATAATTAAGTAAACAGTTGAAACAACAAAACCCAAAATCTAAAGTCAAATCGGAGTACAAGGCCTTATTACATCCTACGAAAATAAGCAATTAAAACTATGTCTTTGAAACAAATAAATAAAACTTTAAACATCATCTTGTACTGTGGCCATCTCCGAGTCCTCTCCCACGTCGAGCCATTTACTAAGGATCACCTGAAACATTAAATAAAGGGTGTGAGTTTCGAAACTCAGTGTGTACAACCCTTGGCATTCAATTCAATATATAATTATCACATTGGCCTGAGCCCTATCAAAATCGGTGGTCTTGGGCCTTGGCCCACAATGACCTCATATCATATCATATCATATCATATGCAAAACAAGGCAATGCAAAACTCTCCCCAAAAATCCATCTGCTACACACCATTTCCCTTCCAACCCTACACACCTGTGGGGATTTCTAAATCGACCCACCCATCCTCTACACACCAAAGGTAGCACTCACAGCGGCACTACTCAACATTGCAGCAAAACTTCTAATCATATAAAGGGGCTTAAAGCCACTGGTGGATCCATGATCGTCAAGCAACTATGTGATCCTCAAATCTTCCTCCATACCACAATTCCCACCCATATGCATCCTAATCAGAATATCATATGAATGCAACATGCACATGAGTAACCTCCACAAAACTCATGCTCATCACATAGAGGTATTTTCGTCATTTCACAACCCAAGGATATTTTCGTAAATCTACTCTACAGGGGATTTAGGTAATTTTGCAAAACAGAGGTACTTTGGAAATTTTGTAAATCAGGGATGTTTTGGTAATTCTGCAAACCAAGGGTATTCTAGTAATTTCACAATTTGAGGCTATTTTAGTGATTTTACAAATCTAAGGATGTTTTGGTAATTTTCAAACTAAGGGTATTTTGGTTATTTTCAAATCAGGGGTATTTTAATAATTTTACAAATCTAGGGGATTTGGTCCCTCTCGGGTTTTAGTTATGAACTTTGGCCCATTAACAAGTCCTTGCGGCTAAAGTGAACAGACACTATGCACCAGGTAGGATTCTAGAGAAGAGGAGGTGGGCCGCTAGGGCCGCTTAAGTACCAAGCTCTCCCTAGATCCAGTCCTAGACATGCACATGCTCGTTACCACACTCTAACCTAGCGACTTGTCCACAGACATGTTTAATTATTAGAAAGTCTTATGCGATTTAAGAGTTGTTCAGTACTAAGCCTAAAGTCCAGAAAACCCGAGCATACTAGTCTACGTCCCCATAAAGCCCATCAACCCATTTCACGTTCATATAACCCATAATGGTCACATCACATTTTTATGGCCCACTAGGCCCAAATCTCAGTCATATAAACCATTAGGCCCAAAACAAATCCATATCATGTAACATGCATGTCTAACCCAATTCATATAATCAAATTAATCTATTTCATCAAACTTAGCCCATTTAGCCACTTCCGGCTTTTCGGCATTGCCGATTTCTTGTGTGCATAGTGTTGGTACACACCTGGTTACAACGCGTACTGTAAACCCCTTAATCATGAACCTACAATAGCCACCACTTAACAATTAGTCTTGGATTAATACATACTTTATCAAAAATCGAAACCTCACCGTAACCTTACCGTGTGCCACACGTTCTAGTAGCCCTTCCTTAGCTACTATTCGCGAATATCCCTAGATCTACACCCAAACATATATCATCAAAATCGAGTGACTCATTTTTCACATAAGCCACCCCTATAAGCCATACCTACATTCGACCATCCATTAATCCATAATTGAGACGAGTACACTTACTACTTTGCTAAAGATCCTTACCACGCTTCTGATCTCTAAACTCTACCCTTGTTAATACCAGGTTAACGATGATGAGAAGTTGAATAGCCCTTCGGCTTTTCCCGAACATACTAAAGGAAAAATTGACTAAGTACTTACCCAAGGAGTAATCGGCCCAGGAAGCTTTTGGCTTTTGAGACTAGTATGGTGACAGGGACAATCGGCACCAATAGGGAGAAAAAGACGAGAAGTGATTGGCTAGAACTAAAGGTGAACAAGAGAAAGAATTTAAGAAGAGAAGGTATGGGGAATTCGGTTAGAGAGAAAACCAAAATTTTGGCAAAGGAATGATGGGTTTTTTTCGGCAAATGGAAGAATTCGGCTAAGGGGGAGGAAAAGAAATGTAATGGAACCCAAGGAACCTCTCAAAGGAATTCGGTACCTCCTTTTATAGCCAGTAGCTGAATGCTACCTTCCCCCACAGTCCAATTTGGCACCAACTCTTCCCACCTCTCATCTCCTAATTTTTCTCCATGATATCTCCCTTATCTCATCCAACATTCCCTCCTTTATCAACTCACAAGACCAATTCAAACACTTCAACAAAAGAGTCCAAATTCCACACAACTCTTGCCGTCCACTATGCAAAATAAACACTCCAAAACACCTTACCACTACTCGAACCTTGGACCTTTTCATGCCACCTTGTAGCTCCCCTAGTGATGCCACCTTGCCACTAGACCCTAGGCCCACTTGTGTCCTACTTTCCCCTTAATCTGCTTAAGAGGCCTATGCTTGAAACTAGGGTCCATTACAGTAAGAAAAAATAAAATTTTCCCTATGGTCATCCCTATCTATAAGACTTGAAATAATCCCGATAATACCTTAAAATTAATATTCTAAGTGCTACTCATACATACCAACCTCAGTGCACAAAAATTTAAAGTTTCAAGATTTTTGGGGTGTTACAACCCAATAGGCCCAAATCTACTAGGCCCAAATTTAGGGTGTTACAGTACGACGTCGGAGTCCGGAATCACACTATGAATCTCTTTTTCGTATAACAAAGTTAGATTTATTTTGAGTATGGCATGTATAGGACTTGGTCATTTTGTTATGTCATATTTATTAGCCAAAGTGTTGGCTATTAATGTTGTTCAATTCATTTTGTAAATGGTCATTGGAATTGGCCAATACTTGACAAGTTCATTTATTGAATGTTGATGAAATTCATAAAGTCCATGCTTATGCGGATATGTTGAATTTGAGTTCTTAGAAGTACCTTGTGGTCATGATATATGTTAAATTGAATTGGTATAAGTATGAGTGCTTTGTAGGGTGGCATTTGGCTTGATAGATAGCCTTACAAATGTCCACATGGGTAGACACACGGGCGTGTGTCACACGGCCAGCCCCAATGGTGTGTTGAGAGGCCGTGTGTCCCCATGCATGTTAGGTTGACAAGTCAGAATACCCAGTAGTAATCACACGGGCTGAGACACGGCCGTGTGAAGTCTGCACCTAAAATTAGGAATTTAATTCGACAGACGGTCTAAGGACACAGGTGTGTGCCTTTGCCGTGTGACCTTATTGAGGTGATGATGTCATAAATAGAATGTCAAGGTTTTCACACACGGGCGAAGACACGAGCATGTCATGGCCATGCGAGGGACATGGGCTATGGACACGGGCGTGTGTCAGGCCGTGTGAAAATCCTTGTAGGTTCAAATTAAAAAAATAATTGCACACGGGTGCGGAACACAGGCATGTGATATGCCACACGGGCGTGTTCTACCCTTCACACGGACGTGTGGCCTTGTTTTATGACAAATTTGTCAAAGTGTTCAAAAGTTTCTGGTTTAGTCTCGAATCATTTCGGGTACAAGTTTAGGGTCTTGTAGACTTATAATAAAGACAATAATGTCTTGAATGAAAAGTTTTAATTTGAAATGAAGTTCTTAAGGATCGATATTGCATGATTGAGCAAGTTAAGCACGGTAATGCCTCGTACCCAATTCCAGTGTCGAATAAGGGTAAGGGGTGTTACATTTAGTGGTATCAGAGCTACAGTTTAGTCGATTCTCGGAGTAACGTAGCATAAGTATGAGTCTTGCTATACATGCCATACATATGAGTATTTACATAATGATAGTGTGACGACTCTTGACGATTTGAACTGTGTTTTTATTTAGTAAATGGATCCCGATCGAGCTGCAGTCGATAAAGCTGCGAGTAATACGCTGGCTTCCGCACAAGGGACCACACAAGTAGAAAGTAGACCCGAGACTTTGGGTTAGGGAAAAGAGGCTCGAGAAGCCTTTCTCCATATGATGAGCACCTGGTACATTGGGTATATGTGAGTAAATCCTAATGCTCAACCCACTCCACCCCCACCTATTCCTCAGCCCACTCCTGTATCTCCCCAAGTGGTAGAGGTAGTAAGAAGAATAAAGGCTTTCGGTTGATAAAATCTGGAAACAAGGAGCTGAGGAATTCTGAGCTAGTAAAGATGATGATCCGTAGAGGGTGGAATTTTGGCTTGAGAATACCATCAGAGTATTCGACGAGTTGTTATGCACACCTGAAGAGTGCATGAAGTGTGTGGCATCTCTCTTGAGAGATTCGGCCTATCAATGGTGAACACCCTTGTGTCGGTGGTAACAAGGGAGAGACTTAATTGGGTATTCTTCCAAGAAGAGTTCCGAAAGAAGTATATTAGTCAAAGATTCATCGACCAGAAAAGAAAGGAATTCTTAGAGCTAAAACAAGGTCGAATGACGGTGATTGAATACAAACGTGAGTTTATAAGGCTTAGCAAATATGCTCGAGAGTGCGTATCGATAGAAGCCATTATGTGCAAAAGGTTCGAGGATGGGTTAAATAAGGATGTCCATTTATTTGTTAGTGTCCTAGAACTAAAAGAATTTGTTGTATTAGTAGATAGAGCCTGTAAGGCCGAAGAACTGGTTAAAGAGAAAAGAAGAGCTGAAATCGAGTCTCGTGCATGTTAGGTTGACAAGTCAGAATACCCAGTAGTAATCACACGAGCTGAGACACGACCATCTGTCTCAACCGTGTGGGAGACACAGCCTAAGACACAGGCATGTGCCCGGGCCATATAAAGTCTGCACCTGAAATTAGGAATTTAATTCGACACACGGTCTAAGGACACGGGCATGTTCCTTGGCCGTGTGACCTTATTGAGGTGATGACATCATAAACAGAATGTCATGGTTTTCACACACGGCGAAGACACGGGCTTGTCATGGCCGTGCGAGGGACATGGGCTATGGACACAGGCATGTGTCAGGCTGTGTGAAAACCCCTGTAGGTTTGAATTGAAAAATAATTCCACACAGGTGCAAAACACAGGCATGTGATATGCCACACGGGCGTGTTCCATCCTTCACACGGGCGTATGGCCCTATTTTATGCAAAATTTGTCTAAGTGTTCAAAAGTTTCTGGTTTAGTCTCGAATCATTCCGGGTACAAGTTTAGGGTCTCGTAGACCTATAATAAAGACAGTAAGGTCTTGAATGAAAAGTTTTAATTTGAAATGAAGTTCTTAAGGATCGATATTGCATGATAGAGCAAGTTAAGTACGGTAATGCCTCGTACCCGGTTCAGGTGTCGAATACAGGTAAGGGGTGTTACAAGCAATGAATGCTTAGTAAGCTCGTATAGACTTTAAACATAGCATTCCATTTCAATAATGAACTTTATAGATTAAATATAAAGCTATACCAATGCCTCAAGATTTATCAAACCCTAATTATCAACTCACAATGGAATAAGTCTATCAACACCACATATATTTATCATTCCTAGCATAGTAAGATTTCATAAGACTTTGAACTCTTTCATTTACCTACTTTTTATTTCATTTACTTACTTTAGCTTAAATAACAACATCAATTCATTAAATAGCATATTTGTTCATGAGGTAGGTATATTCATCCGTAACATACATAAATTTCTCACGTACAAGTACATCTTTCAACTCATCATTCCCTTTTCTTACATCATATTTTATTTCAACTATAAACTTACCATTTCATTACCTTTTTACACCCGTTTCATATGCATAACACACAAGATATAAGCATAACATCAATCATGACTACGAGCTAGTGCATTTATCATAGCTCTTTTGAAATTAACTACATGATAAACCATTTCATAAGAAATTACATACTTTAATTTATACCACATTTTCATGTACATATAAGCATATTACCAATTGAACACTTACCGTTTCAATGTATTTCATTAAGACTAAGCATGATATAATCCAATCATAAGCTTGGCACAAGCCTAAGCATCATCCCCAACTCATGTTAGAGCATTAACTCATAAATCACTTGAAATAACATAAGGTAAGTCATATACATGAATAACATCATTTGAAATCTTCTATTTCATGAGTGTAAACATACTTTCATTCAACATTACCTTTTCATTCCTTTTTATAAATTCATGACATAAGTCATTTGGATGCTTACCGTACCTTCCCTTTTTATGCTCGTTGAACCACTTAGAATAATATCGGATACATGGGAAAGCTCACACAAAGTGTGCTAAACATATAGTCATAACTCATACGAGCTGTAAAATAGGCCTGCTCACACAAGTTGACGGTCGAAATGTAAGCTACACGATGCTGCTCACACAAGCTGTCGAGTATCCACAACTAATGCCGGACCTTATCCATCAGTAGAACATTCAAGACCAGCACCTGAAACATGATAACCTATGTCTGCTCACACAAGCTGTCGGTCGGAACATAGCTACATGATACTGCTCACATAAGCTGTTAAGTATTCGCAACTAATGCTAAAACTCAGCCACCGGTAGGGCATTCAGGACCAGCACCCGAACCATGGTAACCCTAATGACATGTCATTTGTATCATATATATTCCTAAGGTTCAAATGGGGCTTGATTGTAACGCCCTAAATTTTTGGGCCTAGTAGATTTGGGCCTATTGGGCCTCGGGCATGGGAGCGTTTAAAATTTTTGAGAATAAGAGAATGGCACTAATGCAAGTTAGACCTATTAAGTGAGTGATTTTGGAAGGTTAGGGGGCTTCCATGAAGTCCCGGGTTCAAACTTGGGCTTTAGGAAAACTTTTGGTTTTAGGTGGATAAAACCCTGGGAGTAAGTAAGTAGGCTTTAAGAATAAATTGTGGGAAAAAAAATGACACAAGGAAGTGAGTGGTCAAGTGGCAAGGGGTCATTAAGGTTGAAAGGGAGCATGGGTTCAAGTCTTGGCGCTTGCAATTCATTTTGAATTCCTTTTGACTGAACTTAGACTTTGGCCCATAGGTTTATATTTAGTTGCCCATGTTTTAAGTCACAAAAGGAGCTTGTGTTGTGGTGGCATGTAGCGTCTGGAGCATAGGAGAGGGCAAGGGTTCGAATCCTATTGCAAGCAAAAAAGGGATATTTATTTTGCTAAGTTGGGATGGCAGGTGGTTGTGATGGAATTAAGCTCTGCTGAAGGTGAAATCCCACATCGGGAAGCTAGCATGAGAGTAGGTGAGAAGCTGGCTTTAAATAGAGCGATCTATGAGGAGAGTAAGGATACCTTGGTTGGTGTTTGGGCATAAGAGTGTTCAGAGCACAGATTAGCTTGAGATTCCTATCAGATGTGTATTTTGCATTACTCTAGCTGTAGAGCGGCAAATGCCCAAATGTCAATCACACGGCGATGGTAGACACATGAGCGTGCGAGCGCACGTGTGGGAGCTTCAACGCGATAGTTGAGGCCATCATAAGTGTTCTTGTGGGTTTAGGTTGTTTGGGCCACGATGGGCTGAAAGGGGCCATGTGGGGCCAATGGGCCCGTGGGCCCAATCGAATAAGTTGTATGATTGTGTAGTAAATATTGACTAGACTATGTGAATCTCATATTTGTGGCTAGATTTGGGCTAAATGGGCCACATGAGTGAGTGGGCCCATTCGCATCGTTATCTCTGTTTAGATTACCTTGGTTTACACAATTACTGAAATACCTTCGACTTGTAACATTACCGAAGTAACCCCCATTTTGTAAAATTATCGAAATACCTTCAATTTGCAAAATTATCGAAATACCCCTAGTTTGCGAAATTACCAAAATACCCCCAGTTTGCAAAATTACTAAAATATCCTGGGTTTGTGAAATTACTGAAATACCCCGGTTTGTAAACTTACCAAAATACCCCCAATTTGCGAAATTATTGAAATATCCCCAGTTTGCAAAATTGTCGAAATACCCCCGATTTGCAAAATTACTGAAATACCCCCAGTTTGCAAAATTACTGAAATACCCAAAGATTGCAAAATTATCGAAATACCCCTGTAGGGTAGAATTATCGAAATACCCCTATAGGGTAGAATTACCGAAATACCCCTTAAGGGTAGGTTTATCTAAATACCCTTATAGGGTAAATGAATGTTTTGCCCTTGTGGGTAAATGACTGACTTTTGCTATGATTTGACTGATTTGACTGTGATCGTATGATCGTGTTTTTTAACCGACTTGATCGTGGCGTGTGGATCGATATCTTTGTTAATATGTTTTGAAATGATCATTACTACTAAGCATGGCCATTTTGCATACACGTATAATGATTGAGCATGACATACACGACATATTGCATGGGGTTGGGATATTGATACGGAGGAAGTTCTGATAGGGTCGCACGGGTCACCTGACGATTGTGGATCCAGTATTGATCTGATAGAGTCGCACGGGTCGCATGACGACTGTGGATCCAGTATTGATCTGATAGGGTCGCACTGGTCGTATGACGACTGTGGATCCAGTATTAATCTGTTGAGGTCGCACGGGTCACATGATGACTGTGGACCAACGGACGGCTTAAAGTCGCGTAATTTAATTATGGCTCTGTGCCAACCTAAACATGGCTCTGTGCCATCGTGAGCATGGCTTTGTGCCAACGTATTTACCCATGGCTATGTGCCTAACATATATACCGATGACTCTGCGTCTCATATTTACCCAAGGCTGTGTGTCGATTATATTACCGTCGCTGACGACTTTGTGCCAAACATAATACAGTTACTGATGGCTTTGTGCCAATTATAATACCGCTACTGAAGGCTTAGAGCCATATATATATACTAGTAGCTTTTAAGCGATTTTGGTTAGTGCCGCAACCGGTGCTAACATTGGGAGTGTAGGGATGGCGTGGGTGATTTATTCCCCGCAGGTAGTGCAGGGTTGGACGTAGGCAAGTGCAGGGTTGGATGGGATGGGTTAGCATGCATCACACATTATGCATATGGAATTGATTCTGAAATGGGCTAGGCCTAATTGATTCTGTTATGGGCTATGACCCAAATGATATTGTAGTGAGTTTTGACCTACGTATGTTCTGAACTGGACTGTGCTGTTATTGTTAAAGGGTTTTGGCCCAGACTGTTTCAATTTCTATTTCAGATATCGATCATTACTCTAGTAAGGGATTACACACTCGAGTTTTGTAAACTCACCCGCTTTTAATCGTAGGTAATCCTCAGCCTTAGACGGATCGAAGTTGCGAGGGACTCGAAGAAGACCACACACTGCTTATGCTTGCGTTTTGGAGTATTTACTTTTAAATATTTTGATTTGGGTTGTAATAAGGCCTCTTTAAGTTTTTGGCTTTTAACTATAGGTGTTTCTTACTTTGAATTATATCCGTTAGAAGTAAATCATGGTTTTTCCAAAATGCTAACTGTTTTTAAAACAACACTGCATTTTCGCAACATTTTCAAAATGATTTCGCGACTTAATCTTTTTCATAAATCAATTACTTTCAAAATTAGCTTCAGCAACTGAAAAGATGTTTTGGGAATAAAATTAATAATTTTTCAATGTACCACATTTTAAAAATAAACTAACATAACTGGGATTTTACTTAAGCTTTTAAACAAGAAAGGTTTTCAATGAAAGCATGGTTTTCGAAAAACACTTCAACATGGCACTCCAGATTCGGGCCTAACTTCTAGGTCAGGTTTGGGGTGTTACATTTAGTAGTATCAGAGCCCGGGTTGCAAAACTCGACTGTGGAATGGGTTTTAAAAAATTGGATATCTGAAAGAATTGTTTCAAAAGGGTTTGAAAAGATTTGAAGTAATCGAAATATTTTTCTGAATATTTTCATGAAAGTGTGGTTGATCGAGTCTTCAGCACCGAATCCATAAGTTTTCTGTTAGACAATAGTTAAAGTTAGATTTTGTATTTATTCAGTGTATGTTCTGGAAGGCAGATTTTCTCTAAAAGCTAGCAATAGTGCTGTGATGGATTCAGAAGGCAAGCAAAGTCGCGAGGAGTGGCCCGTCTCTCTAGAACATAAGATGGTTCAGGAGACGGTAGTCGAGGTAAGTCCGCCAACTTCGGGTAGCGATAACCCGGAGACGACTGTGGACCAACAAACGACTTAAAGCTACATAATTTGATTATGGCTCTGTGCCAACCTAAACATGGCTCTGTGCCATCGTGAGTATGCTTTGTGCCAATCGTATTTACCCATGGCTATTTGCCTAACATATATACGATGACTCTGTGCCGATCATATTTACCCAAGGCTGTGTGCCGATTATATTACCATCACTGACGGCTATGTGCCAAACATAAGACAGTTACTGATGGCTTTGAGCCAATTATACTACCGCTACTAAAGGCTTAGAGCAGTATATATATACTAGCAGCTTTGCTGTGATTTTGGTTAGTGCCGCAATCGGTGCTAAGCTAATGGGGCAGAGATTTTCAAAGGAGTGGCTGGGGTGGCTTCGAATGTGGCGAAGTACTGGTTGGAAGCTACGGAAAGAATAATGGATGACTTGGATTGCACGGTGAAACAAAAGTTGAAAGGGGCAATATCCTTTTTTAGAGAGGAAGCTTATCAGTGGTGGTTGACCGTAAAAGAGGGCAATCAATCGGACCAGATCATCTGGGAGTTCTTCAAATCGACATTCCAGGGGAAGTACATTGGAGAGGGCTATGTGGATGCCCGAAGGAAGGAGTTTTTGAGTTTGACTCAGGGAGATAAGCCGGTAGCAGAGTATGAGGCTGACTTTCTGCACCTTAGTCGATATGCCAAAGGAATGGTCACGACAGAGTATGAGAGATGCGTACGGTTTGAGGATGGGTTAAGAGACAACCTTAGGGTGCTTATAGCTCCACAGAGGGAGCGGGACTTTGTGGAAAAACCAAAGATAGCGGAGGAAGTAAAGCACACGGAGCGCCACAATTGAGAGAAGGAGAAGGGTAAGAACAAACGGAAAGTGAAAGCTATGGGGGCTGGACAGAGGCCTACGAGGAGGGCCAGAGTGAATAGGCCGGTTAGAGCTGGAGCCCCTGTTGCTGCTGCTAATACCAGAATACCACCTTGTGTTGTGTGTGGAAAAGGGCATACGGGCGAATGTTGGAGGAGAATAGGAGCTTGTTTGAGCTACGGATCTATGGAACATAGGATTAGAGAGTGCTCGAGAAGGCCAGATCAGGTATGAGCTGATGGTAGAGGTAATTTTCAACCGCAGAGGGGTGGTCAACAACCACCAAGGGGTCATGGACAAGCTAGAGGCGGCAATGGCGTAGGACGAGGACGTGGAGCACCGGGCAAAGGTACAGAACAGGCAGAGACGAGGCAACCAACTTTAGTCTATGCTGCTCATCACAGAGAGGAAGGAGATGCACCAGATGTGATAATGGGTACGTTACTTATTCATGAGTTACCTTATATCGCGCTAATTGATGTGGGGTCAACATATTTGTACATTGCATGCAATAAGGCTGAAACTGTAGGGAATGAGTTTGAAACCATTGCAAATGAAATGACTGTGTTAAGTCCTTTAGGGCAGTCGGTGAAAGTTAGTAAGTTGTTTAGTAATGTACAATTGGTAGTTCAAGGAGTTACTTTCTTAGCGAACTTGATGGAATTACCATTTGGTGAGTTCGACCTCATCTTAGGCATGGATTGGTTGACGAGGTACCAAGCAACTTTAGATTGTGCTGCGAAGCGGATCGTGTTAAGAACTGTGGAAGGTGATGAAGTAGTAGTGATCAGCGAACTACGTGATTACTTGTCGAACATGATTTCGGCTTTAAGGGCAGAGAAGTTGGTGAGGAAGGGCTGTGGAACTTACTTAGCCTATATTAATGATATGGAATCTAAGAGTTTTACTGTTAAGGATTTGAGAACAGAAAAAGAATTCCTTGATGTTTTTCTGGAAGAGTTGCTTGGGTTACCTCCCAATAGAGAGGTGGAGTTTGGAATAGAATTATTACCTGGTACGGCTCCAGTGTCCATCGCACCTTAGAGGATGGCACCGAAAGAGCTGGTGGAGTTACAGGCCCACATCCAGGAGTTATTGGACGCGGATTTATAAGACCAAGTGTGTCTCTATGGGGAGCACCGGTATTATTCGTGAAGAAGAAGGATGGGTCCATGAGGATGTGCATCAATTATCGGCAATTAAACAAGTTACCATTAAGAATAAGTACTCACTGCCTAGGATAGATAACCTTTTCGATCAACTTAGGGGAGCCTCAATTTTCTCAAAGATTGACTTGCATTCAGGGTACCATCAACTGAGGGTTAAGGAAGCATATGTGTATAGGACAAGTTTTACAACTCGTTATGGACATTATGAGTTTTTGGTGATGCCTTTTGGGCTAACGAACGTACCTACTGCTTTTATGGATCTTATGAACAGGGTCTTTCAACCGTATCTAGACCAGTTCATAGTAGTGTTCCTAGATGTCATCTTAGTATACTCGAGAATGGAGGATGATCATGATACACACTTAAGGATTGTGTTGCAGATTCTAAGGGAGAAGCAACTTTATGCTAAGTTTAGCAAGTGCGAATTCTGGCTAAGAGAAGTCATTTTCTTAGGGCATGTGGTCTCAATTGAGGGGATTAGAGTTGATCCTCGAAAAGTGAAAGCAGTGTTGGATTGGAAATGACCTAAGATGGTATCAGAAATTCAGAGTTTTCTAGGCCTGGCAGGGTACTATAGGCGGTTTGTTGAAGGGTTCTCCCTGATCGCTGCACTCTTAACCAAGCTGCCATGGAAGTGGGTGTCATTTGTGTGGACTGATAAATAGCAAGAAAGCTTGTGAAGCTTAAGAAGGTTTTAAAAGAGGCCACTATTTTGATTCAGCCAAAGCCTGGGAAGGAGTTTACATTTTATAGCGATGCATCACATGTGGGCTTGGGCTATGTTTTGATGTAGGAAGGGAAGGTGGTTGCATATGCGTCACGCTAGCTTAAGGCTCACGATGGGAATTACCCAACCCACGATTTGGAGTTGGCAGCAGTGGTATTCACACTTAAGATTTGAAGGCATCATTTATATAGGGAGAAGTGAACCATCTATACGGATCACAAGAGTCTGAAGTACCTTTTCACTCAGAAGGAGTTGAATTTGAGACAGCGCAGATGGATTGAGTTGTTAAAGGATTATGATTGCACGATCGAATATCACCCGGGCCAAGCAAATGTGGTGGTTGATGTGCTAAGCCGTAGAGCTATGTTGGATTTGAGGGCGATGTTTGCTCGGTTAAGTTTGTATAAAGATGGGAGTTTCTTAGCCGAGTTACAAGTGAAGCCACTGTGGGTTGAGTAGATTAAAGTTAAGCAATCATTGGATGGAACTCTGGGTTCTCGATTCAAGTAAATTGAGAATGGGGAAATGACGAATTTTGGGTTAAATGGTGGCGGGTTGTTGTGTTTCCATGGTAGAATTTGTGTGCCAACGAACGAAGAGCTAAAGAAGTCTATACTATGGGAAGTGCATAGTAGTTCCTATGCTATGCACCCCAGAGGTAGCAAGATGTATCGTGACTTACGAGAGCTTTATTGGTGGCCGGGATTGAAACGCGAGGTTACGAAGTTTGTGGGAAAATGTTTTGTATGTCAGCAAGTGAAAGCGGAACATCAACTACCATCAGGGTTACTCCAGCCGATTAAGATTCCACTATGGAAGTGGGAGCGAGTTACTATGGATTTTGTTAATGGGCTACCCTTGACGCCTGCTAAGAAGGACTCTATTGGGTTATTGTGGATCAGTTAACTAAGTCTGCCCATTTTATACCGGTCCACACTGACTACTCATTATAGAAGTTGGCAAGGTTGTATGTGGCAGAGATTGTGAGATTGCATGGGGTTCCAGTCTCTATTATATCTAATAGAAACCCTCATTTTACATCTCACTTTTGGAAGAAGTTGCCTGAAGCATTGGGTATGAGGTTGGATTTTAGTACAGCATTTCACCCTCAGACTGATGGTCAGTCAAAAAGGGTAATTCAAGTTTTTGTGGATATGCTGAGAGGGTTTATAATTGAATTTCGAGGTAGTTGGGAGTATTACTTACTGTTAGCTGAATTTGCATATAACAATAGTTATCAGGCAAGTATTGGAATGGCACCATATGAAGCACTATATGGGTGAAGATGTCGTACTCTGACTTGTTGGACTGAGTTGGGTGAGCAGCGAGTATTGGGTTCGGAGTTGGTAGCAGACATCGAAGATAAGATAAAGTTGATTCGGGATCAGTTGAAAGAGGCGGCGGATAGGCAGAAGTCATATGCTGACCTCAAATGGAGAGAGATTGAGTATGTGGTGGGGGACTTGGTTTTTCTCAAGGTTTCCCCTTGGAAGAAGGTGTTAAGGTTTGGTCGGAAGGGCAAGTTAAGCCCTAGATTCATTGGGCCATACCGGGTGTTGGGGCGAATTGGGCCAGTTGCCTATCAGCTAGAATTGCCTTCTGAACTGAGCCAAATACACAATGTGTTCCATGTATCAATGCTAAGGCGTTATCACTCAGACCCTTCTCATATCGTGTCAGTCAAGGAGATTGAGGTTAGACCAGACCTAACTTTCGAGGAGGAGCTAGTTCGAGTAATTGATCAAGATGTTAAGGTGCTAAGAAAGAAGTCTGTCCCTTTAGTCAAAGTGCTTTGGCGTAACCATAATGCCGAGGAGGCTACTTGGGAATCTGAGGAGGCAATGCGACGAAAATACCCTCACTTGTTTCAATTAGGTAAATTTCAAGGCCGAAAGTTTTTTTAGAGGGGTAAAATTGTAACCCCCCCAAAATCCCGAAACTCTAAATTTCTGTGCACTGAAGTTGGTATGTACAAGTAGCACTTAGAATATTAACTTGAAGGTATTACCAGGGTTATTTAAAGTCTTAGGGATAGGGAAAACCATATGGAAAAATTTAATTTTTGCCTTAGTGGACCCTAGTCTTAGGTATTAGGCCTCTTAAACGGATTAAGGGGAAAATAGGACACAATTGGGCCTATGGTCCATTGGCAAGGTGGCGTCACTTAGGGAGCTACAATGTGGCATTACTATTAGGTGAATAGGTCCAAGGTTCGAGGCTTAAGAGTGGTTAATTGAGGGGTTTTATTTTTGCACGTGGAAGAAAGGTAGTGGCGCTAGAGTGGTCTCTGGAAGAGAGTATTCAGGAGAGAAATTTAAGGTAAAGATAAGAGAGAAAAGATAAGGGATTAAGGTGTGGATGTGTTGGTGCCGATTTGGAGTTTGGGGGAAGGTAGTTTCGGCTTTGGCTATGGGTGCTTAATTCCTTTGAAAGGGTCCTTGGGTTTCCATTATTTTTTTCTTTTCTTCCCCTCATTCTTTTTCTTCCATTGCCGAATTACCATCATCCCTTTTTGCCAAAATCCTTATTTGTGCCAATTCATTGTTGTTTTCCTCCATCACAAATCTGTTGATCGACTATCTAGGCCGCAGGATCAAAGGTGCGATTCGGGTTCAAAGATTGCAAGCGTGGTAAGGATCGTTAGCAAGTGGTAAGTGTACTCATCTCAGTTGTGGATTAGTAGGTGGCCGAATGTAAGTTTGGCTTATAGAGGTGACTTGGGTGGAATATGAGTCACTTGATTGTTGATAGTATATGTGTGGGTGTAGATCTACATGAATAGTAGCTAAAGAAGGGCTACTAGAACTAGTGGCACACGGTAAGGTTATGGTAAGGCTTCAGTTTTTGGGTAAATATTGTCGTTAAGTGTGTGATTGATTAGAGATTGGTATTGGTTGTAGGTTCAAGGCTAAGGATAGTGTAGCAGGTCACATTAACCAGATGTGTGCATACACTTCACACATGACAATTGGCAAAAGTCGAAATCCTGAAAAAAACGAACATCCCGAAAAGTCAAAAAGCTGAAAGGTTGGCGCCGACAACCACACGAGCATGCGAACATTCGTGTGGGAACACCGATACCTTTGCCGGGGCCAAAATTGCGATCTCATGGTCTCCGGCCACTATTTGGCCAACCGGGCCAGACGGGGCTAAATGGGCCTGCCGAGTTCGTGGGCCCAGATTGACAAGAGTTGAGATGTGAAATTGAATGATGGAATGATATGGATGGTTGTATGATTTGATTATGATCGGGCCTAATGGGCTACATAAACATGATTGGGCTTAATGGGCTGTATGAACATGATTAAGCTTAGTGGGCCTTATGGGATTTTAGAAATGCATGCTAGGGTTTTAATGGACTCTAGGCCTAGTTCTGATAAATTCTTAAATAGCATAAAACTTAATTTAATAATCAAACATGTCTGTGGACAAGTAGTTGGGTTAGAGTGTGGCAATGGACATATGCATGTCTAGGATTGGATCTAGGGAGAGCTTGGTACTTAAGCGGTCCTAGTGACCCACCTCCTCTTCTCTGGAATCCTACCTGGTGCATAGTGTTTGTTCACTTTAGCCGCAAGGACTTGTTGATGGACCAAAGTTCATAACTAAAACTCGAGATGAAAGAGATTACAAAAATACCCCTGTAGGGTAGAATTACGAAAATACCCTTATAGGGTAAATTTAAAAAAATACCCCTGGGTAGTGAAATGACTAAAATACCCCTAGGTGTTAATGTGTGAAAATGTGTATGTTGCATTCATGAGATATATGTTGCACTTGGGTGGGTTTGATGACACAGAGGAAGATATGTGAGAATTGCATAGTCACTTGACGACCGTGGATCCACCGGTGGCTTTAAGCCCATTATATGCTTAGAGCCTTACTGCAACGTTTGAGTAGTGCTGCTGTTGGTGCTACCTTTGGAGTGTAGGGATGGGTGGGTTGATATTTATATCCCCACAAGAGTGTAGGGTTGGAAGGGAAATAGAGTGCAGGGTTGGAAGGGAAATATAGTGCAGGGTGGGATTTGGGATGGGAGCATTGCATTCATGTGATACTGATGTGATATGAGGTCATTGTGGGCTAAGGCCCAGGACCAACGATTTTGATAGGGCTTAGGCCCAGTGTGATAATTGCATGTTGATTGGATTACCAAGGGTCGTACACACTGAGTTTCGAAACTCACACCCTTTTATTAAATGTTTCAGGTGACCCTCAGTAGACGGCTCGATGTGGGAGAGGACTCGGAGATGGCCACACTGCAAGATACTTAGTAATTTTTGTTTATTTGTTTCGAATGACTTTATTTTATTTACATTGGGATGTAATAAGGCCTAGTATTTCCAACTTGACTTTACCTTTGGGTTATTATTGTTTCAACTGCTTAATTATTAAACTTAAATAAATTTCTAAAGTTTAACATGGTTTTCGAAATAACTATAACATATGGACGTTTTCTTAAAACATTGGCTTTCATCATAACTTAACAAAATGTTAAGGATTTTGGGTTTCTAAATCTTAAACTTAAGTTTTTACCTAAACAAAGTCGTTTTAGCATTATCCCTTTGATGTGACATCACTGGATTCAGCCATAACATTTGGGCCGGGTCTGGGGGCGTTACAGTTTGAATGTTTAGTTATTAAGGATTCATTAAGGGTAAAAAGATAATTTAATAATTATGTCTTTAATAATAAAACAAAAGCTTGGAAATAGCCATAATGTCCATCTTCTTGACCGAAAATAAGAAAAACAAGAAAGGGAGTTGAGCTTTGGATATTTGGCTTGCTTTAAGCAAAGATTAAGGTATGTTTTGCTTTGATTTTTGATAATTTCTACGTTTTTGCAATTGTTGCTTTGGACACTTCAAAACCCATGCCTCAATTTTGTGAATTAATGATATTTTTGAAATGAGCCATTGATGAATTCATAAGATTTTTGAAGTTTTATGATGAAATATGCTGTATATGTAATTGATTAACATGTTTTGTCTTTAGAGTTTTGTTAATTTTGAGTATTTTGGATTTAATTGAGAAAATAGTATTTTAGAGGACTAAATGGTGAAATAAATGAAATGTGTGGACTTGAATGAGCATGGGTGATATTCGGCAAAGCATGAGTATCATTAAATTTGGTATATTTTGTGATTTTGTGTAATATGGACAAATAGTTCAAATGTGAAAGTGTGAGGGCTAATTTGCAAATTGCCCTAAATATGTGTTTTTGGATTGAATTGAATAAGTTGATGAAAAAATGGATTGAATTTGAATATGTATAGATTAAGAACCGAAGAATACAGACTTAGATCGCGGGAAATCAAAAGTAATCGAGTTACCGCATCCGTTTCCATTAAACCGAACTCGAGGTAAGTCGATACAAATAAATGTATTTGAATTAAGTTACTTGTATCTATATGAAATTTGAATTGCTTTGAATATCCACTGAGATTGAATGTATATGAAATCCGAGTTTATGTATATATATCGGCAAGTTATCAGTGTCCGGGAAGTCCCGTCTGAACCTAGGAATAGATAGATTACGTATGTCATGGCATAGGTGTTCGTTCTGTAATATCATGTAAGACCACGTCTGGAACGTTGGCATGGATTTGAGATTTCGTGTAAGACCACGTCTAGGACATTGGCATCGATATGAGACTTACATGTAAGACCATGTCTGGGACATTGAAATCGTATTGATTCGTGTAAGACCCTATCTGGGACAGTGGCATCGATATTTAATTACATGTAAGACCACGTCCGGGACGTTGGCATTGTACGACTATTCCGAGCACTCCGAGCATCCTATTAGATTCGGAACGGTTCAACGGGCAAGTCCAAGAAATGAATGACTATGTGATTTGTATATCTATTTCAGGTACGTTTGATATATATACACATTGTGTGTATAAAAAGGTAAGTATATTCATGAACTTACCTAGATGAATTATGTATTTGGATTTGAGAAAGTAAAATGTGTTACATGAATGGACAAGCTATGATCCAATAAAGTATATGTGATATGAAAGATTGAAAGATGAATGGCTAAGTGAATGTGCCAAGAAGAATTATGGCTATGCAATTGAGTTATTATTGAATCCATATTGATTATATGTTTGGAATGCTTATATGCTAAGTTTATTTATATATGGCTTACTAAGCTTTTGAAAGCTTACTTTGTGTGTGTTTGTTCTGTTTTATAGATCGTCAAAGCTACTGAAGGCTCGGGATCGTCGAGGATCGTCATTACACTACCTAAGCTCATTTTGGTACCTTTTGGAAATGTATATATTAAGTATGGCCTGTATAGGCTAATTGTTTTGGAAAATATGTTTGAGACATGAAATTAGCTTTGTGATGTGGCTAGTTAAATGTTGGTAATATGCATGTGTGAATATGGTATATGGTATATGATGTTGGTTTTGGTATGATTATATGGCTATGAAATGGTCAAAATTGTGGCAAGCAAATTGATGCTATATGAGCACATATGTGTGATCAATGAAGTGATTATATGTATGGTAAGATGTGAATGTACCATGCATGGTTATACATGTGAATTGGTTGTGCAAATTGGTATACAAGTTGGCATGAATAGAAATGTGATTGAATGAGATGATATGTTGTTCATTTGACATGATTTTGGTTGCCAATTATGTATGGAATAATGCTTGTTTGAGATTGTAGGAAGGACCCTAGTGTGGGTGGCATTTTGGCCTTGAAATGGCCTATAAGTGCCCGCACGATTGAGCACACGGGCGTGTGGCTCGACCGTGCCCCTCGTGGTTGTAATTCAAAACAAGTTAAGATCAACCATGGGCAGGACACACGGGCATGTGATTGGCCGTGTGGTGCAAGTCAGGATCGACCACGGGTGAGGCACACGGCCATGTGGACAAGTCAGTATGTATGCCCTGTTTTGACACAGCTTTGACACGGGCATGTCTGAGGCCGTGGGAGGCACACGGCCTACCCGCACGAGGTGAGACCTCTGTAACTTAGAAAAAAATTTAAATTTCTGAGAATTTTCGTATGTGTTTAGTTTAGTCTCGGCCTTATTCTAGAGCATGCTTAAGGTCTCGTTGACCTATTTAAGGGATGCTTTGATTGCATTGGATGAATTATATTATGAAATGTCCGTACAAGATTCTATTTGTCTGGTAATGCCTCTTAACCCTAATCTGGTGACGGATACGTGTTAGGAGTGTTACATTTGATTGGTATCAGAGCTACGGTTTAGTCGATTCTCAGACTAACATAGCGTGTGAGAGTCTAGCTATACATGCCATATATTTGAACTGTGATAGTGTGATGAATCCTGACGTGTAAAATGTGATTTTCGTATAGTAATGGATCCCGAAAGAGTCGTAGCTGATGATGTAAAAAGTAATGCGCCTGCTCCCACTCAAGGGACAACGCCATTTGATTCGAGACCGGTTATGAGCAGTCAAGAGGGAGAAGCTAAGCAAGCTTTCTTCCAGATGATGAGTGAGTGGTTCACTCAGTTTATGAGAAATAATCTGACTGTTTCACAACCTTTGCCCCCGTCTAATCCCCTTCAGACTTCTCCTATACCTCCGGCTATGAATATGGATTTGTTGAACAAGCCTCCGGTCGACAAAATCCGTAAATATGGGGCTGAAGAGTTCAGGCTACTAGTGATGATGAGCTGAAAAAGCTGAGTTTTAGTTAGAGAATACAATTCAAGTATTTGATGAAATGTCATTGATTTCTAAAGAATGTATAAAGTGTGTTGTTTCCTTGTTACGAGATGCAATCTATTAGTGGTGGAAGACTTTAGTTTCAGTGGTTCCAAAGGAATGAGTTACTTGGGATTTCTTCCAGTCTGGGTTTCAAAAGAAATATATTAGTCAAAGATTTATTGATCAAAAACAAAAAGAATTTCTAGAATTGAAGCAAGGCCGCATGTCTGTTACTGAATACGGACGAGAGTTCGTGAGATTAAGCCAATATGCTCGGGAATGTGTTTCGACTGAAGCGATAATGTGTAAAAGGTTCAAGGATGGCTTCAATAAAGATATTTCTTTACTAGTTGGTATTCTGGAGATAAAAGAGTTCGTTGTGCTTGTTGACCAAGCGTACAAAGCTGAGTCTAAAGTTAGAGATGCAAGAAAGAGATTTTCGAGCAAATCATTTTAGTCTGCTTCGAAGAAATTTGGAGATAAGCATAGTCGATCAAAGGCTAATGTGGGACATTCGAATAGAGACCGAGCTAGGTCCCAGTTGAGCTCCAAAGCTCCAGCAACATCGATGGTGAGTGATGGAAATGTTTTATCCGAGTGACCTGAGTGTAAGCATTATGGTAAAAGACATCCAGGAAGTTGTAGATTAAATGATCGAGCTTGCTTCAGATGTGGATCGTTAGATCATTTTATTCATGAATGCCCAGAGTCTGTTGAGCCAGAGATTGTTCAGAATCTGAGATTTGATAATGTTTTAGCGAGAGGTAGACCTTCTTGAAATATAAGAAATGTCAGTAGTAGTCAAAGAACTACGAGATACACTATAGCAAGATTTGAATCTAGAGAGCCTGCCAGAGCGTATGCTATCTGAGCCTGTGATGAAGCCTCGTCTCCTGATGTTATAATGGGTATATTTACTCTTTATGATACTTCTATGATTGCATTGATAGACCCTGGTTCTACTCACTCGTATGTATGCATGAACTTAGTATCCAGTAAGACTTTGCCTGTAGAGTCTACTGAATTTGTTATAAAAGTATCGAACCCCTTAGGTAAAAGTGTTCTGGTTGACAAAGTATGCAAGAAATGTCTGTTAATGTTTCGAGATATCTGTTTCCCTGTGGATTTGATGCTGTTACCTTTTGATGAATTCGATATAATTTTGGGTATGGACTGGTTGACATTGCATGATGCGGTTGTGAATTGCAAAAGAAAGACCATTGATTTGAGATGTCAGAATGATGAAATAGTTCAGATTGAGTCTAATGATTTGAATGGATTACCAGCTGTGATATCAGTGATGAAAGCTCAGAATTATGTGAAAAAGGGTTATGATGCTTATTTTGCCTATGTGATTGACTCAAAAGTATCTGAAAAGAAAGTTAAATCAGTGCCAGTTGTTTATGAGTTCTCTGATGTATTTCCTGAGGAATTACTGGGATTACCTTCGATACATGAAGTTGAATTTAGTATTGATTTGTTACCGGGAACAACTCCTATTTTGATAGCTCCATATAGAATTGCACCAACAGAGTTCAAAGAATTGAAGTCACAATTGCAAGAGTTGATAGATAGAGGATTTGCAAGACCGAGTTTCTCACCTTGGGGTGCTTCTGTTCTATTTGTGAAAAAGAAAGATGGCACGATGAGAATGTGCATTGATTATCATTAGTTGAATAAAGTGACTATAAAGAATAAATATTCGTTGCCCAGAATCGATGATTTGTTTGATTAGCTTAAAAAAGCTACCGTATTTTCAAAGATAGATCTAAGATCAGGATACTACCAGTTGAGAGTAAAAGATTCAGACATTTCGAAAACTGCTTTCAAAATGAGGTACGGGCATTATGAGTTTTTAATTATGCCTTTCGGACTAACAAATGCTCCAACTATTTTTATGGATTTGATGAATAGAATTTTCAGACCGTACCTAGATCGATTTGTTGTTGTTTTCATTGACAACATTTTGTTTTATTCATGTGATGAAACTAAACATGCTGAACATCTGAGAATCGTGTTACAAACTTTGTGAGATAAGCAATTGTATGCGAAATTCAATAAATGTGAATTTTGGTTGCGTGAAGTCGGTTTTCTAGGACATATTGTATCGGCCTCTGGAATACGAGTTGATCCGAGCAAGATTTCTGCTATTCTGGAATGGAAACCTCCGAAGAAAGTGTCTGAAGTTCACAGTTTTCTGGGACTTGCTGGATATTACCAAAGGTTCGTAAAAGGCTTTTCAGTGATAGCTACTCTGTTGACTAGATTGCTTCAGAAAGATATAAAATATGAATGGTCCGATAAATGTCAGAAAAGCTTTGATCAGTTGAAAACCCGTTTGACTGAAGCTCCAATATTCATACAACCAAAATCGGGCAAAGAATTCGTGATTTTTAGTGATGCTTTATTGAGTGGTTTGGGTTGTGTTCTAATGCAGGAAGGCAAATTTATAGCTTATGCCTCGAGACAACTAAAGCCGCATGAAAAGAATTATCCGACGCACGATCTTGAGTTAGCTACGATTGTATTTGCATTAAAGATTTGGCGTCATTATCTGTTCGGTGAAAAATGTCACGTGTTTTCAGATCATAAAAGTTTGAAATATCTTATGACCCAGAAAGACTTGAATCTACAATAGAGAATATGATTAGAGCTGTTAAAAGACTAGAACTTGTGATAGATTATCACCCGGGTAAAGCAAATGTCATTGCCGATGCATTGAGTCGGAAGTCACTGTTTGCATTACGTGCTATGAATGCTCATTTCGATTTGTCTGATGATGGTTCAGTGTTAGCTGAATTGAAAGTGAAACCTTTGTTTTTACAACAAATATGTGATGCTCAGAAAGTTGATAATGAAATGTTAGAGAAACGAGCTCAGTGTGATACGAACTCTGATTCTGAATTTTGAGTTGATGTTGATGATTTCTTGAGGTTCCGAGATCGAATATGTGTTCTAAGAAACCCAGAGTTGATTCAATTAATTTTGAGTGAACGTCATAACAGTCGTCTATCTGTTCATCCGGGAAGTACAAAAATGTATCATGATTTGAAGCAACACTATTGGTGGTCTGGTATGAAACGAGACATTTCTGACTTTGTTTTGAAAAGTTTAGTCTGTCAGCAAGTAAAAGCCGAACATCAGGTTCCATTTGGTTTGTTACAACTGATTCTGATTCCCCGAATGGAAATGAGATAGAGTGACGATGGACTTTGTTTCTTAATTGCCTTTGACTCTGAAAAAGAAATATGCAATTTGGGTCGTAGTTGATCGATTGACGAAATCCACCCACTTTATTCCAGTACGATCTGATTACTCACTTGATAGATTAGCCGAGCTTTACATTTCTGATATTGTGAGATTACACGGGGTGCCATTGTCTATTGTGTTTGACAGATATCTGAGGTTTACATCACAATTCTGGAAGAAATTGGAAGAAGCTTTAGGTACGAAATTGCATTTTAGTACAGTTTTTCATCCGCAGACAGATGGTCAGTCTGAGTGAATTATTCAGATATGTTAAGATGTTGCATTCTTGAGTTTAATGGTACGTGGGAATAGTACCTATCATTGATTGAATTTGCATATAATAATAGTTTTCAATCGAGCATCAAAATGGCACCTTATGAAGCTTTGTATGGACATAAATGTCGCACACCTTTGTATTGGACTGAGCTCAGTGAAAATAAGATATTCGGGGTCTATTTGATAAAAGACACTGAACAAAAAGTGAAAGTGATTCGAGAAAGTTTGAAAGCGGTGTCTGATCGTCAGAAGTCCTATGCGGACATGAAATGAAAAGATATTCAATTTGAGGTTGGTGAAAAAGTGTTCTTGAAAGTGTGTTCGTGGAAGAAAGTACTTCGATTCGGACGTAAAGGCAAGTTGAGTCCGAGGTTCATTGGGCCATATGAGATTATCGAGCGCATTGGACCTTTTGCGTATAAATTGTTGTTGCCATCAGAATTAGAAAAAATTCATTACGTGTTTCACTTGTCAATGCTTAGACGATATCGATCCGATCCATCACATGTATTACTCCATCTGAGATTGAAATCTGATCTGATATGACTTACGAGGAAGAACCAATTTGTATTTTAGCTCGTGAAGTGAAAGAGTTGAGAAATAAGAAAATTTTGTTAGTGAAAGTATTGTGGCATCGATACGGAGTTGAAGAGGCTATGTGGGAGCTTGAAGATTCAATGAGGCAACAATATTCGAATCTGTTTAATGGTAAGATTTTCGGGGACGAAAATCTCTAAGGGGGGAGGATTGTAACAGTCCAGTTTAGACCCTAGTCAGAATAGTGGTTTCAGGACCACAAATTCGAGTTAGAATAATATTTTAATATTATTTTCTGTGCCCCTGATACGTGATTAATTATGTGTGAAAGTCTCGTATGAAAATTTGTCTGTCTGTGTGCTTAATTTGAGAAAAGGGCTTAACCACATTAAATGAACATTTGATGTTTAAATGTGAAAGTATCAAATGGTTGATGTCTTTATAATTTGGAGCCCTTAAAAAGAAATTATCCTTTTATAAGGATAGTGGATGGTGGATGGACAAGTATGTCCATAGTTTGAATGTTTAGTTATTAAGGATTCATTAAGGGTAAAAAGAGAATTTAATAATTATGTCTCTAATAATAAAACAAAAGCTTGGAAATAGCCATAGTGTCCATCTTCTTGACCGAAAATAAGAAAAAAAAGAAAGGGTTTTGAGCTTTGGATATTCAGCTATCTTTAAGCAAAGATTAAGGTATGTTTTGCTTCGGTTTTTGATAATTTCTACATTTTTGCAATAGTTGCTTTGAGCACTTCAAAACCCATGCCTCAATTTTGTGAATTGATGATATTTTTGAAATGAGCCATTGATGAATTCATAAGCTTTGTGAAGTTTTATGATGAAATATGATGTATATGTAATTGATTAACATGTTTTGTCTTTGGAGTTTTGTTAATTTTGAGTATTTTGGACTTAATTGAGAAAATAGTATTTTGGAGGACTAAATGGTGAAATAAATGAAATGTGTAGACTTGAATGAGCATAGGTGATATTCGGCCAAGCATGAGTATCATTAAATTCGGTATATTTTGTGATTTTGTGAAATAGGGGCTAAAAAGTTCAAATGTGAAAATGTGAGGGCTAACTTGCAAATTGCCCTAAATATGGGTTTTTTGGGTTGAATTGAATAATTTGATGAATAAATGGATTGAATTTGAATATGTATAGATTAAGAACCGAAGAATACAGACTTAGATCGCGGGAAATCGAAAGTAATCGAGTAACCGCGTCCGTTTTCATTAAACCAAACTCGAGGTAAGTCGATATACAAATAAATGTATTTGAATTAAGTTAATTGTACCTATATGGAATTTGAATTGCTTTGAATATCCATTGAGATGGAATGTATATTAAATCCGAGTTTATGTATATATATCGACAAGTTATTAGTGTTCGAGAAGTTCCTTCTAAACCTAGGAATAGATAGGATTACGTATGTCATGACATAGGTGTCCGTTCTGTAATATCATGTAAGACCACGTCTGGGATGTTGGCATTGATTTGAGATTTCGTGTAAGACCATGTCTGGGATGCTGTCATCGATATGAGACTTACGTGTAAGACCATGTCTGGGACATTGGCATCGTATTAATTCATGTAAGACCCTATCTGGGACAGTGGCATCAGTATTTGATTACATGTAAGACCACGTCCGGGACGTTGGCATTGTACGACTATTCCAAGCACTCCAAGCATCCTATTAGATTCTAAACGGTTCAACGAGAAAGTCTGAGAAATGGATGACTATGTGATTTGTATATCTGTTTCAGGTACGTTTTATATATATACACATTGTGTGTATAACAATTTAAGTATATTCATGAACTTACCTAGATGAATTATGTATTTGGATTTGAGAAAGTAAAATGTGTTACATGAATGGACAAGCTATGATCCAATAAAGTATATGGTGATATGAAAGATTGAAAGATGAATGGCTAAGTGAATGTGCCAAGAAGAATTATGGCTATGCAATTGAGTTATTAGTGAATCCATATTGATTATATGTTTGGAATGCTTATATGCTAAGTTTATTTGTATATGGCTTGCTAAGCTTTTGAAAGCTTACTTTGTGTGTGTTTGTTCTATTTTATAGATCATCAAAGCTACTGAAGGCTCGGGACCATCGAGGATCGTCATTACACTACCTAGGCTCATTTTGGTTCCTTTTGGAAATGTATATATTAAGTATGGCATGTATAGGCTAGTTGTTTTGGAAAATATGTTTGAGACATGAAATTAGCTATGTGATGTGGCTAGTTAAATGTTGGTAATATGCATGTGTGAATATGGTATATGATGTTGGTTTTGGTATATGTCTATGAAATGGTCAAAATTGTGGAAAGCAAATTGATACTATATGAGCAGATATGTGTGATCAATGAAGTGATTATATGTATGGTAAGATGTGAATGTACCATGCATGGTTATACATGTGAATTGGTTGTGTAAATTAGTATACAAGTTGGCATGTATATAAATGACATTGAATAAGCTGATATGTTGTTCATTTGACATGATTTTGCTTGCCAATTCTGTATTGAATAATGTTTGTTGGAGATTGTAGGAATGACCCAAGTGTGGGTGGCATTTTGGCTTAGAAAATGGCCTATAAGTGCATACACGGTTGAGCACATGGTTGACCGTGTCCCTCGTGGTTGTAATTCAAAACAAGTCAGGATCGACCATGGGCTGGACACATGGGTGTGTCCACTGCCGTGTGGACAAGTCAGTATGTATGTGTAACGCCCCAAATTTGGGCCTAGAAGAATTGGGCCTATTGGGCTTTGGGCTTTGGATTTTAGAAAAAAAAATTAAATGAGCGAAAAAAATGACAATTGGCATATGGGCTTTGAGGATTAATGAATTTGGAGTGTCTAGTGGTGTTGGAGATGTCCTGGAATCAAGTAAGGGTAAAGGAAAAATTTTGGTTTTAGCCTTAGGGAACAGTGACTTCAGTTAGTAGACCTTTTTAATAAATGAAGAAGAAAAGAGGACACAACTGGGCTTGTGGTCCAGTGGAGGGTTGGCATCATTTAGGAGCAATGAGGTAGCGTGTTTTTCAGTTAAGGAGGTCCAAGGTTTAAGGCCTAAGAGGGGAGAATTAAGGAGTTTTATTTTAGTGCCTGGACAAACGGAGGTGGCGTTGGAGGGGACTCTGGAAGGGAGTGTTCAGGAGAGAAATTTAAGGTGAAGATAGGGAGAAAAGTTAGGAGATGGGGAGTAAGGATGTGATGGTGCCGAATGGGACTCTAAGGGAGGGAAGTGTTAGGCCTATGGCTTTAAAAGGAGAAGAGGCCAAATGCTGAAAGGTTCTTTGAGCATTCTCTAGTTTTATTCTCCCCTCAAATGGTTTCTCCCTTTTTGTCGATATGTTGCTAAGTCAAATTCCCTCCGTTGTCGAAGATTCTATCATCCCTCTTTGCTAAATCCTTCATACTCTCCCTTCTCAAATTTTCTTTTTGGTTCACCACTTGATTCTAGCCGAATCACCTCTTTTCTTATTCTCCCTAGTATTGCCGAATTGTCCCTGCCACCTTACTAGCTTAGTTGAATTTTTTAGTGTATTTTGTTAAAAGCTGAAGGGCTATCTAACCCAATCCTTGTCGTTAACCTATATTAACAAGGGTAAGGCTCAACAATCGCAAACGTGGTAGGTATGGATTGCTAACAAGAGGGTAAGTGTTCTCGACTCAGTCATGGTTTAGTAAATGGTCGAATCTAATGTGGCTCGTAGGGGTGACTTATGTACAATATGGGTCACTTGGTTTTAATGACATAGGTGTTTAAGTGCAGATCTAGAGGATAATCGCAAATAGTAGCAAAGGAAGGGCTACTAGAACATGAGGTACACGGTAAGGGTACGGTGAGGTTTCGATTTTTGATAAGTATGTGTTAAAGCCTTGGTTAATCGTTAGTAATGTCGATTGTAGGTTTGTGACTAAGGGGTTTGCAGTGCGCGTGGATACCAGGTGTGTACAAACACTACACACACACATGATTTTGGCAATGCCGAAAAGCTGAAAAGCTGAAAGTGGCTAAATGGGCCTGGTGGGCCCTGAGGCTAAGCTTGATAAAATGGTTTGATTTAATTATATGAATTGGGTTAAGCAAGCATGTTACATGATCTGAAATTGTTTTGGGCCTAATGGGCCATATGACTGAGACTTGGGCCTAGTGGGCTAAAAAGATGTGACATGGCCATTATAGTTATATGAACGTGAAATGGGTTTGATGGGCTTTATGGGGACGTAGACTAGTATGCTAGGGTTTTATGGACTTTAGGCCCAGTACTGAACAACTCTTAAACCGCATAAGACTTTCTAATAATTAAACATGTCCGTGGACAAGTTGCTAGGTTAGAGTGTGGTAACGGGCATATGCATGTCTAGGATTGGATCTAGGGAGAGCTTGGTACTTAAGCGGCCCTAGCGGCCCACCTCCTCTTCTCTGGAATCCTACCTGGTGTATAGTGTCTATTCACTTTAGCCGCAAGGACTTGTTAATGGGCCAAAGTTCATAACTAAAACCCGAGAGGGACCAAATATCCTAGATTTGTAAAATTACTAAAATACCCTTAATTTGAAATTACCAAAATACCCTTGGTTTGAAAAATCACTAAGATAGCCCCGAATTGTGAAATTACCAGGATACCCTTAATTTGTAGAATTACCAAAACATCCCTGAATTACAAAATGTCCAAAGTACCTCTGATTTTTAAAATTACCTAGATACCCCTGTAGAGTATATTTATGAAAATACCCTTGGGTTGTGAAATGACGAAAATACCCCTATGTGATGAGTATAAGTTTATGGATATTACTTATGTGTTTGATGCATTCATATGTTATTCTTCTTAGGATGCATATGGGTGGGAATTATGGTACGGAGGAAGATTTAAGGATCGCATAGTCGCTTGACGATCGTGGATCCATCGGTGGCTTTAAGCCCATTATATGATTAGCAGCTTTGCTGCAACGTTGGGTAGTGCCGCTGTGAGTACTACCTTTGGTGTGTAGAGGATGGGTGGGTCGATTTAGAAATCCCCACAGGTGTATAGGGTTGGAAGGGAAATGGTGTGTGTAGCGGATGGATTTTTGGGAGGGTTTTGCATTACCTTGTCTTGCATATGATATGATATGAGGTCATTGTGGGCTAAGGCTGAAGACCACTGATTTCGATAGGGCTTAGGCCCAATGTGAATATTTGTATGTTGATTTGATTGCCAAGGGTTGTACACACAGAGTTTCGAAACTCACACCCTTTATTTAATGTTTCAGATGATCCTCAGTAAATGGCTCGACATGGGAGAGGACTCGGAGATGACCACACTACAAGATGTTTAAACTTTTATTTACTTGTTTCAAAAGACATAGTTTTAAATATGTTGCTTTTTTATCTTAACAAGATACAAGGGTTTTGTGGCTTTTGGGCCTTAAATGGTTAATTAGTAAATCGTTTTGAAGTGTGCCTTTAATGTGACATTCCAGATTCAGGCCTAACTTCTAGGCTGGGTTTGGGGTGTTACAGTATGCCCTATTTTGACACGGCTTTGACATGGGCATGTCTGAGGCCGTGGGAGGCACACGGCCTACCCACACGAGCGTGTGACCTCTGTAACTTAGAAAACTTTTTAAATTTTTGACAATTTCTGTATGTGTTTGGTTTATTCCTAGCCTTATTCTAGAGCATGCTTAAGGTCTCTTTGATCTATTTAAAGGATGCTTTGATTGCATTGGATGAATTAAATTATGAAATGTCTATACAAGATTCCGTTTGTCCGGTAATGCCTCTTAACCCTAATCTGGCGACGGATACAGTTTAGGGGTGTTACACGGGTGCGGGGTGTGTTAAATACCATTTTTCGATTCGTGTCCAAAAAATCCAACTTCTCGGAGCTAGAACTCACATTTGCTAAAATAACAATTTCTCGCGTAAGATATGCAAAACTATTCTCAAATGCTGTGCATGCTCAATTTCATCTCAGGAATAGATCAGAGTATCATCAATGAACACAACTACAAATCTATCAAGATATGATCGGAATATTATGTTCATCAAATCCATAAACATAGCATTTGCATTAGTAAAACCCAAAGGCATAACTAAAAATTCATAATATTCGTACCTAGTTCTAAAAGCAGTCTTCAGCACATCTGAATCTTTAACCCGTAGCTAATAATATCCAGAATAGAGATCAATATTTGAAAATATAGTCGCACCTTTCAATTGATCAAACAAATCATCAATACATGGTAAAGGGTATTTATTTTTTATCGTGACTTTGTTAAGTTGTCGATCGTCGATACATAACCACATTGACCCATCCTTTTTCTTAACAAACAAGACAAGAGCACCTTAGGGAGAAAAACCAGGCCAAACAAATCCTCTGTTTTTCAACTATTGCAATTGTGCTTTCAACTCTTTCAGTTCTGTAGGCCCCATTCTATACGGAGCTATCGATATCGAAGAAGTTCCCGATACTAACTCAATGGAAAATTCAATCTTTCTGACTAGAGGTAACCCTAGTAACTCTTTTGGAAACACATCCAAAAATTCACAAATAGCTGGAACCAACTCTAAATTCAATTCTAAAGCATTGGAATCAAATATATAAGCTAGATATGCCTCACAGCCCCTTCTGACATATTTTTGAGCTGACAGAGCTGAAATGATATTAGCTGTGCCATCAAATCTATCAGATTGAACCCAGGCTATTTCACCATTTAGACATTTTAACAAAATTTGCTTTCATCTACAATTCACAATAGCATCATGCAGAGTAACCAATCAATACCAAGAATCACATCAAATTCATCAAATAGTAATAGCATCAAATCAGCTGGAAAGTTGCAATCCTAAATCATCAAAGGATAGTTTTTACAAACTTTATCAACTAACACATATTGACCTAAAGGATTCATTAATTTGATCACAAATTATGTTGACTTATAAGGTATTTTCTTATCCGACACTAAGCTGTGCATATATATGAGTACATTGACCCCGGGTCAATCAAATCATTAACATTAGTATCAAAGATAGAAAATGTACCAGTAATCACATCAGGCGCTAAAGCTTCCTCGCAAGCTCAAATTACATATGCTTAGTTGGTTCCCAAGCCTTAGATCTAACTGTAGAATCTTTTGTTCTACTTCAACTATTACCTGCATTTCCACTATTTCTGGATGCTCTCCCTCTCATAGCCGTGTTAGTTGAACGAGTGTTCTGAGCTTTCTCTCTATTAGATCTTTTAGGGCATTATCTAAAGAAATTTTCATAAGAACAACATTTAAAGCATGATCCATCTCTCAATCTACACTACCTGAAATGTCGTTTATTGTACTGTTGACATTCGGGTTTATTATTTCGAACACTTCCTACACTCACTACAGAAGTAGCCTGAGGTCTCAAACTTGAATGTTGTTTCCCTTTATCTCTTCCCAAGAATCCTATCGAAGCTGATGTGCAACTGTGAAACTCCTTTGGTTTTTTAGATGGAGATGAAAATGACTTTTTGATAGGTCGTTTACCAGTGTCACGAGCCTCAAAATTTGCCTTTCTTTTAGCATTACTAAGTTCTTCCATTTTATGTGCTTGATCCACCAAAACCATGAATTCTTTCAATTCTAGAACCCCAACTAACAGTTTGATATCTTTGTTTAAACCGTCTTCAAACTGGGTGCACATAATAGCCTCTGATGGTCTACAATCCCGAGCATACTTGTTCAGTTGTACGAATTCTCTTTCATACTTGACTACAATCATACGACCCTATTTTAACTTGAGAAACTCTTTCCTCTTCTTGTCAAGATACCACTGACTAACATATTTCTTCATGAATTTAGTGTGAAAGAAATCCCAATTCACACGATCCTTCAATACCACAACAATCAAAGTATTCCACCACTAATATGTTGAGTCTTTCAATAGAGATGCTTCACATTTTAAACATTCAATGGATGTGCAAGACAGTTCATCAAAAACCCTCATAGTATTTTCTAACCAAAACTAGGATTTTTTTTACGGTCATCTTCAGCTGTTCAACTAAACTCTTCAATCCCATACTTAAAAATTTTATAAATCAGAGGCTTGCTTACATGTAATTGTTTTAAACCTTGAGGAAGTGAAGGTCGTTGAGCCATTGGGCTCGTTCTAACAAACTCAGAGAACCACTCAGACATCATTTGGAAAAAGGCTTCTTTTGCCTCACTTCCTCGGCCCTCAGCTATTGGTCCACTACTAGTTGCTCTGTGAATAGAGGCTTGAGCATTACTTTCAACCTCATCAGAATCAGCTTGGTTGGATGACATCTTTTATCTATATGAAAACATAATTCATTTTGAGTCATGAGATATCACACTATCAAAAGTTATATAATGGCATGTATTTCTAGACTCCATACATGCTATGTTCAGTATAAGAATCTACTATACCGTAGCTCTGATACCTCCAAATATAACACCCCTAGCCCGTCTATGTCACTGGATAATGGTTACAGAGCATTACCATATAGGCAGAAAACATTTGTCATCATAACATAAAATAAATTAATCTTATTAAAAACCAATCACTCATGTACATTTTGTCTCTAAATCAAGCCTTCGAGGCCCTAAAAATAGCTTAGAAGCAATTTCAGACTAATTTGAAATAATATAGAATTTTTAAGAAAAAGATGCAAAAATGTGAAAACAGGGTCACACTACCATATGGCTAGGCCGTGTAACAATCAAATAAGGGACACACGGTCATGTCACAGCTCGCGTGTAGCCACAGATGACCGTGTGTCGTAACTCACTGAGTTAGGTCACACGGTCGTGTTGTAGGCCGTGTAACTCTCTGAGTTGCCACACACGGTCTTGTCATAAGCCCTGTAACTCACTGACTTAAAACACTAGGATTTTACAAATGACACACGGTCGTGTAGCCAGGTCGTATTTTTCACACGGCTGTGTGATAGCCCATGTCCCAAGCCATGTGATCCAAAAATTTACCCTAAATGCAATGCCCCAAATTTGGGCCTAGAAGAATTGGGCTTTGGGCTTTGGATATTAGAAATTTTTTTAAGTGAGCGAGAAAATTATGTGGGCTTTGAGGGTTAATGAATTTGGAGTGTCTAGGGGTGTTGGAGAAGTCCTGGGATCAAGTAAGGGTACAGGAAAAATTTTGGTTTTAGCCCCAAGGGAACTATGACTTCAGCCAGTATGCCTCTTAAGTAGATTAAGAGAAAATAGGACACAAATGGGCTTGTCGTCCAGTGGAAAGTGGCGTCACTTAGGATCTATTAGGTGGCATGTGTGAAAGCTGAAGAGGTCCAAGGTTCAAGCAGTAGGAGTGTATTTTGGAATGTTTTATTTTGCATAGGTGGACGGCAAGAGTTGTGTTGGTTTTCTACTCTTGCCGTGGAGAGTTTGTAGGAAGTAGGACTGATGAATGTAGAGGAGATTTCGGATAAGATTAAGGTATTATCAGAGAGAAAAGATAGGAGATGAGGAGGGTGAAGTGTTGGGGCCAAATAGGACTGTGGGGGGAAGGTAGTTCGGCTTTGGCTATAAAAGGGGGGTGCCGAAATCCTTAAAAGGGGTTCTTGGAGTTTCCATCTTTCTTTCTTTTTTCCCCTCATCCTTATTTTCTTTCATTGCCAAATACCACCACCCCTGTTTGCTGAAATCCTTGTTTACCGAAACCCCTATTTATGCCGATTCTTTGTTGTTTGTTCCTCCACCTCAATTGATTATTTTCTACTCTTAGTCACGTTTGGAAGCCGAATCTTGTTCAAGTAGATATCTAAGCCGCAGGATCAAAGGAGAATTTTGGTAAGTGCTAAGTTAAACTTTTTAGTGTGTTTTGTTAAAAGCCGAAGGGCTATCTAACCCAATCCTTTTCGTTAACCTGTATTACTAAGGGTAAGGCTCAACAATCGCAAGCGTAGTAAGTAAGGATTGCTAACAAGTTGGTAAGTGTTCTCGACTCAGTCATGGTTTAGTAAATGGTCGAATCTAATGTGGCTGATAGGAGTGACTTATGAACAATATGGGTCACTTGGTTTTGACGATATAGTTGTTTGGGTGTAGATCTAGAGGATAATCGCCAATAGTAGCAAAAGAAAGGCTACTGGAACGTAAGGCACACGGTAAAGGTACGGTGAGGTTTTGGTTTTTGATAAGTATGTGTTAAAGCTTTGGTTAATCGCTAGTACTGTCAATTAAAGGTTCTGATTAAGGGGTTTGCAGCACGCGAGGTTACCAGGTGTGTACAAACACTACACACACAATATCGGCAATGCCGAAAAGTTGAAAAGCTGAAAGTGGCTAAATGGGCCAGGTGGGCCCTAAGGCTAAGTTTGATGAGTTTGTTTGGTTTGGTGTATGAATTGAATTTGTCAAGCATAATACTTGATCTAGAATTGTTTTGGGCCTAATGGGCCATAAAGATGTGATTTGGGCCCGATGGGCCGTAAAGATGTAATTTGGGTTTGATGGGCTTTATGGGGACGTAGACAAGTATGTTAGGGTTTATGGACTTAAGGCCTAGTTTGAACAACTCTTAAAATTTCATAAGACTTAATCTAATTAAACATGTCTGTGAATAAGTCGCTGGGTTAGAGTGTGGCAACGGACATACGCATGTCTAGGATTGGATCTAGGGAGAGCTTGGTACTTAAGTGGCCCTAGCGGCCAACCTCCTCTTCTCTGGGATCCTACCTAGTGCATAGTGTCTATTCACTTTAGCCGCGAGGACTTGTTGATGGGCCAAAGTTCATAACTAAAACCCGAGAGGGACCAAATACCCTTATATTTGTAAAATTACTAAAATACCCTTATATTTGTAAAATTACTAAAATACCCTTATATTTGTAAAATTACTAAAATACCCTTATATTTGTAAAATTACCAAAATACCCTTATATTTGTAAAATTACTAAAATACCCTTATGTTTGTAAATCACCAAAATACCCTTAGATTTGTAAATTACCAAAATACCCCTGTTTTGCAAAATTATCAAGATACCCCTATTTTGCCAAATTACCAAAATACCCTGGTAGTTTAGAATTGTGAAAATACCCCTGGGTAGTGAAATGACGAAAATACCCCTATGTGACGAATATGAGTTTATGGATGTTACTCGTGTGTTTTATGCATTCATATGATATTCTGCTTAGGATGCATATGGGCGGGAATTATGGTACGGAGGAAGATTTGAGGATCGCATAGTCGTATGGCCATGGATCCACCGGTGGCTTTAAGCCCATTATATGATTAGCAGCTTTGCTGCAACGTTAGGTAGTACCGCAACCGGGCTACCTTTGGTGTGTAGAGGATGGGTGGGTTGATTTAGCCCCACAGGTGTGTTATGGTTGGAAGGGAAATGGTGTGTGTAGCGGATGGATTTTTGGGGAGGGTTTTGCATTATTATGTTTGTATATGATACGATATGATATGATATGATATAAGGTTATTGTGGGCTAAGGCCCAAGACCATCGATTTTGATAGGGCTTAGGCCCAATGTGAATATTTGTATGTGATTTAATTGCCAAGGGTTGTACACACTGAGTTTCAAAACTCACACCCTTTTATTTAATGCTTTAGGTGATCCTGAATAGACGGCTTGACGTGGGAGAGGACTTGGAGATGGCCACAATACAAGCTGATCAAATGTTTTATTTTTTTCAAATGAATGTATTTTAAATACTTTGTTTTGTTTTTTTCCATTGGATTGTAATAAGGCCATGTAACTCCTAATTTACTTTAGATTTTGGGTTTTATTATTGTTTCAACTATCCGCTTAATAAATTTCATAAAATTTCTAAAGTTAACATGGTTTTCGAAATAACTTAACCTATGAATGTTTTCTAAAATATGGGCTTTTCAACATAACTTAACAAGATACAAGGGTTTTGGGCTTTTGGGCCTTAAATTGTTAAATGATAAAATCGTTTTGAAGTGTACCTTTAATGCGACATTCCAGACTCGGGCCTAACTTCTAGGCCGAGTTTGGGGTGTTACACTAAATTCATGCCATTTCAAGGCCAAACAAAATCTAACCAACCATTTCATTTGAGCACACATTCAAGGGAATTAACCATCATTCAAACACACCTAAACACACCATTTCAAACATCCTAATTCATCTAACCAATATGTTATTTAAAGGCACCAGAATTGTATCAAAACATCATGGATTAAACCAAAGTAACATAGCTACTTTTTAAGCATATAACCTAATTTAGTTATCTACCAAATCATATCACAAATGACCATGCATTTCAATTACCTAAAGGTGGTCAAGATGACCTAACTTAACAAGCATTGCAAGTCCATCAACCAAACATAAACTTCAAAGGCATATAAACATATTAAATCAACCATTTACACTTTCATGAACTACCATTACAAAAGGTCCTATACATGCCATATATAACCTTGGTCAAGTGACTCAAAAACTACCGAAATGGTTGTTGGATAGTGTGATAAGTCTCTGATAACCTTCCAACCAATCGAGCTTCCAATAATCTATAAAATAAAGGAAAGTAACTATGTATGCAACGAGTTCTTAGTAAGCTTGTAAAAACTTAAACATAATTTACCATTTCATTAGCACATTACATAGATTAAGCATAATATCATAACCAAGACCATAAGTGTAACAACCTATTTTTAGTTAAATCGGAACAGTGGTTTTGGGACCACAAATTTAAAGTCAAAATATTTATTTTATTATTATTTTGAGGTATACAACATGATAGTATGTGTAACACCCCAAACTCGGCCTATGCGTTAAGACCAAATTTGGCATGCCACACAATTCGAACTTATGTCCAGCCATCAATGCTTTTAATGAAAACAATTTTTTTAAAACAATTTTGAAGACGGAGTTTATCAAAAATCGAGATTTATTTGAAAACCATGATTTTAAAACATGAGAGTTTACAATTTGATTTTCAGAGAAATATTTGGTTAAAAACTTAAATAATTGGTTGAAATAAATTTATAAAAGAGTTTTCACGAAAATTTTACGAGTAAGTGATATTTAAGAAAAACCCTTTTTATACGTAAGTTTAAGAAAACATTTATAAGAATTAAATAGCCCCATTTAAGTAACTAAAACATAATAAAATCCATCCACGAATAAAAATAATACCAGAGGCCTTATTACATCGCAATTGAAATAGTACTTAGATAAAAGTACTTCAAAGAAATTCAAAGGTTTTATAACTCATCATTCGTAGTATGGCCTCCACACGAAGTCATCCCCGGCCCGAGCCTCCATCAATTACCTGAGAAGGTTAAGAAGAACAGGGTGAGTTACTAAGGACTCAGTGTGTAACTCACTTACCGTGATCATTGGGCCAAAACCATTTAAGAATTTAATTGGGCTTGAGCCCATTTACAAATGTGCAATATATATAAATCAAATATAAAAATAATGCATATGATATGCAATTCCCAACCAAGCCTAATTTCCATCCGCTACACACCACCCGTACCAACCAACACACCTGTGGGGATCAATCAACCCACCCCGCCAACAAACCAATAGCAGGCATTAAGCCAATTATAATATTTGTGGCAGAGCCACCGAACTAGATTGTGACAGAGTCACCGAATTAGATTTTGGCAACAGGCCTTTCTTCTCTTTATCAATTATCCCAACCCATGCAGTCATGTATATATATAATGCTTAGCAATATATTCATTAGGTAAATTTTAACAAAAGCCCATATTACAAGTTATCAATTTGGCCCATTAGTCAAAATAACAATTTGGCCCATTTAACGACCTAGTAAATTTTGGCCCATATAACAAATACCAAGCGGCCCACATAGCAACATATCACATTTGGCCCATAAAGGGTATTTACGTAATTCGGTCCGTAGGGACATTTCATAATTCAGCCCATTAGGGGCATTTTTGTAATTCGGCCCGTAAGGCATTTTCATAATTCGGTAATCGTACTCATTCAGGGTAATTCAGTAATCTTGCAACCCAAGGGTATTTCATAAATTTTACCCACCAAGGGTAATTCGTTTGGGCACAAAAATTGAAACTGTCTATCTGCATTATGCTGACTAAATTAACTATAACTCAAGTTAGAAAACTCAAAATTTAGATCCGTAAATTGTCCCTAAAGCTAGAATCATATAACTTTTTACTGTAATTTTTCCAGAATTTTTGGCTTAGCCAATTAGTACAGTTTATTCTTCAAAGTATCCCTTGTTTCACTGTTTGATAGTTCTGCCCTCTTTTCACAAAATCTCAGATATCTTATTCTACAGAACTCAAATACTGGTTTTGTTTGATCCAAATAAAAATAGACTCACTAAGGATTCTAATAATATAAACCATGTCCCGTAATTATTTTTCTACAATTTATAGTGATTTTTCCAAGTCAGAACAGGGGATCTCAAAATCACTCTAGACCAGTCTCACAAAAATCTAAAAATCTCAAAATATACTAATATTTTGCTTGCTTTGTTTCTTTTATAAGAAAATAGACTTAATTATCTTTCAATCCATATCTCCTTCACTTTCTAATTCAATTTCCACTATTTTTGGTGATTTTTCAAAATCACATCACTGCTGTTAACCAAAACTGTTTTGTTACAAAATATGGTTACCACTTTCGAACAAACGTACGCCCAAGTGGCCATAGATGCTGGTTTTCGGCTTTTCAGTCTTTTGACCGATTCACAGAACATTTCATGCAAACATTTAGAGAGGCATGAGATTACACATCCCATTTCAAACATGTATTCGGAAAGTAAGAGATTACACACCTGATTTCGGTAAGGACTAAACCTTCTTGATAGTCGGCACCTACGACACCCACTATTTCCGAAGGATTAACAAATAGAGAATATCGAGTGACTTTGCCCCTAAAAATAATCGATTAGTCGAAACTTTGATCCGATTTGCAACATAGCCGAATAGAGCTATAACGAAAAAAATCCAAGAAGAACATTCTTACCTTAACGATGATGAATCCGATTTCCACCGATTGACTTATTGTTATGGTTGATACACGGCCACCCACTAAGTTTCTATGATAGAGAAAAGATTCGAATGAGATATGGTATGATGATGGTCTCGATCCAAAAAGACCATCCCACACTTACATGTAGATTCGGCACAAAGGAAAATGGAAAAAAAATAACGATTCCAAAATATTGTACTAGCCACTTACCGACTAATCAAAGTGTGAGAAGAAGGAATAAATTCATTGAAAAGGAGATAAGTGTGGTGGAGGATTTGGCTATAAAGGGGAAGTTAAAGGGAATGGTGCTTAGTAACATTCGACCATGATGAAAATAAAAGGGAGAAAAATGTTTGAGAGATTTTTGTAAGAAGAAAGGGATGAAGAAAAGTATATGAAAATAAGGTGTTTAGGTTTCGGTTCTTTTCAAGAATGGAAGATGAACAAAGAAATGAGTTTGAGGCTTATGTGCATTCGGCTAAGAAGAGGAAAATGGAGAGAAAGGTTTTGGAGAAAAACAAAAAAATGACAAAATGCCAAAGTGACCAACTAGCTACCAAAAGCCATCCAAATTTTGGTCACCCCCAGCCCCTAAAACGTCCAAGTACATGGCCAAGAGAGTCAACCTTTGCCAACTATACTTTCCATAAAACATTCCTCAATTTAAGCATTATACTTTCCATAAAACATTCCTCAATTTAAGCCACTTGTTCCCCTACCTACCTTATCCTATTGATTCCTTTTCCTATGTCAATTCTTGTCTTAATCCATTAGCCACCTTGTCATAAAACCAAAAGTCCAACCTTCCAAAAATAAAGCTTGACCGACACATGCTAGATAAGTGAAAAGAAAACAAAAAAAATTTTAGTCACAAAAATGCATACCAAGGGATTCGAACCTCTTCCCTCAAGTAAACATACATGGCATCATATCTCCTTTACCACTTCCTCATCTTATGCTAACTTTTACTGTTTAATTACCTTAAGCATTTAAGGTTACTTGTTCCATTTCAATAAAATACTACTTACCAAAAATTATTCCAAGTCCAAATAAATCCCGAGCCTTCTCGAGACCATTTTAAACACACAAATGGAATCATTTCACTAGCTAAGCACCAAAATAATGCAACATATAAATACTCAATTTTTAGGGTATTACAATTCTACCCCCTTAAAAAATTCGTCCTCGAAATTTACCTGGTTAAAAGAGGTGAGGATATTGTTGCCGAATTACATCCTCAGGCTCCCACGTAGCTTCCTCCACTCCGTGATTATGCCACAGAACCTTAACCAACGGCACAGTCTTCTTCCTTAGCACCTTAACAACACGGTCTAAGATTTTCACTGGTTCCTCCTCAAAGGACAAGTTTTGCTTTAATTCCACTTCTTCCACCGGTACAATATGCAACAGATCCAATCTATAACGCCTCAGCATAGAAACATGGAAGATACGATGAATCTGACTCAACTCCGGAGGTAATTCAAGCTAATATGCCACTGGTCCTACACGCTTCAACACACGGTACGATCCAATGAACCTAGGGCTCAACTTGCCCTTCCTTCCAAATCTGAAAATCTTCTTCCAGGGTGAGACTTTCAGAAAGACCTGATCTCCCACTGCAAATTCAATATCCTTACGCTTCAGATCCGCATAAGATTTTTGTCGATCCGAAGCTTCCTTTAACCGCGCTCGAATCACCTTTACCTTTTCTTCCGTCTCAGATATCAACTCAGGACCCAACAACTGTCGTTCCCCCCATTCAGTCCAACAAGTAGGAGTACGACACCTGCGACCATATAACGCTTCATAGGGTGCCATTTGGATACTGGATTGGTAACTGTTATTATACGCGAACTCTGCCAATGGTAGGAAATCCTCCCAACTACCTCTGAAGTCGATTACACAACCACGCAACATGTCTTCCAAAATCTGAATTACTCTTTCTGACTGACCATCTGACTGAGGATGAAAAGCCGTACTAAAGTTTAACTTTGTTCCCAAAGCCTCATGTAAAGCTTTCCAAAACCGTGATGTAAACCTGGGATCCCTGTCTGATATGATAGACACTGGTACCCCATGCAACCTCACGATCTCAGATACATACAGCTTACACAATTTCTGCGGCGAGTAATCCATACGAACTGGTAGAAAATAAGCAGTCTTCATTAATCGATCAACTACCACCCAAACAGAATCTTTCTTAGTAGGTGTTAAGGGTAACCCACTAACAAAATCCATCGTTATCCGTTCCCATTTCCATAAAGGAATCTTTACCGGTTGCAATAATCCCGATGGTAATTGATGTTCTCGCTTTAACTTGTTGACAAGTCAAGCATTTCCCACAAATTCGAGAACCTCCGTTTCAACCCCGCCACCAATACACGCTCACGAAGATCCCGATACATCTTATTTCCTCCGGTGCATAGCATAAAGACTACTATGCGCCTCCCGTAGAATCATTTGTCTCAAATCTGAATCCATGGGCATACAAACTCTTCCACAAAAACATAACACGCCATCCTTGTTCAATCCAAAATCCCCTATTATACCACTTTCAACTTGTTGCATTAAAGGACCCAACTTTTCATCCGATAATCGCTTTTCCTTGAGTTGCTCCAACCACGAGGCTTCACCAAGTTCCGCTAGCAGATCGCCATCCTCAAACAAACCGAGATGAGCAAACATTGCTCTCAACTCGTGATACTACCTTACGACTCAACGCGCGCCACCACCACGTTAGCCTTTCCGAGATGGTACTCGATTGAGAAGTCATAATCTTTTAACAACTCCACCCATCTTCGTTGTCTCAAGTTCAACTCCTTTTGAGTAAGGAGGTACTTAAGACTCTTATGGTCCGTATAAATGATCGATTTCTCACCATAGAGATAGTGCCTCCAAATCTTTAAAGCAAACACCACTGCAACCAACTCCAAGTCATGAGTAGGATAGTTGACTTCATGCGGCCTCAACTGACGAGAAGCATACGCCACCACTTTCCCACTTTGCATCAACACACATCCTAAACCCGTATGTGACGCATCACAGTAAATGGTAAACTCTTTTCCAAATTTTAGATTGAATCGATCTTGGCGCTTAGTCAAAATCTTCTTCAGTTTCTCGAAACTTTCTTATTGTTTATCGGTCCACACATACGGTACTCCTTTTCGCAACAACTTAGTTAAGGGTGCAGCAATCAATGAAAAACCCCTCAATAAAACGTCGGTAATAACCAGCCAACCCTAGGAAACTCTGAATTTCAGCCACTGATTTCGGTGGTTTCTATTCCAACACAGCCTTTACCTTCCGAGGATCAACTCCTATTCCTTCGGCTGACACCACATGCCCCAAAAAGTCACTTCCTTCAACCAAAATTCGCATTTATTGAATTTGGCATAAAGTTGCTTATCCCGCAAAATTTGCAACACAATGCGCAAATGTGAGTCATGCTCTTCTTCATTCCTCGAATATACCAAGATATCATCTATGAACACCACTACGAACTGGTCTAGATAAGGTTGAAAGACTCGGTTCATCATGTCCATAAATGCAGCTTGTGCATTGGTCAAACCAAATGGCATAACCAAAAACTCATAATGTCCATAACGAGTTCGGAATGCCGTCTTATGAATATCCGCCTCTTTAACCTTGAGTTGATGATAACTCGATCTCAAATCAATCTTGGAGAAAACTGAAGCTCCTCTCAATTGATCAAACAGGTCATCGTTTCTCGGTAATGGATACCTATTCTTAATCGTCAATTTATTCAACTGCCTATAATCAGTGCACATACGCATCGAGCCATCCTTCTTCTTGACGAACAAAATCGATGCTCCCCATGGAGACACACTTGGTCGAATAAATCCCCGATCTAACAATTCTTGAATTTGAGCTTTAAGCTCCGCTAACTCTTTCGGCCATTCTATAAGGAGCAATGGACACCGGAGCCGTTCCGGGCAAAATTTCAATACCAAACTCTACTTCTCGATCTGGAGGTAGACCCTAAAGTTCTTCGGGAAAGACATCTGGAAATTCCTTCACCGTTCTCACACCTTCCACCGATAATTCCTTGGCATCCGAAGTACTAATGAAGGCTAGGAATGCTCCATACCCTTTCCACACCATCTTTTCTGCCTTCAAAGCAGATACCACATTTGCCAAAAAGTTCCTTCGCTCACCAATCAAAACTACCTCCTCATCATCCACAGTCCTTATCAACATCCATTTTTCAGCACAATCCAATTGCGCCTGGTGCTTCACCAACCAATCCATTCCCAAAATAAGATCGAACTCGCCAAAAGGCAATTCCATCAAATCTCCAGAAATATTTCTCTTTGGATTTCTAAGGGCACGTCTCTAAACAGTTTATTCACAATTACCGACTGTCCTAAAGGACTAAGTACCGTCATCTCTCTATCGGTAATCTCAGATCTAATATTCAGGTTTCTAGATATGGCACTAGCAACATACGAATGGGTAGACCCGATATCTATCAAAGCAGTAACAGGTACATCAAAGATGAAGAACGTACCAGTTATCACATCATTGCATCGCCATCTTCCCAACACCTAACCGCATAGACCAACCCCGGCTGTCTTGCCTCCGTGTTACCTCTAAAGCCATTTCCTCGACCAAGCGCACCTTGACCACGTCCAACACCATTACCACCACGACCTGGTCCACGGCTTCTCGGTGGCTGCTGAGTGCCTCTAGCTGGCTGAGCATCAGGGTTACGAGCTTCTGGAGTCGTATCGGTCCGTCGAGGGTAATTCTTATACTGATGGTCTTTGGAACCACATCTATAGCAGGCACCAATTTTCCTCCAGCATTCCCTGGGATGTCGCTTCCCACAGTCAGCACAGTTTCGACTCTGATTGGTAGTCACAGGTGCTCTAGCTTGAGCTGACTCATCATTTCGGGCCCTCTTCTGGAACCTTTTAGCAGAGCTCATGTACCTAATATCCCTCTTGCCTCTAACTCTTTCCCGGTTCTGGCGTTCTGAGTTCTTAGCCTCTTCGGCTATCTTGGCTTTCTCCACAGGCGAGGCAAAAGTTCTTACTTGTTGTGGGGCTATCAGTACCCGCAACTCATCATTCAGCCCATCTTCAAAGCGTACACAGCGCTCATGATCGATCGATACTATAGTGCGAGCATAACGGCTCAAACGAAGAAATTCTGCCTCGTAGGTTGCCACCGTCTTATTTCCTTGAACCAAATTCAGGAATTCCTTCCTCCGGGCATCTACATAACTTGTCCCAACGTACTTCCCTTGGAAAGGAGCTTTGAAGAAATCCCAAGTAATCAATGCAGCCTCGGTGCCTTCTCGAACCGTAAGCCACCATTGATACGCCTCGTCCCTTAGCAAGGACATAGCCTCTCTCAGTTTCTGCTCGATAGTGCACTCCATATCATCCATAATCCGCTCTACAGCCTTGAGCCAATATTTTGCAACATTCGGAGCTACACCCGAGACACCTCTAAAAACCTCGGCACCACTTGATTTAAGTCGTTCTGAGATTGATCCACGGATTGCTGGACCAGTTTTAACTCCAGTGACCCTTTCTAAGAATCGTAACATTGCTTGAGTCAAAGCATTATCCTCTCTCGTATGATCATGAGATCCAGTCTCACTCCCAGGTGACACAGGTGCATCCATTTCCGGCATAAGACCTGGCGCTTCAGACGCCACGCTAGCACCTCGGCCTCTACCACGGCCACGTCTACCATGTCCACGTCCACGTCCTCTAGTGCTCATATTGGGTATTTCGATTTAATCTAATTACAAGTTTTATGAATCAGTATACTATTTCAATATTTATTAACGATATTTTATGAGATATAAGAGGTAAAGTTGTTTTCGTAATCACTTCTCAATCTCTACCATTTTCAACACCTAAAACTAGAAGTTCTATCGTGTTCCTATGATTATATCACAATAATAAACATTCAATACTTGAGTACTTACTTGACTTGGTCCCGGATGCTCGTGGTGCCATACTGTCTTTAAAACATAAAGTCTAAAAATTCAAAAAAATTTCAAATGATATTTTTTGAACCCAAACCACAGCCGGGTTTTGAAACTGGCTCTGATACCATAAAATGTAACACCCCAAACTCGGCCTACGCGTTAAGACCAAATTTGGCATGCCACACAATTCGAACTTACGTCCAGTCATTAATGCTTTTAATGAAAACAATTTTCTTCAAAACGATTTTGAAGACGGAGTTTATCAAAAATCGAGATTTATTTGAAAACTATGATTTTAAAACATGAGAGTTTACAATTTGATTTTCAGAGAAATATTTGGTTAAAAACTTAAATAATTGGTTGAAATAAATTTATAAAAGAGTTTTCACGGAAATTTTACGAGTAAGTGATATTTAAGAAAAAAACCTTTTTATACGTAAGTTTAAGAAAACATTTATAAGAATTAAACAGCCCCATTTAAGTAACTAAAACATAATAAAATCCATCCACAAATAAAAATCCATAAAAATAATACCAGAGGCCTTATTACATCGCAATTGAAATAGTACCTAGATAAAAGTACTTAAAAGAAATTCAAAGTTTTTATAACTCATCATTCGTAGTATGGCCTCCACACGAAGTCATCCCCGGCCCGAGCCTCCATCAATTACCTGAGAAGGTTAAGAAAAACAGGGTGAGTTACTAAGAACTCAGTGTGTAACTCACTTACCGTGATCATTGGGCCAAAACCATTTAAGCATTTAATTGGGCTTGAGCCCATTTACAAATATGCAATATATATAAATCAAATATAAAAATAATGCATATGATATGCAATTCCCAACCAAGCCTAATTTCCATCCGCTACACACCACCCGTACCAACCAACACACCTGTGGGGATCAAGTCAACCCACCCCGCCAACACACCAATAGCAGAGATTAAGGCCAATTATAATATTTGTGGCGAGCCACCGAACTAGATTGTGACAGAGTCACCGAATTAGATTTTGGCAACAGGCCTTTCTTCTCTTCATCAATTATCCCAACCCATGCAGTCATGTATATATATAATGCTTAGCAATATATTCATAAGGTAAATTTTAACAAAAGCCCATATTACAAGTTATCAATTTGGCCCATTAGTCAAAATAGCAATTTGGCCCATTTAACGACCTAGCAAATTTTGGCCCATATAACAAATACCAAGCGGCCCACATAGCAACATATCACATTTGGCCCATAAAGGGTATTTATGTAATTCGGTCCGTAGGGACATTTCATAATTCAGCCCATTAGGGGCATTTTCGTAATTCAGCCCGTAAGGCATTTTCATAATTCGATAATCGTACTCATTAAGGGTAATTCGGTAATCTCGCAACCCAAGGGTATTTCATAAATTTTACCCACCAAGGGTAATTCGTTTGGGCACAAAAATTGAAACTGTCCATCTGCGTTATGCTGACTAAATTGACTATAACTCAAGTTAGAAAACTCAAAATTTAGATCCGTAAATTTTCCCTGAAACTAGAATCATATAACTTTTTACTATAATTTTTCTAGAATTTTTGGCTTAGCCAATTTGTACAGTTTATTCTTCAAAGTATCCCTTGTTTCACTGTTTGATAGTTTTGCCCTCTCTTCACAAAATCTCAGATATCTTATTGTACAGAACTCAAATACTGGTTTTGTTTGATCCAAATAAAAATAGACTCACTAAGGATTCTAATAATATAAACCATGTCCCGTAATTATTTTTCTACAATTTATAGTGATTTTTCCAAGTCAGAACAGGGGATCTCAAAATCACTCTAAACCAGTCTCACAAAAATCTAAAAATCTAAAAATATACTAATCCTTTGCTTGCTCTGTTTCTTTTATAAGAAAATAGACTCAATTATCTTTCAATCCATATCTCCTTCACTTTCTAATTCAATTTCCACTGTTTTTGGTGATTTTTCAAAATCACGTCACTGCTGTTAACAAAACTGTTTTGTTACAAAATATGGTTACCACTTCGAACATACGTACGCCCGAGTGGCCATAGATGCTGGTTTTTGGCTTTTCAGTCTTTCGACCGATTCACAAAACATTTCATGCAAACATTTAGAGAGGCATGAGATTACACATCCCATTTCAAACATGTATTCGGAAAGTAAGAGATTACACACCTGATTTCGGTAAGGACTAAACCTTCTTAATAGTCGGCACCTACGACACCCACTATTTTCGAAGGATTAACAAATAGAGAATATCGAGTGACTTTGTCCCTAAAAATAATCGATTAGTCGAAACTTTGATCCGATTTGCAACATAGCCGAATAGAGCTATAACGAAAAAAATCCAAGAAGAACATTCTTACCTTAACGATGATGAATCCGATTTCCACCGATTGACTTATTGTTACGGTTGATACACGGCCACCCACTAAGTTTCTATGATAGAGAAAAGATTCGAATGAGATATGGTATGATGATGGTCTCAATCCAAAAAGACCATCCCACACCAACATGTAGATTCGGCACAAAGGAAAAGGGGAAAAAATAACGATTCCAAAATATTGTACTAGCCACTTACCGATTGATCAAAGTGTGAGAAGAAGGAATAAATTCATTGAAAAGGAGATAAGTGTGGTGGAGGATTCGGCTATGAAGGGGAAGTTAAAGGGAATGGTGCTTAGTAACATTCGACCATGATGAAAATAAAAGGGAGAAAAATGTTTGAGAGATTTTTGTAAGAAGAAAGGGATGAAGAAAAGTATATGAAAATAAGGTGTTTAGGTTTCGGTTCTTTTCAAGAATGGAAGATGAACAAAGAAATGAGTTTGAGGCTCATGTGCATTCGGCTAAGAAGAGGAAAATGGAGAGAAAGGTTTTGGAGAAAAACACAAAAATGACAAAATGCCAAAGTGACCAACTAGCTACCAAAAGCCATCCAAATTTTGGTCACCCCACCCCTAAAACGTCCAAGTACATGGCCAAGAGAGTCAACCTTTGCCAACTATACTTTCCATAAAACATTCCTCAATTTAAGCATTATACTTTCCATAAAACATTCCTCAATTTAAGCCACTTGTTCCCCTACCTACCTTATCCTATTGATTCCTTTTCCTATGTCAATTCTTGTCTTAATCCATTAGCCACCTTGTCATAAAACCAAAAGTCCAACCTTCCAAAAATAAAGCTTGACCGACACATGCTAGATGAGTGAAAAGAAAACAAAAAAAATTTTAGTCACAAAAATGCATACCAAGGGATTCGAACCTCTTCCCTCAAGCAAACATACATGGCGTCATATCTCCTTTACCACTTCCTCATCTTATGCTAACTTTTACTGTTTAATTACCTTAAGCATTTAAGGTTACTTGTTCCATTTCAATAAAATACTACTTACCAAAAATTATTCCAAGTCTAAATAAATCCCGAGCCTTTCTCGAGACCATTTTAAACACACAAATGGAATCATTTCACTAGCTAAGCACCAAAATAATGCAACATATAAATACTCAATTTTTAGGGTATTACAATATGATTGGATAAAAATTTCGTTAAGAAATTTTAACGTTTGTATACTTAATTTGATAAGGACTAAATCACATAAAGTGTAAAACTTGAGTTCTATTAGCTAAATGTGTCTAATAGCTATGGAATCTTAAAGTATAAGTCCTTATATGGTTATTAGCCCATCAATGAGATAGTGGAGGATGTTGGCTTGTCATCTTGTGTAGATATGAATTTTTTTTAATGGTAAATTAGTAAAAAGATAATTAATGCTAAAATAAATAAAACCAAAATAAAGCTTTCATCTTTTATTTCCTATCTCTGCCGAATGTAGAAGAAAAACCTAGCCATTGTTGAGCTTGAATTTTCGTCCATCTTCATCTTTATCAAATTGGTATGATTTTTGTCCGTTTTTAATGATTTCTATGTTTTTGGAGTTGTTGTAGCTTAATCTAGCTAGCCCGGGGACTGATTTGCAAAACTGTTAAAGGTTTAGAGTTTTACCATTGATGAATGTATATGCATTTTGATGTTTGATGATAGAAAATGAATGGTTGTTGTTAGATAAACAACATTTGTTAAGTGATTTTTTTGATAAAATTGTCAATTAGGGATTAAATGGAGAAATGTGAAAATTATAAGGTACTTGTGTGTAATAATGAAAAATATGGGCTGCTATGGGAATAGGTAAAATTCTGCTAGCATGGGTATGGACTCAATTGCATGATTTTGCATTTTTATTAGCTGGGGACTAAATTGTAAAGAAGTCTAAAATTTAGGGGCAAAAGTATAAATTTTCCATAATATGAAATTTAGATTAAATTGAATAAAGTGATAATTGAATAAGCTAAATTTGATTATATATAGATCAAGAAAAGCGAAGTTCAAAATTAGACTGGGGGAAAAACAAAGTAGTGGATTGATAGCCCGTTTCTTTCCGTGTAAATCCGAGGTAAGTTCATATTTTAATAAGCATTAATTTAATTGTGATTTAAATTCTTTATAATTGTATTATTGATGAATATGACCTTACAGAAATGTTCGACGAAGAATTTGCTACGTCTTGACTGTCAGCTTGTGTGAGAAGACTCGTTGATAGCTTGAGAGTGAGCATTATATGAGATATGAGATTTAGATGGCTTCGGTCTTGTATTGGCACTTAGGGTGCGAGATTCCCGAGTATCCAATATTATTCCAAATGGTTCAATATGTATATTTAAGATATTAAAGGGTAAGAGATGGATACGTATCAGTGCAGGTACGTACTAAACCGTATAAGCATTGAAATCTATGAAGTTTATGAGTTACATAATCTACTATGTGGATGAACATATTATACTTTGTGATTAGGTTAAATTGTGGTATTTTATGATAGATAACTTAAATTGTGAATGAATGGTAAATTTTACTTATTAAGCATACGAGCTTACTAAGTTTTATAGCTTAGTCTTTTTATTTTTTCATAATTTATAGTGATTTCAAAGCTTGCTCTAATTGGGAGTCGTTGGAGATCTCATCACACTACCCAGTTGTCATTTTGGTACTTTTGAACTTGTGTATTTGGTTATATGGCATGTATAGGTGTTGTGGATAATATGGTCTATATGTTGGTGATAAGTTTAGCCAATTGATTTGGCTTGTAAATGATGTATGTTTTGTTTATGTGTATAGCCATGTGATTTGGCTTATTTTGGTTTACTCGATGATGTATATTTATGTAAATGGCCTTTTGTTATGTGGTGTATAAATTCCTATGTGAATGCTTGTTGTGAATTGGTATTTAAGTACCAAATGGTTGAATTTTGAGATATGGTATTTATGTGGTTTTAGGCAATATAATGCATTGTTGATAGTGACCATTTAGGTGATTTTGGATGTGAAATAGGTATGAAATTGAATGGCTAATTGTGATACATATGTGCCTTGTGGTTATTGGTATTGATATAGCATGAATTGAACTTGGTTTAGATTGGTTCAAATGCCTATTGAAGATATGGTCATATGCAATTTGGTTTGTGTATGTGAATGCAAATTTAGGTGAGAAAGATGGCTTGGAAAATAACCTATTTTTGTTCACACGGGCAGAGACACGGGCGTGTGTCTTAGCCGTGTGTGACACGCGGTCAAGTGGCATGGTCGTGTGTCCCCTGATGTTTAATTAGAAGCCAAGTCAATATGCTCCACACGACTGATCACACAGGCGTGTGACTTGGCTGTGTGGCTTAAGTCAGTGTACCCTCCAGTTTTCACAAGGCCTAGCACATGGCCTGACTGATATGATCTCATACTCGTGAGTTGATTCGAGTCACGGGTGTTCCCGATCGTAAAATTAAGAAGTATAGGTTTAGTTCTTGAAAGGGGTTGGAAACGAACAATTTGGCTTGAAACAAAAGGTTAAGTGTTTAGAGATGGTAAAGATAGACTCGGTTTAAGGCTAAAGAAGGAACCAATATTATATGGTAATATTGACCTACATCTTATAATAGCTCTTAAGTTAAAATTGGTGTTGAAAGTTTAACTGTGACCCACTATCTATGAGAGATAGGAACCAAACAGTATTGGTTGAACGCCACACTCATTGGAGTGATAAGTTCACAAAGGATTCAGAATTGACGCCACTAGAGTTAGCTAGATAAGCCAATTTGAGTCACAAAAGAATCAAAGAGAGTTGAATAACTCACAAAAGTTGTAATATTCATAAAAGGTTAAAAATTCTGAAATACGTGTTTTGAGCTTAATATTTATAGCTCTACAAAGGTCCAGTCGAATGAACAAATTGAGTTCAGATTAATTGAGCTGATTAATCTTTGAGTTCACCTGAATTACTCTCTTGGACTGATCGTCAGTTTGCAGATGAATTGATGTACTAAAGTTCAACCACGTACCCAGACCTTCTCGCTATTTCTTCCAAAATCGCGACGTAAACCTTGGATCTCTATCCAAAATAATCGAAATTGGCACCCTGATGCAAACCTGGTCGCATTATGGTACGATGCAACTCGACGCCATTGAGATTGGCCTAAACACGAGAGGCCCAAGTGCAAAATGAAATCCAATTTTAGTTTTTTAATTTGTGTGCAGGTTTTAATTGATCGAATTTGGGGTGGAAACCATTGCTGGAATAATCGAACAATAAAAGAAGTCCGATTCAAGTGTCCTATGCAATTTGGTACAAGCTCATTTAGTTCGATCATAGTTCATCCAAGCTCATTGAGCTTAACATTAATCAGTTTTAGCTTGAGCATTAACTTGCTGGAATATCTAATTCGGTTTCAGCTCAATTTTAGCTTTATTTAATTTATGCGTTTTTAAGCTTAAAAGTTGTTCGAATAAACTTTTAATGTGTTTAATTATTTTAGTGTAATTAATTAAGTTGTTTTAATTGTCTTTAGTTGCTTAAATAATTAGTTTAATTAATTAAGTTTTTTTTTAATTTTCTTTAGTTGCTTAAATAATTTCGGCAATTAATATGTTCCAGGTTAATTAAATTTGCTATAGCCATTTAACTTGTTTAAACATTTAACTTGATTAATTGTGATTATAGGTGAATTAATCAATGAACCAGCTGTTACATGGATTGGCATTAAAGGGAGAAATGAATGCAGCTGTTACGAAGATGAATTAAAGGCTAGCAGCTGTTATGAGCTTATAGAAGTAACCGTTTGAAGATTTTAATGGACAAGGAGTTGATTACACAAGCCATTCAGCTTCCAAACATTTTTATGTGTTAATGGCTGTTCCAATTCATCCATTTACACCTTGAATTAGTTTTCTTCAAGCATTCATATAAAGACGTTGTTCGTGTGCCAAATTTAAGCCAATTGTTATTACTGTCCATTCGGTTGCCCAAGAAGAAATAAAAGGCTGTTATAACCTTTTTAGCTGATCAAGCATTGATTCAAATTCATTCAGCTCATTAGAGCTAATTATTAGCTGATTGGGAAGATTGAATAAGCTGTTCATAGCCATTACATATGTTATAGTTTCTCAAAGGTCTTTTAGTTTTAATTAGCTTAATTAAGTTCATCAATAACTCATTTAAGCTGATTAGTTTGTGTCCATTCGGCTGGAACATGTTTAGCATATAAATAGTTTGTTTTTGTAATTATTTTAGAGATATTTAAAAAAAAAGGTTTAAAGGATTGAAATTCATTTGTTGCCAGAATTCATTACTCTATCTTTCCTGCCATTCGGCCACACTTATATTATTTTCCTTTTGTTTCTAGCCTACCCTTCATCCTGACATCATTTCTTACCCAAACCATCATCACTTTTGTAAGCTGACCCACATCGACTGACTGCTAAGTCAAAATAGTCCATTGTGAACATAGAGAGGCAGATTGAGTGGAAAAAGGCAAAAGTGTAGTGAGCCTATTCGAGTGAACAAAAGCCAAGTGAGTGAATTTTCTTTGGAGAGAACTAGTGAGGTTTTTGTTTGTGAGAACTTAAGATGCCAAGAAGTCTGGAAAGAAACCCAAACGAGGGAAGTACTTTTCAACCTATAAGAAATGTTGGTGGAGGCGTGCCAGATTTTACACTCCAAGCCTTCATGCACGAAATGGAACGTCTATTTGATCGAAAGCTCAAACCAATCAAGGAACGATTAGATCGAGTCAAGGAACGAGACCAACGGGAACGAGTTTCTTCAAGACAAGGGGCAGAAATAAGATCGTCACGAAGACAAATGTCCAATGGTTATTCGAGAAGAGATCCATACCGTGATTCTTATATGACGAGGAATTCGAGACAAAACAAAGTAAGCTTTGAGTTTGAAGCCTATCAAGGTGACGGATGAGAAAACACAAGTCATTCTTCGTATGCATCAAAGTACTTGTCTATGGAGAGTCAATCACAAAGAGGTGATCGTGTTTCAAATGTAACTCCGTCCATTTCTACCCAACGGAAGTCTACTCTTTCTGAACCTTTTATGTTAACTTCTTCGTGTAACGAAAGGAAGTAAGAAAAATAAATTGAGAGAAGAAAAAAAAGAAATGATAAAGAAAGAAATTGAAAGAAAAAGAGAGCTTGAAAGAAAAGAGAAAGAAAAAGAAAAAGAATGTGAAAAAGAAAAGAAAATTGAAAAAGAGAAAAAGATTGAAGAAAGAAAAGAAAGAGTGCGAGAAACAAGTGTTGTTGAAAATGAAAGAGAATTGATGAGTGAAAGTGAGATTTAAACAATGAACGAGATTACAGAAAAAGAAAGAAAGCCTAAAAAAGAAACGAGTGAAAAAGATGAAAGCGAACAAGAAAAAGCGAGGAATGTTTTTACTAACCAACCTGTGAGTTGTCCTCATATTGTTTCTTCTTTCCAGGTTTCTAGAGATTCAAATGACAAGTTTCAACTTCATTACCTTCCCGATGAGAGACGATTCCATCTGATCAAAAAAGGTAAGATTGAAAGTGAAATCAAACTAAAAGAGCTAAAAGGTAGGCAAGGTAAGGAGTTTTTAGCCATTGCATCATGGCAATCACATTTAAATGTTGTTGATAAAATTACCGATGAATATATTCTCAAAAGATCTCCTCACTTTAAATTGGTTAATTGTCATTCTTTGGTTGTTGTTAGTGATTTTGTTTTTAAAAGTGGTATGAAGAGTCTTACTGTTGATGATTATTGCGTTAACAAGTTTGTTGCTATAGTAGGAATGAATTGGCACAAACAAAATTTGACTTCATTGGGTAAGGAATTGACACCTAAAGCGCCTAATCTGCTCGTTTGTGTTGATAATGTGAATTTATTACTTTGTTGTGCAAAATCCCTGTAACACCCCAAACTCGGCCTATACGTTATGACTGGATCTAGCATGTCACATAAAAGGGTTGTTTAAAAGCTACGAGTTCGTTAAAATCCTCGCATTCTTTTTGAAACTTCAAACTTTGTTGTTTGTGAAATTTAGATTTGCTTTGATTGTTTTCTTGTAAAAATGTTATAATTATTTTCAAAAACTTTGTTTGTTTCTGAAGTTTAATTGAGAAATTGCGAAAACGTGATATTTTGAAAAATGGTTATTGACGTCTTAAGAAAACCCAGAGTTTAATCATTGTTAACTTAAAAATAGCTGAAATGAAAGTTTAAAAGGAAAATAGAATCCAATGGCCTTATTATATAAAATTAACCCCAAATTAAATAATCATAAAATAAAATAAAACTGAATTTACTAATTTTCGTGAAAAGTAACTCCAGTGTATGGCCACCACTGAGTCCTCATAGCTCCAAATCCTCTAACGCTGGGGATTACCTGTAGGATTAAGAGAAAGGGGGGTGAGTTACGAGAACTCAGTGTGTAATCCCCTAAACAGTCACTAACTGGGCCTGAGCCCTAACAGTATCAATCTGGGACTAAGCCCGATAATTGATCATTGTATTATGCGATGTCAAAGTCTTAAAATTTATAAAAAGAATGATCGAACCTAGAAACTAACTATGACAACGATTTGAGGCAAGCGCACCTATCGAACAATAGTATAGTTAAGGCAAGACCAGATTGTCGAAACCAAAGGAACCAAAAGTACTAATACTAACTTTCTTTTTATTATTTAGCCTAAGAATTGAATTTTTATCTAATCTAAAATTAACTAACAACTAAACTAAAGACTCTAAGACAAAGAAAAATGAAATTAGGAAAATAACTTTGAGGAAAAACTAATAGATTAGACGATACCCAAGGAAGAGTCCACCTAGACTTCACTTGTTATCTAACTCTGAACCAGATGATTTATTCATTTGACTTGATCTGTAAGATTCCCTAAGTTATATCAATCCCTCTCTCAAGGCGACTAACGTCTAACCCTAGGTTGATTAATTGAAATCTCTTTCTAATTAAAACCCCTAGAATTGCATTAACTCGATCTATGGACTCCCATATTAGGTTTCACCCTAATCCGGCAAAATCTCGTCACCCTATCTCTAGGCATGCGATCAACTCCGCTTAATTATGCTAGATCTACTCTTAGGTAGGGACTTTTGCTCCTCCACCTAAGCACATCATACTTGAATTAATATCCTAGAAATATCAACACAAGAATTAAGAACACATAATTAAGAACAAGTCAAATATTTACCATATAGTTCAGCAAACAATAACAAGATTTATCTTAGGTTTCATCCCCCTCAGGTATCTGAGGGTTTAGTTCATAATAATAAAAGAAAACATCTCAGAAGAAAAGATAAAACAAAACATAAGAAATCCCTAAAACCCCCTGAAGGAATTGAAGGAGAGATCCTCCGTCTTAAGTATGATTCTAGCTTCTTGAGATGAATCAACTGGCTATCTTCGAGTAAATCCCCACAAGTCTGCCCTCTTGGCCTAGCTGGACGTCCCTTGACTAAAGCCTTGGGTTCCCCCAACAAAAGCCCTGGCAGAAGGCTTCTGCCGAACTCCTCGCTTAAATTGCCCCCTAGGGTGTTTATATAGGCTTTGAGATGCCTTACTTGGCCTCCAAGTATCCTAATCCGAATAGGATTCCTATTTGGGTGTTTATATAGACTTTGGAATGTGTTTCTTTACCTCCAAGTATCCTATTCCGAGTAAAACTCCCCTTAGCCGCAGCAGGGACACGCCCATGGCACACGCCCTTGTAAGTCGTGGCTAGGCCGTGTTCGAGACTGCTGAATAGGGTACGGGCGTGTTTGAGACTGTTGAATGGGGCACGGACGTGTGGTCTTGGGCCCAGGCCGTGTGGATTTCGTGATATGGCCCATTTACTCCATTTTGGGCCCGTTTCTCGTTCTTTTCATCATCCGGTGCTCTTCTGAGTATAAAACGTGAAAACAAAGGATTAAGAGTACCAAATTACATAATTCAAGGCTTCATTTATCCAAAAGCATGCTAAATGTGGGTTTAAAATATGTTACTTTTATGGTTTATCAATAATCATGGTAATGCAATCCAACTAATCACACCCTCGTACCAACCAATCTTCATCTGTGAGGATCAAGTCAACCTACCTCGCCAATTACACCAATATTGCAGACAAGCTGCTAATCACGATATTTGTGGCTGAGCCACCAGAAAATAATAGTATATACGTGGCATAGCCACCAAAACAATATGTGGTAAAGCCACCAGGCTACACTTCCTCCAATCATCAAACCTAACCCATGCAACATGATATGAATGCAATGTATTACAAGTATAGACAGTATAAATAAAATCACATACACGATATTCAACCACAATCGAGGGTATAACAGTCATTTTCTCACATAAGGGTACAATGGTAATTTTCACCCCTTTGGGGTATTTCAGTAATTTTACCCATCGAGGGTATTTCGATAATTCACCCACTAAGGGCATTTTGGTAATTTACCCTCTAGGTGTATTTCGATAATTTACCTTCTAGGGGTATTTCGATAATTTACCCACCAAGGGTAATTCGATAATTTACCCATCAAGGGTAATTCGATAATATACCCCTCGAGGGTATTTCGGTAACTTTGTCAACCCCTCAGAAGGTCTACAGTCGCCTCGAGAGACTTCAAGTATTCTAAACAGAGATAATGAAGCGAATGGGCCTAAGGCCCATTCTCGGTCCAAGTGAGCCCACACACTCGTGTGGCCCATTTAGCCCAAATCTAGCCACAGATATGAGATTCACATAGACTAGTCCAATATCTACTACACAATCATACAATTTATTCATATGGGCCCACGGGCCTATTGGCCCCATATGGCCCATTTCGGCCCATCGACGCCCAAACAGCCTAACCCACAAGAACACTCATGATGGCCTCAACTATCGCGTCAAAGCCCCCACACATGCGCTCGCACGCTAGTGTGGCTACCATTGCCGTGTGACCAGCATTTCGGCATTTGCCGCTCTACAGCTAGAGTAGTGTGAAATACACACCTGATAGGAATCTGAAGCTGCTAATCCGCGCTCCGAGCACTCCTATGCCAAAACTCCCACCAAGGTATCCTTACTCTCCTCATAGATTGCTCTATTTAAAGCTAGCTGCTCACCTTCCCTCTTGCTAGCTTCCCGATGTGGGATCCCTCCTTCAGCAGAGTTTAATTCCAACACAAACTCTGGCCGTCCCAACTTAGCAAAATAAATATCCGTTTTTGCTTGCGATGGGATTCGAACTCAGGCTCCCCTATAACTTAATTACGCCGCTAGCCACTAGGCCACAAGCCCCTCTTGTCTAAAATCATGCGCAACTAAATATAAATCTATGGGCCAAAGTCTAAGTTCACTTAAAAATAAATCAAAATGAAATGCAAGCGCCAAGACTTGAACCTTGGACCCCTTGCTTCCTTCTGTGGCATCATTCCTTGTCTCCCATGTGGCACCATCTACCACTAGACCACTACTCCTTTTGTGTCATTTTTCTCCACATTTTATTCTTAAAGCCTACTTACTAACTCCTAGGGTTTTATTCGCCTAAAACCAAAATTTTCCTAAAGCCCAAGTTTGATCCCGGGACTTCATAGAAGCCTCCTAACCATCCAAAATCACTCACCTAATAGGTCCAACTTGCATTAGTGCCATTCTCTTATTCTCAAAGATTTTAAATGCTCCCATGGCCAAGGCCCAATAAGCCCAATTCTACTAGGCCCAAATTCGGGTCGTTACAATCCCCATGTTTGAGCAAGTCTGTTCGAATGAGATTTACGATGTATGATTTGTTTAAATATGTACATACCCAAATTCTCTTTGTTTCACTTGTGTGAATTGTTGGTGATTAAGAAATTCATGCTGCATTTTGAAACGAGTGAATAATATTGTGTGTTCAAACCGGGAGTTTATCATCCTGGTTCAACATTGAGAGAGATCGAGCCTTACAAATTTTGTGAAGATAAGTGTGAGCACAATGTGTGTTTAATTGTTGTTTGGACTTTAAATAAGAAAATGAAACTTATGCATCCTGATTACAACTTTGAATTGATTCCTATTTCTTCTATGTGGTTGTACATGAAATTCTTGATTCATCTTGAAAAGGTAAGGCCAACTCCTGTTTTTGGTCCCGGCATAGAAATTCTTGAAATAATAAACCCGAGTGTCAACAACGTTTCAGAAAGATCCTTCGAGTTCATCATCCATGTTGTCACTAACCTCTTTGATTTTTGTGTAGTTTCCTTTTTGAGTTTTGTGTAGTTTCTAGGTTTGTGACGATGAAATTTTTTTTCGAGCAAATGGCCCGATCTGAGGACAAATCGTTTTCAAGAGGGAGGGTATGATGCGAACCTTGTCGCATCCAACCGTCTCCAAAATGTCACCTCTACATTGTTGACACTCGGGTTTATTATTTCTCACACTACTGACCCTTGACACTAAAGTAGCTTGAGCTTTAGGACTTGAATATTGCTTCCCATGATCTCTATTAGCTTATCCCACTAAAACATTCGGACAACTATACGAATCCTGTGATTTCTTTGATGAGAATTGATATGGTTTACTCATTACTCTCATTTTCGAATCTCTAGCCTTGAAATTAGCTTTTTTCTTTTCTTTGCCCAATTCCTCGGCTTCGCAAGCTCGGTCAACTAAAACAACAAATTCTTTTAATTCTAGAATCCTGACTAACAATCTGATATCTTCATTCAATCTATCTTCGAATCTTTTACACATAATTGCCTTGGTGGACACATTCTCGAGCATATTTACTAAGACTTACAAACTCTCGGTCGTATTCAGCCACAAACATACGACCCTATTTCAATTCCAAAAACTCTTTGCATTTTTGATAGATAAACCGTTGACTGATGTATTTCTTTCTGAACTCAGCTTTAAAGTATTCCAAGGTAACTCTTTCTCTCGGTGCCACGGATACCAAATTATTCCACCATTGATACGCAGTGTCCCTCAAAAGTGATATGGCACATTTTAAACACTTAGCCGGTGTGCAAAAAAGTTCATCAAATACTCGAATAGTATTTTCAAGCCAAAACTCGGCTCTCTCAGGATCATCATCAACAGTAGCTCTAAACTCTTTGGCCCTGTATTTTTGAATGTTATCAACTGGTGGCTTATTCAATCTAGAGGTTCCAAACCTTGAGGAACTACGGGGATCGGTTGGAGATTAGGTAGGGGTGGAGGTTGTTGAGCAGCCGAATTTGTTCAAACAAACTCCGTAAACCACTCATTCATCATCTAGAAGAAGGCTTCTTTAGCCTCTCCTCCCTGGCTATCCGATATGGGTCTCGACTCGAATTGCGCTACCCCGTGAATGGAGGTAGGCGTATTACTTTCAACATCATCAGCTACAGCTCGATTGGGATCCATTTACTATACAAAAACACAATTTCAACTGTCAGGAGATATCACACTATCACAGGTTATATATGGCATGTATAGCTAGACTCTCACTTACACTACGTTAGTCCAAGAATTGACTAAATTGTAGCTCTAATACCAATAAATGTAACACCCTTCACCCATATTTAATGCCAGAATAAGGTTACTTAGCATTACCAAACTTATTAAACAATTAAACATTCATTTCACAACATTTTCAATTTCCAAATAATCATCATTCAACAACATACATATTTCGCTTAGTATAAGCCTACGAGGCCTAAAATATGTATTCGGGGTGGTTCGGAACTAAACCGATAACTTAGGAAACCTTTGGAACACTTAGAAAATTGTTGCAAAATACAGGGGACACATTCCCATATGGCCCGACTGTGTGTCTCACACGGCCAAAGACACGTTCATGTCACAGGCTGTATGGACATTCAAAATGGGATCACATGACCGTGTCCCAGCCCGTGTCTGACCCCATGTAACTCTTTGACTTGGGTCACACGGCCAACACACACGCCCGTGTGCTAAGCCGTATGGAGCATATTGACTTCATTTTTAATTCAACACCAGGGGACACATGGCTGTGTAACTTGACCATGTGTCACACACGGCTGAGACACATGCCCTGTCTTTGCCCGTGTAGAAAAAATAAGCTATTTACCAAGCCAATTTGCCACTCAATCATGCACACACCTACACCAAACCAAATGGCACCAAGACATGGCATAAATAGGCATTCAAACCAATTAAATCAAGCCAAATTCATGTTAGTTCTATACCATCATCCAGGATACACACAAGTCACAAAATTGGCCATTCCATTTATACAAAATTCACATATACAATTCAACTAGTTAGACACTTTCAAACATGCACAATTATGCTCAAACTCACAAGCAAGTAACTTCTCCAATATCAACCATTTGACAACCACAATATCTATAATCCACAAGCATCATATATCCATCCATAAACTCACAACACAAGCCATATACACATATATATACACAAGAATACCAACCAAATTAAGCCAACTCTCATGGTTATATACAAAACTAAAAACATTTAACATTTACAAGCCATTCCAAATGACCAAAGTCATTACCAACTCATGTACCAAAATGATCAAACTCCTATACATGCCATATACTTAAAACACTTAAGTTTAAAAGTACCCAAGAGATAGTAGGATAGTGTGATGAAGTCTCCAACAATACCCGAATCCGAGCTAGCTTTGATTTCACTATAAAACATGGAAAAACTAAAAAAAGTAAGCTATAAAGCTTAGTAAGTTCGTATAATATTTAAATTAACTCATCATATATACTCAAATTAAGCAAATAATACATAACATAACAGATTTTATAATGAATCACCAATCTACCTCTTTTACATTCACAAAGTTAGATTTAACTTTCATAATTTCTCCTCATTTCAATGTATTGCTCGGTTCATATACGTATGTACCATCCCGTATCAAACCCATACTCATCACATCTTTGTTATACCCATTTAACCATTCAGAATACTATTAGATACTTGGGAATCCCGTAACCTAAGTGCCATATACATAGTCAAAGTTATCTCAATCTCGTATCACATATAATACTCACACTAGAGCTATCAACGGGTTTGCTCACACAAGCTGACGGTCATGATGAAGATACACGGTGCTGCTCACACAAGCTGACGAGTATTCGTAACACATGCCAGATAACTCAGCCATTAGTAGGACGTACAGACCAGCACCCAAATCACATAACCCCTAATGACATGTCATTTGTATCTTAATCTATTCCTAAGGTTCAATGGGGATTTCTCATTTGCCGAATCGTCGTCGATTATGTCCGCAATGTCGTATTCACAATTTATGCAATATCAAAGCATTTAAAATAAAAATATAATAATTCTTATTACATATGAACTTACCTCGAATGCAAAAATGATGAATTAAATCGATTAATCCAAAACTTTATTCTTTCCTCGATCTAAATATGTATTTCGCCTTTCTTAATCTAAATGTAATCAAAATTAACTTATTTAATTATCTCTCTATTCAATTTAATCCAAAACACACATTAAGAAAAATTTACATTTTTGCCCCTAGCATTTTAGCATTTTTACAATTTATCTTCATTTCATAAAATTGCAAATTCATGCAATTCAACCAAAACCCATGCTAGTCTAATTTCAATTAGGTCCATAGAAGCCTATATTTTTCATTTATTACACAATTTAACCATAAAATTTACACATTTCACAATTTAATCCCTATTTGGACATTTTACTAACTTAACAAATGCTGTTTATCTAACAATAAGCATACATTTTCTATCATCAAACATCAAAATACACATAGATTCATCAATGGAAAAACCCCAAACCTTTAACAATTTTGCAAAATAGTCCCTGGGCTAGCTAGACTAAGTTGTAATGATCTCAAAAACATAAAAATCATTAAAAACGGGACAAAAACCATACCTAATTGAGCAAGAATAGCATGGCTGAATGAAGGATATTAAAAATGGTGTTTCCTTGCCCTAGTTCCGGTTGAAACATGAAAAAGAAAAGATGGTACTTTGTTTTATTTCATTTATTCTAACCTTAATTTCTAAATTACTTAATTAACCTTTATTATGAACTATTAAAAATACTTAATGCATGTCCATAAAAGAACAATAACATTAAAAATGGTATATTTACCACATAAGGACATTTACTTTAAGATTTTATAGCTATTTGACACCTTTAACTATTAGAACACCACTTTTGCACTTTACGCGATTTAGTCCTTTTTATCAAAATAAGCATTCAAATAATAAAATTTCAAAACGAAACTTTCACACAATCATTTTATCATACTGTAAGTATTAAAATAATAATAAAATAATTATTTTGACCTCAGTTTTATGGTCCCAAAACCACTATTCTGATTTGACTAAAAATGGGCTGTTACAATTATTGTGATAAAATTCTGCAAACTCTTCCTGAACTATTGTGTCAACAATCTCAACAGTGTGACATTCTTCATCTTTATCTGCACACTCTATAGCATTGAAAACATTAAAGGTTATCTACTGGTCATTAATTCTCATTGTTAATTCACCTTTTTAAACATCAATTAATGTTTTACCCATTGCTAGAAAAGGTCTCCAAGTATGATTGGTACCTCTTTATTAGCCTCACAAACTAGAATAAAAAAAATCTACTGGAAATATAATTTTTTCAACTCTTACCAACACATCTTTGATTTTACCTTCTAGATGTGCATATGAACGATCAGCTAATTGCAATGTGACAGTTGAACATCTCGCCTTCCCTATTCCAGCTTCTTGAAAATAGACATAAGCATTAGATTTATACCTGCACCTAAGTCTCATAATGCTTCTGTGACACCCCAAAATAGGACCTAGGAGTTTTAGGGGTATTTTAGAAGTTTTGGCCTATATAAGCTCAGAATTTCATAAGGTTAGTACTCGATAATGTTTTTGACATTTGCATCTTGGCTATTAAATCAATTTTTGAAAAAGTGTTTTAGAAGCCCTTAAATTTTAAGAAAGGACTAATTTTTAATAGAGTCAAAAAAAATGAGCATTTATGTGGCAATTAAACCAGTTTTTAAAATTGAACATATTCTCCCACTTTCAGCCTAAAGTCACGATAGTTGTTCTTCAAGTTTGTGCTTGCCGCCCCTTATTCTTTTCCTCACTATTCCATTGGATTTTTATTCTCAAACAACAATACCTTGATTTTCTATCATTCCTAAGTCAATTATAATGAAAAGTCCCCAAGAAAAGCACTCAAACTCCATAAATTTCATCATCGTCTTCAAATGTGGGTTTTTCAGATTTACATCAAAACTTGTTCATTCTTTCAGAAAAAGGTAATCATTTATGTATCCATTCATTTTTAATTTTATTTAGACTCTAAAACTGAATTATTAGCCCTCAAATCGCATGTTTTAAATAAAAGTCAAAAATCAAACCATGAAAGGTGGATTTCAAGATTTTGATTCAAACATGGTTTCAAAGTGTTTTTCAACTTTTTTTAGCATGATAAGAAGGTTTTTAAACTTATGTTGAAGTTTCATTAATGATTTCTCATGTTTTAAAGAATTTTCTGAAAATTGCCTAAAAGATGTCAAAAAATGTTGATACCATTAATTGTGTAGATTTTTCTAGTTTGAAGGTTGAGAATTAGATGTGGATGATTAAGTAGATGAACAAAACTGAATTTAGGCAAAAAGTTTGAGTATAGACCGAGATATTAGAATTTAAAGTTTGTTGTGTTAATAGCTTAAGTTACATGGGAACTTAGCTTAAAGCATGTGTGTTAGTTACTTAGAATGAATTTTGGTGGATATTTGACCATGGTTGTTGTGTGATTTATGTGTGTAAAGCTTTAGATTCATTAGAGTTTGCTACAAGCTAGGTAAGCGCTAGTTGAGCTTTTGACTTTCGACTAAAGCATAAAGTGGTGAGTGTATGGAATTGCTACTCGTAAAAACAAGTCATGTGTTAATTGGGAATTTAGATGTAGCCTAAACCCCTACTCTAAGTTTTGAGTGTAAATTTCCTTGAAATTCATAATCATCTTGTGATTTTGTGGTTATTTATTGTGCATGAAAAATGGTATGCATATAGTGACTATTGTGTAAAGTGCAATCATATACATGAAATGAATGTGTAATATATATGATGTATGACTATGCTAGAGTTTTGCAAAAGATGGTAATATGCAGTGATAGTGCACAGATAATCGATAAGTAATATGTGTTATTTTTGGATATTTTGACCTTATGATATTGGAACCATTGGATATAGTTACATGCCATAGGATTGTGAGTACTCACTTATATATTTAGTGGTTTTGGGTGTTGAGGCCTTGAGACATGTTTGGAGGGATAAGGGAATGAGAGCTAAGCTACATTCAATGAGACAAGTGAGGGGTAATAAGGAGAGCGTTAGCTAAATGCTTCACTTTTGGGACATGTTGACTCTATAAGTCTATGTGGTGTAATAGAGATCCATGGATCTGATGCGTGATGATAGAGCTCACTATGTGTTTCATAACACAAGTACCATCTTATCCCAATTTATCATATTTTATGTAATCGTGTGGAATATGTTCTATGCTTGAATGAGTATGTATGCATTGTGAGAATGAACTATTAGATGATGCATGATTTAATAGTATATGATGTTGGACTTAGGAAAAAGGTACTTGTAAGTAATTGATTGGTTGTGTTGCATAATGACATGTTTGCATTGTGGAAATTCTTTACATTCACTGAACTTGTTGAAGCTCAGCCCCTCATCTCAACATATGCAGATTAGTGACGTCACAGCATGGATAGTGTGGTTTTCACGGGAGTGATCCAAGGAAGACTGGTTATTTATCGTAAGTGAACTATTATTTTTATTAGTATTGAGGAATTAGGCAATGTGATAAAACTATTTTGGGTCTTTGATTTTTAACCATTTTGATTTGATTTCTTAGAATATGATGCTATTACTATTACTTAGCATTGTAGACAATGAAGTTGGCACGATGATATTTGTTTGGACTCATTTTTGGTATTTTGAACCATTGGTTAAGTCGTGTGAATGGTTATTTAACTTAGTGGTTGATGCGTGATACTTAGAATCTAATTTGGAATGAGTTCAATGCATATGTATGTTGCTTTTTTAGCTTCAGTAGTAAAGGTACCGATATTCAGGTTTTAAGCTTGAGACCTCTATGTTTTAAAATGTATAGGAAAATAGAATAGAGATTTTGTATCAATACCTTTTCTTGAGTATCGATACTCGGGGCGAAAGTATCAATATTTTGTAACTGGTATCGATAATTTTTGATACTTTAGGATTTTGGCTGAAAATAGTATGCTCATTTTGTATCATTTTTTCAAGTGGTCTAGATACCACCTAGGGAAAATATTGATACATGGATGTCTGTATCGATACCTACGAACATTTTTATGAAATTTTGCTAATTACCCCTTATGCAGGCTGTGTGTATGACCGGTTAACGAATGATTTGCATGTAAAAATGTTAATTAACTATTTGGATGACTTAACACTTGTATGGGTTAACAAAAGATGATAAGTTTGATTGAATCTAGCTTCCTATTCGATGTACATGAGAGAACACAGTGGTGTGACATCCCATATCTAAGCTTGTAAACCATGCCAGATATAGGGTATTATACTTGGTGGTATCAGAGCTCTAGTTTCAATAACTCTTGGACCTAGGTGATTGTCTTGTGTTTGTTGTTTCGAAAATCTTAAGTCTAAATTTCCCTATTTGCTTGAAATTGTTGACATAATACTAATTGAATTGCATGTGGGGTAAGAATGGGAACACATTGCCTTTAATCGTAAAGTTTGTTTGTTGGAATGAAACTTGGATCATTCCCACCACTCACACCGTTTATTATTTTTGTGTGTATGCTACATTATTAGATATGCCTCCTTTACGTGTTAATGTAAAAGCTAGTGCTCAAGAGGATGGTACATCCTCTGCACTTCTTGTGCCGCCGCATAGAGTGAATAGACCTGATCAGGGTGTAGGCCCTCTAATGGAAACCGTGATAGGAGCGTTTCAATGGATTGCTGGTGCTAACCCTGCACCTGCACCTACCAATCCTACACTAATTAATCGAGGATTATTGCTTTAATGTCTTCGGGTGTTGGGTGGTAAAGAGTTTTCTGGAGTGAAAGGTACTGATCCACCCATACCTGAGTACTGGTTGGAGGGAGTTAAAAGGATCCTCGAGTAGATGTCTTATTCTAATGAGGAGAAGTTGGGTTGGGTTGTGTCCTTACTGACGGTGAGGCTAAGCAGGTACGATTACTGATAGGTTGACTTGGAGCTACTTTCTCGAGGTTTTTAAGAGGAAGTATATGGGTGATTAGTATATGGAGGCTCGTAAGCGTGAATTTTTAGACCTGATTCAGGGTGATTTATCTGTGATTAATTATGAGGCTAAGTTTGTGTGACTTAGTCAGTGTGCAGCTGAGATGATTCTTTATGAGAGGGATCATTGAAAGAGGTTCTATTTTGGGCTAAATCACGAGATTTGAGTTTATTTGGTAGCCCAGCCTATAGAGATGTTCGATGAGCTAGTTGAGAGGGATAAGGTTGTGGAAGAGACCTTAGCTGAGTCGCCTCATTCTGTGGTTACTGATTCTGGCAAGAAAGCTTTTGAGAGTAGAGGAGTTACCTAAATAAACATATTTTAAGTGTGAAGGTAATACCTTGAGTTCTAATTTAGGTGGCTCCTCGATTGATGCTTTTGGCTACATGTAATCTCTTTTCTCTAATTCCAAAGATTCAAAATAGGATTGCGGATTAAATCCCTTTTGATTAGCATCTAGCAAAGCTAAGTATTTATCCTCCTCTTCATCATTTTGGGGATTTAATGTCAAAATTCTTTCCAGTGGGTCATCAACACAGTTAAGTTCCTTCTCTACTATTAATTCCTCTAAATCGGCTATTGCAGAACAATCATCCATTGTGTCAGGAAATCGCATTGACTTAAAAACATTAAATGTTACCTGATCATCCTGAACACGCATAGTCAGCTCCCCCTTTTGCACATCAATAAGAGTCCTTCCAGTTGCTAGGAATGGTCTTCCTAGGATAATTGGCACTTCTTTGTCTGCTTCAAAGTCTAGAATTACAAAGTCAGCAGGGAAGATAAACTTATCTACACGTACCAATACGTCCTCGATTTTTTCCTTCTGGGTGTGCTAAGGATCGATCTGCTAGTTGAAGTGTAACTGTAGTTGGTCTAACTTCTCCTATCCCCAACTTCCTAAATATTGACATAGGCATCAAGTCGATACTTGCACCTAAGTCACATAATGCTTTACCACAATAGTGTGACCCAATATTGCATGGTATGGTGAAACATCCAGGATCCTTCAGTTTTGGAGGTAGTTTGTTCTGAAGATATGCACTGCATTCCTTTGTCAGAGCTACCGTCTCAAATTCTCCAAGTCTTCATTTCTTTGACAATATATCTTCCATGAACTTGACGTAGTTCGGCATTTGCTCAAGTGCTTCGACCAATGAGATGTTGATGTGAAGTTGCTTGAGTACGTCAAGGAACTTCTTGAATTAAATCTCTTGCTTTGGCTTCTGAAGTCTTTGAGGGTAGGGTGGTGGTGGTTTCATTACTGGAACTGATTCTGGTTGATTTGCCTTTGGTTGTAATTCTGCATCTAACGAAGTTGTGTGATGATCAGAATTGGCTGGTCCTGAGGTTGCTTTGTTGGGTTTTGTAGATTTCATTTCTGGTGAAACGGGGGTTTCAACACTTGGTTGAACTTTTTCTGAGTCTTGAGCATCAGCTTGATCCTTTTCAATTTCGACAGTGTTGGGCTCTACTATCTTCCCGCTCCTCAATTGCAACACTTTGCAATGCTCCTTCCCTGGATTTCTCGAATTTTCTGTGTCACTAGGTAAAGCATCTTGTGGTCGGTTCCTAAGTTCAGTTGCAAGCTGGCCCACTTGATTCTCCAAATTCTTCAATGTAGCTGCTTGGCTCTAGATTAAAGCCTCATTCTTTGCTAGATGTCTTTAGCAAACTCTCCAAGCTATTGGATGCTTCAGCTTGAACTGGTTTCTGAACTTGTTGCGGAAAATTAGGCGGCTGGGTTGGTCTGGGTAGGGTGTAAGTGGTACTGGTTCTAGCCCCTTGGTTACTTCAAGAGAAATTCGGGTGGTTTCTCCACGATGGGTTATAAAAGTTGGATTGCAGGCCTTGCCTTCCTTGGTTTTGGTTCTGATTGCCCATGTAGTACATAGATTCTGGGTTCGACGGACATTCTTCAAACAAATGTCCCTCCCCGCAATAGACACATGCTATATTCTCAAATTAATTAGTTGGCTGTGCTGCAAAACTATTAGACCCATTAGTAGTAAGGTTTTTAAGCATTGAGGATATTGATGATACTTGAGATGCGAGTGAAGTTACTTCATGTATTCCAGCGACTTATCTTCCTGAGGCTGCTCGACTGGTTGGCCATTGATAATTGTTGCTGGCAATCCTCTCAATAATTTCATAAGCCTCGTTATAAGACTTAGAAAGGAGAGCACTATTAGCAGAGGTGTCCCCTACCATCCTTGTGTGAGCGTTGAGACCATTATAGAATGTCTCAAGTTGAATACAATGAGGGATTCCATGATGAAGGCATTTTCGTAATAACTCTTTAAATCTTTCCCATGCCTCATACAAAGACTCGTCATCCATTTGGTGGAAAGCAGTGATCTCGTTCCTCAACTTAGCATTCTTGCTTGGTGGAAAATACTTCATGAGGAATCTCTCGGCTAATTATTACCATGTAGAAATGGAGTTTGGTGGCAATGAATTCAACCAGGCACGAGCTCTGTCCCTTAACAAATATGGGAACAACTTCAATCGTAAGGCATCTTCGGAAACTCCGGCTAACTTGAAAGAATCGCTCACTTCCATAAATAGTCTTAAGTGAAGATGAGGATCTTCAGTAGGCATTCCACTGAATTGGCCCACTGTCTGAAGCATCTGAAACATGACTGGCTTCAGCTCGAATTATTGTGCCTCGATTTCAAGTCTCCTAATACCCGAATTAAGATCGTTAAATACTGGCACAGCGTATTGTCTTAATGCTCTATCCCTATCATCAGCAATAAGGATAGGATTCTGAGCAGGGTTTGCTCCGTTTCCTTGGTTCATATTCTCAAAATTCATTCCTTTGGTCCTTCTCTAGTTCACTTGTCTTCTTCAGTGTCGAAAGGTCCGTTCTATTTCAGGGTCCATAGGGAGTAAGTCAATAATCTGATCAATACTCATAAACACCTGAAATAATCACAAAAAAAATAATTAAGTTAAAATAAAATTTCAATTTGAAAATAAATAAACCAAAATGTAAAACAGATTCACAAATAATGGCTTTGAAAAACAGTCCCCGGCAACGGTGCCAAAAACTTGGAACAGTGGAAATGTGCAAGTGTACACAATCGTAACAAGTAATAAAGTGACAAGTAAATGTCGAGTTATCGTACCCACAGGGACTGTAAAAGAATTATTTATGAAAATGATTTCAAGCACTTTGGTGATGGAAAAATATTTGGATTTAAGAGATATTTAAAAACTAAAGGAAAAACAAAGAAAAATAAAATAGAGCAAAGTTCTTGTGCACGATTTCAAAAACTGATTTTAATCAAGATGATATAATTGCGTTGGATTAATCACATTTCTTACCTTAAAATTATTAAACTCATGTTTATACTTGTCAAAACATGGCAACTCGGTAATTTGCTAACTTACGAACATACTTACAAATAAAAATCCATTCATCTCTTGTACATATTCCTATGTCAATTCGACCGATTAAATAGATTTATAAAAGTAAACATGTTATTGCACATACATACTTATTAAATTAAACAATCTCTCGCGTATTCCTATGTCGATTCAAACAATTAATTCAACCTAATAAGCATATAAAAGATCATGTGATATAACAAAGTATTTTTACCTTGAAACAATTTAATCACAAAAATCCTGCAAGTTATGAAAGGCGTATGTATCGTCAAATACAATGCTAATTTAATCTTCAGCTACCTTAGAAGAATTAAACATGCACAGATTAAGTATTGTGTCCATTAATTACAATTTCAATGCGTTTAAATAATTAATTCATAAGCTATCTAAACAATTATAATGCCAGATAACTTAACATGATTTTACTTAATCAAGCATTTTACCGAGGCCTTTAACAGCATAAACACAATTTTGACAACTTAAGAAATTGAAATGCAATCAACCCAACACGAATTAAATTCAAGCTAAATTGATTAAATTAATCATTCCAACAGCATAAATATTCATAAACATGTTTGTCAAAACAACAACGAAATTTAAAGAGATAGGGAACAAGAAGCAAATCCGGTGTTTCTCCGTGGCTTGACTGATTGCTTCTTTCTTCGTTCTTCGTTGGCCTCAACTATCAAGGTGGCTTATGAACACTCCAATTGCTGCTCTGAATGGCTGGGAAAACACCTCTTTTCCAAAAGGAGAAATCAGCACAAGAACACACAAAGGGAAAATGGAAAAATGGAAATTGAGAGAAAGTGAGAGAGGAGAATGTTGGATGCTTGAGGTGTGTTTTGAATGAGCAGCTAGGGGGTGTATTTATAGCTGATCAAGGCTGCTAAAAATAGCAAATAGCAGCAGAAAAAGAGGCCTCCCTTCGCTGGCCATCCTATGTGGCAAAGTTGAAAGATTCAACTTTGCTAAATATAGCATGGGCAAATCTTTAAAGCCATAATATTTGGAGGGGTTTGAATGCAATTTTGAAAGGTCTTCAAGGGCTTCTTTGCAAGTTTAATTAATCAGCTAATAAGCTGATTTGGGCCATCATTGTGGACGGTTTGGGCTGCCCAATTGGTGGCTGGTTCGGTTCAATCGGTTCGGTTCAACCAGTGCAGTTTAACTAGACCCTTTTTTCATAATTAATTAATAATAATTTAGTTAGCCCAAATTAAATTAGGAATAAATTAAAATTAATTACATTATGATTAAATCTTCATAATTGGACCGTCTTGGGCTGGAAATAAATTCACCTCGATACTTCAAATTGCTTCTCGGGTTTATTCTTCGAGCAGTGTCTGCCGAGCTGATTTTCGCCCTTTTTGCGAATCTATCGAAAATAGTCAAAATTAAACAAAATTAACTATAAAATTAATTAAAATTCATCATGTTCATATTTTTAGCACAATTTAATTATTTTATAATATTTAATTCTTTTTCGACTAGAATTTACTCGAAACCACATGAATTTTGGTCAAAAAGGGCATGAAAAAGTATATAAATTTTTGGGTTTCCAATAGCTGATAGTGTGATTGAGTCGCTGACGATCCCCAGATCCGAGCTAGCTTTACTGACACTGTAAAATAGAGAAACAATTCACACAGTAAGCTTTCAAAGCTAGTAAGTTCGTAATATAATACATTCAAGTCAATAAATCAAATACAATATACAAAGTTAATCCATCACATAGATCAACTCACAAATATACTCACCATATCATCCATAAACCCTTTCACAACTTCATCAACCACAAAGGTTCAATACATACCCTAGCCAACACATAGTTACTCACCATTCATGCTACTCAATTGCTCGACTTTACATTTCGATCAACCTTTGCTATTCTTTTGATTTATTCGCACACTTAGTGCCAACTTTGTAATCGAAACATAATTTTCATTGCACAATTAGTGCCAATATGTTAAACCGAACTTATATCGGTATCACACACAGAGTGCCAAATCAATAAGCCGAAGCTTCTATCATTTTGCACACATAGTGCTAATCATCTCTGTCTCGTTTCTAATTTCTCACACTTAGTGCCTCATTACTCAATTTCATATGTAATACATTTCTATTTCATTACTATACATTCATTCATTTCTCATCACATAGATATAAATTTAATGACTAGTATTATATCCGAACTTACCTCTGACGTCGAAATAGCGAAACTAGCCGATTAATTGAGTACTTTGTCTTTGCCTTGATCTCAATCCGAATTTCTCCTTTCTTGGTCTATACATATTCAAATTTAACTTATTCAATCACCAATTCATTCAATTTAGTCCACACACACATATTTAAGGCATTTTACAAAATAGCCCTCACATTTTCATATTTCGACACTTTAGTCCCCATTTCACAATTTCACAAAATACACATAATTTCATTACTCCATGCTTATGCCTAATCCTCCTTTGTATCATAGAAGCCCATATATTTCATTTATTTCAAATTTTAGTCCCTCAAAATATTATTTTCACAATTTAGTCCAATTTACTCAAAATTACCAAAAATCCAAAGACAAATTATGTTAATCTTTCACATATCTTTCATATTCCACCAACTAACAACACAAAGCTCACATATTCATTAATGGCATATCTCAAAATCTTCATCAAATTCTAAAATTAAAGCATGGGTTTTGAAGAACACTAAGCAACGATTACAAAAACGTAGAAATTATCAAAAACCGAAGCAAAACATACCTTAATCTAGCCAAAATGTGTGTCAAATGCAAGAATAAGTTAAACCCTTCTTTATTTTATTTATTTTCGGTGGTGAAGCGAAAAATGATAAAATTTTGGCTTTCATTTTATTTAATTAACCTTTAATAATAAAATGTGCCTTAATGATTTAATATTAAATCCATCCACTTTAAAGTCATCCATGTCCATTAATCTTATTAATGGCATAATAACAATGTAATGACTTCATATTTAAAGAGCCATGTCAAACACACACTTTAACAATCAGCACACAGCTTTTACATTTTATGCGATTAAGTCCTTTTTCTAAATTAAGCATACAATCGATAAAATTTTCACACAGAAATTTCACACATGCCCAATCACATATTATAAACATAAAAAATAATATTAATATATTTTTTCAACGTCGAATTTGTGGTCCCAAAATCATTGTTCTGACTAGGGTCTAAATCGGGTTGTTATAGCCGGACTACACACCCATGGGGCAGATCGTGTGTCACACACGGCCTAGACACACGCCTGTGTGTCTACCTGTGTGGACAAAAACAAGGCTATTTACCAAGCCCTTTTGCCACCTTTACTTGCACCAACATAAGCCACATCAAGTAACACCAATCCACATATAAACATTTGACCAAATCAGCCACAACCAAGACATACACACATCAAGGCCACTACACTCCATTCACATGCAAAACTTATCAGATACTTGATCAATCCAATCATACGACTTACTCATTCATGCATTAACACACCACATATTTCACCATGCAAATTGCACATTCATGAAAAACATCATCATTTACACATATCAATAACAAGTATTAGCCATCATTCATGGCCTTATACAAAATGAATCAATCTTCAAGACAAGCCAATAGATATGACCAAAACAATATGACACTTGACAAAAAACCAAGTCCCTGTACATGCCATATTCAAAACGATAAATCTAACTATACCAAATGTTCAGATTGATAGTGTGATCGAGCCTCCGACGTCCTTTGATCTCTGAGCTAGCTTGGCGATATTATAAGAAAATAGAAAGGAAAGGGAGTAAGCATAAAGCTTAGTAAGTTGCATGTAAATAAGTAACAACATTAACCATGCATCTTTAAAACACAGCATATTATAATAACCATCACAACATTTTTGATTTAATAATGGTAGATTTACTACATATATACATATCACAAGTATAAGAAAAAGATTACCAGATTATCCCGAAATCATTCTCATAGATAGAACTTACTCAATTTCATCCTTACCATTAAGGCATCATAACTAAGCTCATATCTCATGAGTTTCGAGTAAGAACCTGTACCACTCAAAATGTGATTATATCCTTTCATATCTTCATCATAAGCTTTAAATAACCCATGGAACCATTTGAAATACTAAAGGATATCCGATAAGCCTCACACAAGAGGGTAAAATGCCGATGCCATGTCCCAGACATGGTCTTACACTGGCTCACATGTCGAGGCCGATGCCATGTCCTAAACATGGTCTTACATTAGCTCTCGTCTCAATGCCGATGTCATGTCCCAGACATGGTCTTACACTAGCTCTCATAATGTGGCTGATGCCATGTCCCATACATGGTCTTACACTGGCTCTCATAATGTGGCCAATGCCATGTCCCAGACATGGTCTTACACTAGCACACATATCAACCAAATGTCATGGCATGGATATCCAATCTATTCCTAGGGTTTAATCGGGAGATTTTACTACATCAATTCTTATCATGCATATTCACAACAATAATCAAACACTTTATGCCAAATTAATTTTTTAATACATAATAACAATCAAGTTGTATTAGTTATGTACAACTTACCTCGGTATACAAAATATGGGCGACTAGTTCGATTTAGTCCAATAGCTTGGTTTTCCCCAGGTCTAAGTCCAGACCCCATTTTTCTTGATCTATAATGAAAAATTCACTTATTTAATCACTATATTAATCAAGACAATCTATAATTCATACCTGGGCAAAATTACCATTTTGCTCCTAGACTTTCACATAATTATGATTTTGCCCCTAGGCTCGTAAAACGATTTTAATCAAATTTGCTCCTTTAGCAAGCCTAGACAAACCTTTATTACTCTTATAGTAACTCACAATTTTCAATTATTTTACACATTTACAACCTATTTTATAAACTTCACAAAATGGTCCTTTTAGGTGTTTTCATGAAAACCCCTTTCACAAAAGTTGTTTATTAAACAACCAAGTTTCATTTTCTTTCATAAAATTTCAGTAAAAAAATATAAATACTCTCATGGAAAGACCCTATACTCTCCACCATTTTGCAAAATAGTCCCCTCATTAGCTAGATTAAACTATAGGAGTTTCAAAAACACAAAAATTAACAAAAACAACCACCAAAATCACTTGCAAGGATGAAGAGTTGCTAAAATTTTAATCTTCCAAAACCCTTATTTTTGCTGAGAATTTTGGTGGAAGAGGAAGAATATGGGAAAAGATGATAACTTTTTCTTTGTTTTATTTTATTTTATTCATTTAGCCATTTAATGCCACCAAACTTTGACCATTCATGATTTTTTTTTTAAATTCCATGTCCAGCCACCAATAATTTTATTGGTCCTTTTACCCAATAAGGACCTCTACTTTAGTGTTACATAGCTATTTAACACTTTTAGCTTGTAGACCAAAATTTTTGCACTTTATGTGATTTAGTCCTTTTTCGAAATTAAGCAAGTAATCACTAAAATTAATTCACCAAAATTTTCATGTACTCATATAATCGTGCTATAACACATAAAAAATATTAAATATAATTTCTCCGGCCTCAGATTAGTGGTTCCAAAACCACTGTTTTGACTAGCCCAAAAATCGGGCTATTACAGGCATGTATATGTCATTGTGGTTGGTGTAACCTTTGGTACTTTTGATGCCTTATTGATGTGTGTCATTTTGATAATGTATTAATGTATGTTTGAATGGCTGAAATGGTAGGTGATGGATTGACCACAACATGGTCAAGTTATAGGATGTTTTGGAAAGGTTTTGAATAGATGTGCATGAGTCAAATTTGGTATGTATATATGTTGGTTGTTGGAACCATTTGGAAATGGCTAGATTGGTGTCATTTAGATGGTTTGATGCATATGAGAAGTGGTCCAAATGGTAAGGATAGTTTGATATGGCATGAATCTAATATGGTATGGTTGATATGTGTCAATTTTGATATGTTTTGGTATGAAAACAAGTTAGTTGATAAATGGTTAAATATGCACATGTTTAGGTATGTTTGATGTATGTGATTGAGATGCCTTATGGCATATTGGTTGTATGGATAAATGACCTATTGAATTGGTCTTAATATGCATGATTTAGGTATGTTTTAAGCCTTGATTGTATGTGCAAATGGCTTGTAGGTCTGAGCTTGAATTGGGTGAAAGAATTGGCTTGAAATTGGCCTATTTCTTATCCACGCGACCTAAGAAATGGGTGTGCGTCTCAGCTGTGTGTGACATATGACCATGCGACACGACCCTGTGTCCCTTATACGTTTAAAAGGGTTGCAAGTCAGGTAGTTACATGGCCTAGCACTCGGCCTGGCACACGAGCTTGTGGCTTGGCTGTGTGACCCAAGTCAGAGAGTTACACGAGTACGGACACGGTTTAAGACATGGTCGTGTGTTTCGACTTCAAATGTCCACATGGCTTGAGACATGGGCGTGTTCCTTAGCTGTGTGAGTCACATGGCCTGGCCATACGGCCATGTGACCCTGAAGTGTGAATTTTTCTATCTTTCTCCATGATGTTCTAAATGTTTCTAATTTAGTCCCGAATCATTTCTAAAGTGTTTCTAAGGCCTCGAGGGCTTGAATTAGGGATGTTATGCATGTGCTTGAATGGATTTTGCTATGATTATAAAATGTTGGAAATGAATGATTTAAGTTACGTTTTTACGATAACGCTTTGTAACCCTATTCCAGTGACAAGTACAGTTTAGGGGTGTTACAATCCTCATCTTCACTTTTCTTTTCGTTTTCCTTCTTTATAGGTAGGTCCCTCCCTCTCAGCACATACCTTTTACTTTCTCTTTTTAGGGTGGTTTATTTGGTACAAGTACAACTGGCTGAGAGCAGCGTGGACTGAGTGTTGCGTCATCTTCCTGGATTTGCCATTACATTCTTTTTGGCATTCTAACCAACATTTTTCCATGGCAATATTTCACTTCCTTTAGTTTCTTTCTTCTTTCTCTCTTCTATTTTTCATCCTGCACTTACTGCCAACAATAACCAACACCTTTCTTCCCCAATAACAAATAATTACATTTATAGCACAATCTAAGCTTTGTCATGCAATGTTCTAAAAATATCCTAAAAATACAAAAATATTTACTTAATCATAAACAATTAATTCAATCTAGAGGCCTGAAATATAACCCTTTTCAAGAGTTATCACATAGCTTCATTCACCGTACCGTAGATAGCGTGGTGTGTTTGAAGAGTGTGAGCATACGTGCTATACTTACATGGAGATAGCGTACGACTTTATGAGTCATGTGATGTGTTTTGGAGATCTGGCTATCCAATGTGTGGTTATAGAGTCCACTTATAGGTGGTGATAGAGTCCCTTATAAGTTTCATAATCACAAAAATGTCAATTTATCATTATATGAGATATATGAGTTATGATGGAGCATGACTTGTTATTTTGCATGGATTTTTATTTGGTATGAACTGATATTTCATATGAACTATTATTTTTCATGAACTATTATTTCTTATGAACAGATGATTGGTGCAAATTGATAATTTATGTGATCTGCCCATTTTATGCAAATTACTTATTATATGTGCACTGCTTATTTTCTGAGAATTGTTATGTCGTGTGACTTACTATTTCGTGTAGATTGTAATAATATGTGAACCGTTATAGTAAGTCACCCTTTAACCTAACTGATGTGTTTATTTGTAGTATGTTTGAGCACTCACTGAGCTTTCATAAGCTCACCCACTCTTTTATAATATTGTAGTGACTTAGCTTGTGAAGAGGAGTGGGAGTGAGTCATCTAAATGATCCAAATCAATGCTATATCTAGGAAAGTCGTTGTGTTCCCAAACCCAATGAGGAAGGCAATGTGGGACCAAGTTATAGGATTTAGTATTAGACTTATAATTTTTGGGTTGTAATTGGACACTATGGACTATTTAATTGTTTAGTTTAAAACTTTTATCATTGTGTTAGATAGATGATTGAATGATGGATTATGATTGTTTGACAATTAGTTTGAATAATTGTTCAACTAACTTGTAAGTGCAGGTTGAAGAGTTGTTGGTCATCGAGGTAAGCCTTAAATGTCTTATGTGTGATTTGGGTACAAACATGTGTTTGGTATGCATGAGATGTAACACAAAATTTGGTCAAGTCATGTAAATTGTTAAATGTCTGCTAACTAATTAATTAATAATGTTATGAGGTTGTGCAATATGCTTTAATAAATATTCCAAAATAAGACTTGTACGTTAAATCCTACAATACTATTGTTAAATTTTGCGAAATGGAGTTTTTCCCAACATATTACTATATAGCACGTTTTAAATCTAACTATATATTTTTAGACTAAACAAGTTTTCAAGTCCCTACAAATATAACCTATTTAAAAGAATACCCTATTGCATGCATGTATGTTTAACTAAAGTTTTCGAGGTAATTGTCTATTAAATATCAATTTCTGAATTAGTCTTGTTGTTGATTGCTAATTACAGTAGCACAATAAAAGCATGATATTATGTTTTTATTAAATATTCCATGATTAATTGTGTGGTGTGATTGGTCGATTGGTGTGTTTTGTGGTGGTTTAAATGGATAGTCACTTCAGTGGCTGATGTGACGTTTGAAATTTGGGTCGGACTGTCCCGGTCGGGTTGGGGCACCTCAGTCTCCACCTCCACCACAGCTACCTTTGGCGTCACCATCATTGACCTCCAAACCACCACCCTATCCTTTCTTTTTCTTTTTTAACCCCCCAATATGATTGGGATCCGACTATCTTTTTCTGTTGCCCAAACCCATTAACTCTAAAAAACCCAGATCGAAATGGAATTGGAGACAATTTTGGGTCTAACTTTCAGTACCCACAACAAAACCGGTGATATAAACAAAAGGGTCGTCAATTAAGCTAAACAACACTAACTCCATTGCCAACATTATCAAGTTGCACAAAACAAAATCAAAAGCAAAACAAGGGGAACATCAAGACAAACCAAACAATTTGTTGAACCCATGATTTTCGAGAACAAAGGAAGTAGTTCCTACAAAGGGACAACCAAATGTCGACAACTGAAATTCTAGGTTGGGTCAGTGATTAGCAAGATCCCAAAGTTGAAATCGGATTGGGTATTGTAGCAAAGGAGGATGAGAGATGGATCAAAAGAAGAGAGGAGGAGGTGGTTGGCAAAGAAATTTGGGGTCGGGGTGAGGTAAGCCTAGTGTAACACCCCTCATCCGTATTCACGGTCAGAATAGGGTTACGAGGTATTACAGATCAATACATATAATTTAATATACATAACTCATACATTTATACATCCATTCTCAAACACCATTCAATCATATTCACATTGTCCCTTATAAGAGCCTATGAGGCCTTAAACATGCTATAGAAGTGGTCCGTGACTAAACTGATAACATACAAAATTTTGGAAAACTTAGAAAATTTTCAAAGATACAAGGGTCATACACCCGTGTGCCTCACATGACTCCAGATATGCCCATGTCCCAGGCCGTGTGAAAATAAAGCATACATACTGACTTGGGTAACACAACTGACCGCATGCCCTTGTGTCTAGCCTGTGTGCCCCTCAAAATGGCCACACATGCCCGTGCACCAGGCTGTGTGCTAGGGCGTGCCAATCCTGTAGGGTATACTGGCTTTTACAACACGGCCAAATCACACGCCCATGTGCTAGGCCGTGTGCCATTTAGGGGGTATACTGACTTGTGCCACACGGCCAGTTACACGCCCGTGTGGAGCATACTGACTTAAATTTAATTTCAACACTAGGGGACTCATGGCCGTGTAGTATGACCGTGTGTCGCACATGGCTGAGACAAACGCCCGTGTGGACAAAAATAGGCCATTTGCAAGACCAATTTGCCACCCTTTCTCATGCCCACCTAAAAAACCAAAATGGTACCATTTCATCATACAATAGGCATCCCAAAATTATCAACCAACTGCACAAATCATACCATATCCATTTCAATCAAATTCAATATCCAAAACAATGTCAATTACACATCCAACACTTATATTATCAAGCAATAACTCATAAGCACATAACTACTCAAACTAACAACTTAAATCATACCTTATAGATCAATTTCCAAATTCAAAATATAACCATAACCACATTCTTGCCAAACATAACAAAATGAGCCATTACTCATGACTTTATATACAAAACAAAACATATGCATTTACAAGCCATATCCTATTGCTATATTTACAACCAAAGTACTACATCTAGCTTATACATGCCATATACCATATGTACAATTCAAAAGTACCAACTTAGATGACCGATAGTGCGATGATGTTCCCAACGACTCTTGGATCTGAGCTAGCCTTGATTCTCTATAAAACATAGGAAAATAACACAAAATAAGCTTCACAGTCTAGTAAGCTCGTAAGTGAGTAATTAAATACATCACATAAATGTAATTCTACCAATTACATAACAAAATCATAAACACATTACTACAAACCTTTTTCATATCTCAAAACATGACCAAATATAAACTCAACGAACTTTCTCTATTTCATACTCAAAAAGGTTCCATAAATACCTATAATGTCTCGTACTAACATCTTTCTCCTTCATATCATTCTTTTACCCATTGAACCATTTGGAATAGAAGTCAGATATTCAAAGATCTCAATTGATAAGCACCTATACCATGGCCCGTAACCAAATCAAGGTAACTCCTCTCAAAAATACCTATACCATGGCACATAGCCAAATCAAGGTATCATTCGCACCTGAAGTGCCGATATCATGGCCCGTAGCCAACACAATAACCTAGTTACATGTCACTAGCATACTAAACTATTCCTAAGGTTCAACCAAGAATTTTCACTTGTCGATTTCATCGTCGAACATATCTGTAATCTCATAATCATAGTTTATGCAATATCAAAGCATTTAACATTCATTTATAATGAAATTATCACATACGAACTTACCTCGTATTCGAATTTAACGAATCGGATCAACTATTCAACAACCTTACTTTTCCCCGATCTAAATTCGAATTCCTCTTTTCTTAATATATATGCATTCAAAATTAACTCATTTAACCATTCATTCATTCAATTTAATCCTTAAACACATATTTGGGTATTTTTACACATTAACCCCTAAACTTGCACATTTATTCAATTTAGTTCCTATTTCACATAAAAACACAATTTACACAATTTCTTTCTAATTTCATGAGTACCGAATTTCTATAGGGTCCTTAGCAGCCCTAAAATTTCATTTATTTCACATTTCAACTCCTGAATTTACACTTTTCACAATTAAATCCCTAAAATGCATTTTTACCTAAAATCACTTTACAAAACATTTAAATCTATCAACAAATAGTCATTTTCTGTAACACGCCTAACTCGTAACTGTCGCCGGACTAGGGTTAAGAGGCATTACTAATCAATTCTGAACCTTTCATATCATTTCCAACACAAGTCATTCAAAAAACATAGTTTACAATCATATAGTCCCTTAATGAGGTTTACGAGACCTTAAACACGTGTTAGAAAGGCCATTATAGGCCATTTTCAAGGCCAAACTTGCCTTCCACACATTGAATCACCTACAAGCCTCAAATCAAAACCAATTCATACCTCAAAATGCAATCAAACATACCAATACAAGCTTCAATTAATCATCTACGACATCTATTCTTATGCTCAATTCTTACTCAAATAAGTTCATTCCAAAACACCATATTCACAACTCAAATCCTATAACTGAGCATCATCTAGTCATACCACAAATTTACACTTAAAATGCTATTCTCATCAGCCAATCCAAGCATGAAATATACTATATTTATCATACACTAATCCCACACATATATTACTACATCATTCAACTTTTAAACCATATCTCATGGCTATATTTACACAACTCAAAACATGCCACATTTAATAGCCTATACATGCCATATACCACATATACACATATTTCAAAACTACCAACAACGATTGCTAATAGTATGATTAAGTCACTGACAATCCCAAAATCCAAGCTAGCTTTACTGGCATTGTAAAATAGAGTAACATATCACACAGTAAGCTCAAAAGCTTAGTAAGTTTGTAACATAATACATTCAAATTAACAAACCAAACTCATTAAACAAGTAAATCCATCACATAGATAAATTCTCAAATATTCATACCATATCATCCATAGCTAAAATACTCATCCAACCATTCATAAATTCATATATAATCTCATCAACCACAAAGGTTCAATACATACCTTAGCCAACACATAGTTATTCAACTTCCAAGCTACTCAATGCTCGATATTGCATTTCGATCAACCTTTGTTATCCATTTAATTTAATCGCTCACTTAGTGCCAAATTCATAGCCGAAACATATTCTTCATCGTACACTTAGTGCCTATCCTTTTAACCGACTTATCTCGGTATCACACACACAGTGCCAAATCAATAAGCCGAAGCTTCCATAACTTTGCACACACAGTGCTATTCATCTCTGTTTCAATTTGAATTACGCACACTTAGTTCCATCTAATTCAATTCTGCACATAGAATTTCTAATCTCATAATCATATATATATTCATTCCATAATACTAAAACATATTTTAACATGTATTATATCCGAACTTACCTCGGACGTCGAAATACCGAGACTTGCCAATCAATCGAGTACTTTGTCGTTTCCTCGATCTCGATCCGAATCTCCCCTTTCTATGTCTAAACAAATTCAAATTTAACTCATTCATTCACTAATTCATCCAATTTAATCCAAACATATATATTTAGGGCATTTTACAAAATAGCCCTCACATTTTCACATTTTGACACTTTAGTCCCTATTTCACAAAATCACAAAATACACATAATTTCATTACACCATGCTTAGGCTGAATTCTCCTTATGCCCATACAAGTCCACACATTTCATTTATTTTACATTTTAGTCCTCTAATTTCTCATTTCCACAATTTAGCTCAAATTACTCAATTTCACCAAAAGTCAAAATACAAACTATGTTAACCCAACACTAAGCTTTTATATTCCACCAACTAACAACACAAAGCCCACATATTCATCAATGGCATATCTCAAAATCACCATTAATTTCTAAAGTTTAAGCATTGGTTTGATAGTACACTAAGCAACGATCACAAAAACGTAGAAATTATCAAATACCAATCAAAGCTTGAGTTGCTGAAATTAAATGAGCTCCAAACCTTTATTTCTCCTTCAATAATCGGTGGAAGAAAGATGAACACCCACTAATTCTTGATTTTATTTTATTATAACATATATATTATTTATCAAGTTACATGTTTAACCTTATTAATAAACATCATAACATATATTATGGTTGGTTATAATTGTCCATTAACCATCCACTAACTATATAATGGCTTAATTTCCTCATACTTTTACCAAAGGTATTCTTTTGTTTCTCAACTCTTTGATCTCACGTGCCAGAATTCAGATCGGTTCTTCACTATATGACAAATCTGACTGAATTTCAACCTCAATAGGAGCAATCACAAGCGATGGATCAGATCTGTATCGTCGAAGCATCGAAACATGAAACACATTATGAATCTTTCTAATTCAGGTGGCAACATCAATTTATAAGCAACCGACCTTATTCGTTCAATGATTTCATATGGCCCGATGAACCTTGAACTTAGCTTGCACGGAGACACTTTCACGGAGACATTTTCAAAAATACTTTGTCATCGACCACAAATTCAATATCTTTCCGTTTCAAATCTGTATAAGGCTTCTGACGATATAAAGCTGCTTTCAAACTGTCACGAATCACTTTCACTTTCTAATCAGTCTCTTTTATTTAATCAACCCCGTGAATCTTATTTTCACTCAGCTTAGTCCAATATAATAGAGTTCGACATTTTCGACCGTAAAAAGCCTCATACGGTGCCATTTTAATGATAGATTGAAAACTGTTGTTGTACGCAAACTCAATCAACGGTAAATGTTTTTCCCACGTATTCTCAAATTCAAGAATACAACATCTCAACATATCTTCGAGAACATGAATGATTCGTTTAGACTGACCATCCGTTTGCGGATAAAATGCAGCACTGAAATGCAGCTTTGTGCCTAACGCCTCTTGCAATTTTTTCTAAAACTGCGAAGTAAATCTCGGATCTCTATCAGATACAATAGATAGTGGCACCCTGTGCAATCTCACAATATCAGCAATATACAACGCGGCTAACTTGTCAAGTGAATAATATGTTCCCACTGGAACAAAATGAGCTGATTTCGTCAATCTGTCAACTATCACCCAAATTGCATCTTTCTTTCCTGGAGATAAGGGCAATCCCAACACAAAGTCCATCGTGATTCTCTCCCATTCCCACTCAAGAATCATAATCGGTTGTAACAAACCAGATGGAACCTGATGTTCAGCTTTAACTTGCTGACAAACCAAGCATTTCAAAACAAATTCTGAGATGTCCTATTTTATACCATGCCACCAATAAAACTGTTTTAGATCGTTATACATTTTTGTACTCCCCAGATGAACAGTCAAATGACTATTGTGAGCTTCATTCAAAATCAACTGAATCAACTTCAAATTCCTTGGAACACAAATTCGATCTTTGAATCTCAAACAATCATCACTATCAACTTGATATTCTGAATCAAAATTCAAATCACATTGAGCTCGTTTTGCTATCATCTCATCATCACTTTTCTGGGTATCACAAATTTGACGTACGAACATTGGTCTAACTTTCAACTCAGCCAAAATTGAACCATTATCACAAAGATCTATCTGAGTACTTATAGCTCACAAAGCACATAAGGACTTTCAAATCAAGGCATCAGCAACAGCATTAGCTTTGCCCGGATGATAATCAATTACTAACTCATAGTCTTTTAGTGATTCTAACCATCTCTGCTATCACAAATCCAATTCTTTCTAAGTCATCAAATATTTCAAACTCTTGTGATCCGTATATATATGAAATTTCTCGTCAAATGGCTAATGACGCCAAATCTTTAGTGCAAATACAATTGCGGCTAATTCAAGATCATGCGTCGGTTAGTTCTTTTCATGCGGCTTTAACTGTCTCGAAGCATAAGCAATAACTTTGTCTTCTTGCATCAACACATAACCCAAACCATTCAACGATGCATCACTGTAAACTATAAATTCTTTACCTGATTCAGGTTGAACTGACACAGGCGCCTCTGTTAACAATGTTTTCAATTGTTCAAAACTCTACTGGCACTTTTCTTACCACTCAAATTTAACATCTTTCTGTAGTAATTGGGTCAACGGTGTCGCAGTCATAGAAAAGCTTTTCACAAACCGCCTATAATATCCTGCTAATCCCAGAAAACTACAGACTTCAGACACATTTTTCGAAGGCTTCCACTCAAGAATAGTTAAAATCTTACTCGAATTAACTCGTATTCTCGTAGCTGGTACAATATGTCCCAGAAAACCAACCTCACGCGACCAAAACTCACATTTGCTAAACTTCGCATACAATTGCTTCTCGCACAGAGTCTGTAACACAATTCTCAAATGCTCGGCCTGTTGCGTCTCATCACATGAGTAAATCAGAATGTCATCAATGAACACCACAACAAAATGATCCAAATACGGTCTGAATATCCGATTCATCAAATCCATAAACACTGTAGGAGCATTCGTTAATCCAAAGGCATAACTAAGAATTTATAATGTCCATACCTCGTTCTGAAAGCAGTCTTTGGTACATCTGATTCTTTAACTCTCAATTGATAATAACCCGATCTCAAGTCTATTTTCAAAAACACTGTTGCTTCTTTCAGCTGGTCAAAAAAATCATCAATACGTGGCAGGGGATACTTATTCTTTATCGTCACTTTGTTCAACTGTCGATAGTCAATACTGTAAGAGTATGCACAAAGATCAATCATGAGATGGTTGTAATAACATACTTTATTTACCATATTTATTAATATAAAGCATTGTCATTATTATTTCAGTTTTTCTATCTGTGTATACAAATAAACTGTTTTATAATAATGTCCTGAGAATAATATGATTATTCTTAAAAGATCCTTAGTCGAGTATTATTGTTGACTAGGACAACAATAATGCATTAAGACTAACATGTAGTTGATTGATGATAAAGAGTTGTCATTGATGTGGATTGTCAAAATCAATGCATGAATATGTATGTTAGAGAACAACATATTGGATTGACCCGTTATGAGTATGTTTATTTTGGATTATTATGTAATTGTCACAACATTACTCATAGTGATTAATATGTATATGATCCTCAGACTTGAGACAATTATTATCTCAACATCGTGAGTTGTATATTTTGATACAGTCAAACGTACACTGTAATTGGTTGTTCTATAAAGGCTGATGTTGGATATACCACAATCTATGTAGAGGGATATGGTTGATCAATATAGGATAAGTCCCTCCTACATAATGGGAGTAATATCTTAGGCCACTTGATTGAGTGAGACTAGAAATGCATGGCCATGCTCAAATAAGTTGACATGAGATGTCATACTAATTTGTATATCATAGTCTACTCAAGATATCAAGAAACATGGGATGGACTATACAAGTGTGACTATTCCATGACTTGTGTCCATTCCAGAGATAAAGGACTTAAGGATTAATGTATGAAAGGTTAATCACGAAAGGTTATGTCGAATCATGACTTCTTGTAACTTAGGTAGCAATGATGCATTGCTAGATGCCACTCATTGTCTGTGATAATAGAATCGTTCTAGTATTACTGCTAACGTTGCAAGAACCTACAGGGTCACACCCTATGGTTGAAATGAACGGAATAAAATATAATTGGTATTGTTTTTGGTTGTCACATGAATTAAATTAATTAAAGAATTAATTTAATTGGGTAATCAAATATTGAACATATTATATGTACAAGGATGTTGTACACATAATGACAACATAATTCTATTAATATATGAATTTGATTCATATATAAATTTAAATAAATATAGTTTACCGAAATCCTTATTATAATTAATGTAATTATAATTTTCGGATATAATTAATGTAATTATATTTTCGGTTAAAAACTTTATTGTATTTATTTAATCTTATGATACATTCAAGAGATACCAATTATAAATGGGTATTAAAAGGATACCAAATAATGGGCCCAATGAAAAGATACCCATTATAAAAGGCCCAATTAAAAGGATACCCATTATAAAAGGTATTTAAAAGAGGCAAAGCTTATGTGAAAAAAAAAAAACCTAATAGAGTGTTTGTTAGGTCTAGCAAATTCAAGCAAATAAACCTCCGAAAAGTTTTGGAGATTTCTTCCGTTCATAGTCAAACCGGGTGGATCACGTAGAGGCCGACATCGAAAAGGTTGTGGCTTGATTCGACAGATGAGATCAAAACTCTTGTTGCCAAGGTGTCATTGTCTCTACTCAGATTGAAGTTTTTGGTAAATTTGAAACCTTTATTTCACCCCGATTCGCTCCTCACACATGGATCCATGGTTTGGATCACGGATCTAATTTTATTCTAACTGCGCCATGGGGTTTCGGCGCTCCAACAAATACACATTATCATAGTACCATCTTTCTTTTTCACAAACAACACAGGAGCACCCCAAGGCGAAAAACTCGGTCGAGCAAATCCTCTATCGGTGATACGGTCCGTCTCGGGTAAGGAGGTGAATCGTAAATGTTGCCCGATCGTAAATTAGGTAGTTTCTCTTTTAATTAACAAAAGGATTAATTTTATTGGAAATGATATCTTTGAAATGTAAAGATAGGTGATAGATTGAGATGGAAACGTATTTGAAACAAGAAAGAACCTTTAATAAAAATTAAAGACTCGAATCTTATAAGTTTCAAATTGATGGAATGAGTTTTGAAACAAAACCGAGACCCACTATCTAGCGAGATAGGACCGACGGTATAGGTAAATGAACGCCACACCCAAAAGGATGATAAGTTCGAAACAAGGAAAGAACGACGCCATTAGAAAACTAGATAAGTCAATTCAACCTTGAGAATTAGGAGAGTGAGTACTCACCAAAAGAAATTTTTCTTTCATTCAAATTCCAAGTTTTTTTTACAAAATGAAATGTGCAAAGTATTTATAGGCTCTTTCTAATGATAGGAAAGAGGGCTTCAATCTCTATTTGTGCACACGAGCAGTTGACTTGGTGGGGCATTTGTGAGCATTCAGCCAAGAGAAGAGATGGCCACTTGCAATTAAAACAAAATACTTGAATTATGTGGCCGATCAACCTAAACTCCACCAAAGTTTGCTGCCACTTTCAATTGCCATAAGTAGCATTCGGCCAAGAGAAGGGATGACCACTTGCAATTAAAATAAAACACTTGAATTATCTTAATTTAAAAGTGCTTAGCCGTCCACTATGCATGCTCTCCCCTTTGTTTATTACCTTATGCGCACATGGCCTAATTTAGGTGTGGTCGTCCACTTCATGCATTATTTAATTCATACATTGCTTGTCTTTGTGCCGTCCAATTAGTTGACTTCCCAGGCCACTCAAATGTCAATTTAACATACTCCAATTCTCCATGCCGTCCACCTTTGTGATCTTCAATAATATATTTCTTTGATTATTCTCACGCATGCTTCATTCAAGGGATTGCCATCCATGCCTTCAATTGTTTATCCCATGGTGGTTTTGCACTTCAATTTATTTATTCCAAGCATTGTCGTCCAACAAAACACTAGCCATACATGTTCTATTTCTTTAATATTCCACTAGCACATGCCTATAGCTGCCCATGCCTTCATTTGCACATTTTTAATTTTCTCAATTGTCTATTCAACCAACAAACATGGTTTTTCCATCATGTGCCTTTCACGCATGGTCTACCTTATACACCCACATGCACATTGGCTTCAAATCCCATTATCTTATAATTGCTTCAATTAAAAATTGTTCAATTGTTTATTTCATTTCCACTAGCCGTCCATCCACTTTGATTTTGTGCTTTCCATTCATTCTTCAATTGTTTAATTTCTCCACAAGTGTGCCGTCCAAGGTAATTTAATCACCATGTTGATTCATGCTTTGCCGTATGTCTTCTTGATAAATAAACCATGGTGATTATTTTACTACAAAGTCAAAGCATGGTGCCGTTTATGCCTGCACATGTATTTCCACTTGCACATTTGTTTTGAATTTCAGCTACCACCTTCCAACATCTTATCAAACGTGGAGCACTACAAAAAACATAAAATCACATTAATTAAAATTCGACTAGACAGAATTTTAATCACCTTATTTAAACACTAGGTAAGAACATACTAATATTCAGCTTGTACCATCTAAAATATGAAATACGAAAATGAAGTTACTACTGAAAATTAAAATTAAAACATGCGTAAATTAAAGTGTTAAATAAACTAGTAGTCAGACTAGCTAGTATATTCAACTTCAAATAAGTTGTATGAGTTCAGCATGTTTTTGGGCTCTCTTTTATGGTCATCCCAAATTTGTGCCACCAACACCATTGCGGCATCTTTGAATTGTTTGGTTCGGGAACATGTAATTGGCCCATTAGGTAGCCTCATCGGTTCATGGTCATCATCCGTCACAGGCTTCATAGGTGAGCTCATATCAATCGGTCAACTCTTGCAACTGTGACTTTAACTCTTTCAATTCTGTTGGTGCCATTCTATACGGAGCTATTGAGATAGGAGTTATCCCCGGTACTAAATCAATACCAAACTCGACTTCTCGTATCAGAGGTAATCCCCGCAGTTCTTCAGGAAAGACATCTAGAAACTCACATACAGGTACAGATTCAACTTTATTTTCGGTCACTTTTGTATCTATCATATATGCAAGATAAGCTTCACAACCCTGCTTCACATAATTCAAAGCTTTCATCGATGATATAATAGCTGGTAACCGATTCAAATCACTGGATTCATTTCGAACTATCTCAGCATTCTGACTTCTCAAATCAGTACTCTTTCATTTACAATTCACAATAGCATTATCCATACCCAGAATAATATCGAATTCATCAAACTGTAGCAACATCAAATTAGCCGGAAAGCAAATATCCTGAAACATTAATGGGCAGTTCTTGCACACTTTATCCACCAAAACACACTTGCCTAAGGAGTTCGATACTCTAATCACAAATTTTGTAGACTCAACAGGTAAAGTCTTACTTGATACTAGATTTACACATACATAAGAATGAGTAGAACCTGGATCTATCAATGCAATCACATCAGTATCAAATAGAGTAAAAGTACCAATAATGACGTCTGGAGATGGCGCTTCTTCTCGTGCGCGTATAGCTTAGGCTCGGGCAGGTGCTTCTTGCCTCAAATCTCATAGCTGTATCCGTAGCCCCTCTCTGACTTCCACTCACATTTTCAGTGTTTTGGGAGGTCTTCCCTAGCCGTTGTATTACTCGGTCTTCCACTCTAAGCATTATTTTTCTTAGCTATCTATGGGCATTCTCGAATGAAATTATCGCTTGATCCACATTTATAGCAAACTCTATTTTATTTTTGCCCCAGCATTCTCCAACGTGCCTTCTTCCACACTATCTAGACTCAGGCTTGTTGCTTTTAACACTACCAACACTTGATTCAATTGGAGCTTGAGTTCTTGGACCAACACTTTCTCTCACTCTATCTCTACCTAAATGTCTAAATGAAGCATTTGAACGATTGCTTGCATCTCTAAATGTTTTCATCGAAGTTTGGAACGACTTACTCATTAGTCTTTTTCTTTCATCTCTAGCCTCAGGATTTGCTTTCTTCTTTTCTCTTCTAAGTTCCTCAGCTTTGCAGGCTCTTTCAACTAACACAACAAATTCATTTATGTCAAGTATTCCAACCAGCAACTTAATATCTTCATTCAGCCCTTCAATGAAACGTTTACACATAGTAGCTTCGATCGAAACACATTCCCATGCATATTGGCTCAATCTCACAAACTCCCATTCATACTTAGTAATAGACATACGACCTTGTTTCAGTTCTAGAAACTCTTTACGTTTCTGATCTATAAATCTTTGACTAATATACTTCTTTTGGAATTCAACTTGAAAGAAATCCCAGGTGATTCTCTCTCTCAGAACCACAGATATAAATGTCTTCCACCAATTATATGACGTATCTCTCAACAAGGAAACCACACATTTAATGCATTCATCAGTAGTCAAGGACATCTCATCAAACACTCGAATGGTATTCTCAAGCCAAAACTCAGCTCTCTCGGCAACATAATCAGTAGTGGCCCTAAACTTTTCAGCTCCATACTTTTAGATTTTATCTACTGGAGGCTTATTCAATCGAACCGAATCTACAACTTGTGGTACAACAGGTACTTGTGGGGGTGGAGGATGTGGAGCAGCCGGATTCGTTCGAACGAACTCCAAAAGCCACTCACTCATCATCCAGAAAAAGGCTTGCTTAGCCTCTCCCCTTTGGCTACAATCATTTGGCCTAGATGTGGCCGGCGCTGTCCCTTGAGCGGGAGCAGGTGCGTTACTCTCTACATCGTCAGTAACTGCTCGATCGAGATCCATTACTATATGAAAACACATTTTTAACTGTCAGGATTCATCACACTATCACAATTATATATATATGGCATCTATAACTAGACTCACACGCGCTACGTTAGTCTGAGAATCAACTAAACCTAGCTCTGATACCAATAAAATGTAACACCCCTAATCTGTAACCTTCGCCGTACTAGGGTTAAGAGGCATTACTAATCAATTTCGAACCTTTCATATCATTTCCAAAACAAGTCATTCAAACAACATAGTTTATAATCATATAGTCCCTTCATGAGGTCTACGAGACTTTAAACACGTGTTAGAAAAGGGTCGAGACTAAACAAAACTCATACGAAAAATTTTGAAATTTTAATATTTTTCTAAGTTATAGAGGTAACACGCCAGTGTGTAGGCTGTGTGCCTCACACGGCCTCGGACACGCCCATGTGTCCAAGCCGTGGCAAAAAAGGCATACATACTGACTTGTTCACATTGCCCAAGACACGCCCATGTGCCTCACCCGTGGTCGACACTGACTAGCACCACATGGCCAGTCATACACCCATGTGTCCAGCCCGTGCTCGCTGCTGACTTAATCCACACGGCCAGTCACACACCTGTGTGTCTTGCCCATAATCGAGTCTGACTTGTTTCAAAACACAACTTCGAAAGACACGATTGAGCCACACGCTCGTGTGCTCAACCGTGTGGGCAATTTTCAAGGCCAAACTTGCCTTCCACACATTGAATCACCTACAAGCCTCAAATCAAAACCAATTCATACCTCAAAATGCAATCAAACATACCAATACAAGCTCCAATTAATCATCTACTACGACATCTATTCTTATACTCAATTCTTACTCAAATAAGTTCATTCCAAAACACCATATTCACAACTCAAATCCTATAACTAAGCATCATCTAGTCATACCACAAATTTACACTTAAAATGCTATTCTCATCAACCAATCCAAGCATGAAATATACTATATTTATCATACACTTATCCCACACATAAATTACTGCATCATTCAACTTTTAAACCATATCTCATGGCAATATTTACACAATTCAAAACATGCCACATTCAATAGCCTATACATGCCATATACCACATATACACATATTTCAAAAGTACCAACAACAATTGCCAATAGTGTGATTAAGTCACTGACAATCCCTAAATCTGAGCTAACTTTACTGATACTGTAAAACAGAGTAACATATCACACAGTAAGCTCAAAGGCTTAGTAAGTTCGTAACATAATACATTCAAATTAACAAACCAAACTCCTTAAACAAGTAAATCCATCACATAGTTCAATTCTCAAATATTCATACCATATCATCCATAGCTAAAATACTCATCCAACCATTCATAAATTCATATATAATCTCATCAACCACAAAGGTTCAATACATACCTTAGCCAACACATAGTTATTCAACTTCCGAGCTACTCAATGCTCGATATTACATTTTGATCAACCTTTGTTATCTGTTTAATTTAATGTCTCACTTAGTGCCAAATTTGTAGCCAAAACATATTCGTCATCGCACACTTAGTGCCTATTCTTTTAACAGACTCATCTCGGTATCGCGCACACTGTGCCAAATCAATAAGTCGAAGCCTCCATAACTTCGTAGACACAGTGCTATTCATCTCTATTTCGATTTCAATTACGCACACTTAGTGCCATCTAATTCAATTTCGCACATAGCATTTCTAATCTCATAATCATATATATATTCATTCCATAATACTAAAACATATTTTAACAACATGTATTATATCCAAACTTACCTCAGACGTCGAAATACCGAGACTTGCCAATCAATCGAGCACTTTGTCTTTGCCTCGATCTCGATCTGAATATCTCCTTTCTATGTCTAAACACATTCAAATTTAACTCATTCATTCACCAATTCATTCAATTCAATCCAAAGACATATATTTAGGGTATTTTACAAAATAACCCTAACATTTTTACATTTCGACACTTTGGTCCCTATTTCACAAAATAACAAACTACACATAATTTCATTACACCATTCTTAGGCCAAATTCTCCTTATGCCCATACAAGTCCACACATTTTATTTATTTCTCATTTTAGTCCTCCATTTTCTCATTTTCACAATTTAGCCCAAATTACTCAATTTCACCAAAAATCCAAATACAAACTATGTTAACCCAACACTAAGCTTTCATATTCCACCAACTAACAACACAAAGCTCACATATTCATCAATGCAATATCTCAAAAGCACCATCAATTTCTAAATTTTAAGCATGGGTTTGATAGTACACTAAGCAACGATCACAAAAACATAGAATTTATCAAAAACTGAACAAAAAATCACATACCAATCAAAGCTTGAGTTGCCTAGATTAATTGAGCTCCAAACCCTTATTTCTCCTTCAATAATCAGTGGAGGAAAGATGAACACCCACAAATTCTTGATTTTGTTTTATTATAACATATATATTATTTATCAAGTTTAACCTTATTATTAAACATTATAACATATATTATGGTTGGTTATAATTGTCCATTAACCATCCACTAACTATATAATGGCTTAATTGCCTCATAAGGCCACTACATTTAAAAGCCAACTCAATTAGCACATTAACAATCAGTACACAGCTTTTGCATTTTATGCGATTAAGTCCTTTTCTCAAATTAAACACACAAACGATAAAATTTTTGTACGAAACTTCACACACGCTAATTCACATATTATTAACATAAAAATAATATTAAAATATTTTTTTGACCTCGGATTCATGGTCTCAAAACCACTATCCCGACTAGGGTCTAAACCAGGCTATTACATTTTCCATTATCAAACTTTCTAAGGCTCAAATATTCATAAATGGCATTTCACGAAATCATGAACAAATTCAAAAATTAAGGCATGAGTTAGTTAGAATACGAAGCAATGATTACAAAAACGTAGAAATCATCAAAAGCCAAGCTCAAAAAAATACCTTAATCAAGCTAAATGTGTGTCGAACCCTAAATGCTATCCCATGGCTTATTCTTCTAATTTCGGTTAAGGATGATGATATTTAGGCTTATTTTAACTTTGTTTTATTTATTATCACATAATAACTAATTTACCATAATATCCTTTAATATAAACTATTAAAAATCATTTATGCATGGCTATCTTTGTCCACTCACCCTTTTAATGGTATATTGACAACATAAGTACCTTAAACATTAATAAGCCATAGCAATTAAACACCTTTAGCATGTAGAATGCAACTTTTGCATTTTACGCGATTAAGTCTTTTTTCTCCAATTGAGCAACTAAACGATAAATTTAGCTCACGAAATTTTCACGTATACATGCTGTCATGCTGTAAACACATAAAATAATATTAAAATAATTTTCTAACATCAAATTTGTGGTACCAAAACCACTGTTCTAATTTAGCTAAAATCGGGCTATTACAACTCTCCCCCTTAAGGATTTTCATCCTCGAAAATCTTACCAGTGAATAGGTTCGGGTATTGTTTTCTCATAGCATTCTCGGGTTCCCACGTAGCTTCTTCAACCCTGTTTCGATGCCATAATACTTTCACTAATGCAATTTTCTTATTTCTCAGTTCTTTGATCTCACGAGCAAAAATTCGAACCGGTTCTTCTGCATATGACACATATGACTGAATTTTAGCCTCGGTTGGGGAAATGACGTGTGAAGGGTCGGATCGGTATCATCGAAGCATTGACACATGGAACACATTATGTATTTTCTCTAACTCAGACAGTAAAGATAGTAGATATGCCACTGGTCCAACTCGCTTGATAATCTCATACAGTCCGATGAATTGCGAACTCAATTTCCCTTTCCAACCAAATCGTAATATCTTTTTCGATGGTGAGACTTTTAAATATACTTTATCCCTAAATTGAAACTCAATGTCTTTCTATTTCAGATCTGCGTACGATTTCTGTCGATCCGAAGCTGCTTTAAACCAATGGTAGATATTTCTCCCAGCTACCTTTAAACTCAAAAATGCAACAGCACAACATATCCTCAAGTATTTGAATCACTCGCTTGTATTGTCCATCTATTTGCGGGTGAAATGCAGTGCTAAAATGCAACTTTATACCTAAAGCTTCTTGCAATTTCTTCCAAAATCGCGAAGTAAATCTCGGATCCCTATCCGAAACAATAGATAGTGGTACTCCGTGCAATAGAACAATCTCCGAGATATACAACTCCGCCAATTTGTCAAGTGAGTAATCCGTATGTACAAGAATGAGATGAGTCGATTTCGTCAACCTATAACAACAACCCAAATCGCATCTTTTTTCCTCGGAGATAAAGGCAATCCCGATACAAAATCCACTGTTACTCTATCCCGTTTCCACTCAAGAATAATAATAGGCTGTAATAAACCTGACGGCACTTGATGCTCAGCTTTGACTTGCTAACAAATCAAACATTTCGAAACAAATTTTGAGATATCCTGTTTCATGTCGTGCCACCTATAAAGCTGTTTTAAATTATTATACATTTTCGTGCTTCCTAGATGTACTGATAAACAACTACTGTGTGCTTCGTTTAGAATCTTCTGAATGAGTTCATAATTTCTTGGCACACATATTCTATCACGAAACATCAAACAGTCATCAAATTATATTCGAAACTCGAAATCAGAAGTTGACTCACACTGAGTTCGTTTTGCTTGCATTTCATTATCAAATTTTTTAGCCTCACAAATCTGCCGTAAAAATAATAGTCTCACTTTTAACTCGGCTACTATCAAACCATTGTTAGATAACGCTAATTGTGTGTTCAAAGCACATAAAGAAAATAAGGACTTTCGACTAAAAGCATCAGCAACTACGTTTGCTTTCCCCGGATGATAGTCAATTACCAATTCATAGTCTTTTAGCAATTTTTACCATCTCCACTGTCATAAATTCAATTCTTTTTGAGTCATCAGATATTTCAAACTTTTGTGGTTAGTGTAAATATGACATTTCTCACCAAACAAGTAACGACTCCAAATTTTCAATGCGAACACTATCGCGGCTAACTCGAGATCATGCGTCAGATAATTCTTTTTCATGTGGCTTCAACTGTCTCGAGGCGTAAGCTATAACTTTACCTTCCTACATCAAAACACAACCCAGGCCATTTAACGATACGTCACTGTAAACTACAAATTCTTTACCCGACTTAGGCTGAACTAACACTGGGGCCTCTGTCAATAATGCTTTCAACTATTCGAAGCTCTGCTGACACTTTTTTGACCACTCAAATCTAACATCTTTTTGAAGCAACCGCGTCATCGAAGTTGCAATCATCGAAAAGCCTTTCAAAAATCATCTATAATAGCCAGCTAGTCCCAAAAACTACGGACTTCAATTACATTTCTCGGAGGCTTCCAATCTATAATTATAGAAATTTTGCTCAGGTCTACTTAGATACCTACAGCTGAAACTATATGTCCCAGAAAACCAACCTCTCATAGCCAAAACTCACATTTGCTAAACTTTGCAAACAACCATTTATCTCTCAAAGTTTGTAGCACAATTCTCAAATGCTTATCATGCTCAAATTCATCATGAGAGTAAATCAAAATGTCATCAATGAACACAACTACAAACCAATCTAAATATGACCTGAAAGTCTTGTTCATCAGGTCCATAAAAATAGCAGGTGCATTCGTTAATCCAAAAGGCTTAACAAGAAACTCGTAGTGTCCGTACCTTATTCTAAATGCAGTCTTTGCACATCTGAGTCTTTAACTCGCAACTGGTAATAACCCGATCTCAAATTGATTTTTGAAAATACGATTGCTCTCTTTTAATTGATCAAACAAATCATCAATCTGCGGTATGGGGTATTTATTCTTAATAGTCACTTTATTCAGCTGTCTGTAGTCAATACACATTCTCATCGTGCCATCTTTCTTTTTCACAAACAATACCGATGCACCCAAAAGAGAGAAACTCGGTCTAGCAAAACCTTGATCTGTCAACTCTTGCAACTGAACTTTCAATTCATTTAACTCTATCGGGGCCACTCTATATGGAGCTATCGATATCAGCGTTGTCCTTGGTACTAATTCAATACCAAACTCAACATCTCTGATAGGTGGTAAACCTAGTAACTCTTCTGGAAACACATCTGGATACTCGCACACAACTTGTACTATTTCAATTTTTCTTTCTGTCACTTTTGTATCAAGTATATAAGCCAGATGAGCTTCACACCCCTTTCTCACAAATCTCTAAGCTGACATAGACGAGATCACAACTGGCAAACTGTTCAGATCATTAGATTCAATTCTAATAGTTTTATTATTATGACATTTAAGTTCAATTGTCTTTCGTCTACAATTCACTATAGCACTATGCATCGTTAGCCAATCCACACCCAAAATCACATCAAATTCGTCGAATGGCAACAACATCAAATTAGCCGAAAAATAGAAATCCTGATGGATTAAGAGAAATTCTTGCAGACTTTTTCAACCAAAACACATTTGCCTAAGATGTTCGATACTCTAATCACAAAATTAGTAGACTCTACAGGTAAAGTCTTACTAAATACTAAATTCATTCATATGTAAGAATGAGTTGATCCTAGATCTATCAATGCAATAACATTAGTATCATAGAGAGTGAAAGTACCAGTGATAACATCTGGTGATGATGCCTCCTCCCGTGCACAGATAACATAAGCTCGAGCAGGTGCTCGTGCCTTAGATATAACAGTAGAATCTCTTATAACACATCAGTTACCACTCATATTTCCAGTGTTTCGGGGTAGTCTCCCTCTAGTAATAGTATTACTCGGTCTCACATTCTAAAATTTATCTTTCTCTTTTGACTCAGGGCAATCTCGGAAGAAGTATTCTAACGAACCACATTTATAACAAGCTTTATTTTTTTTCAGCATTCTCCGAAATGTCATGTTCCACATTGCTAACATTCGGGTTTGTTGTCTCTCGCACTGCCAACACTCGCTACTGATATCGCTTGAGCTTTAGAACCTGAGTATTGTTTTCTACGATCTTTGTTCGAATCTTCATTTAAAACATTTGGGAGAGTATACAAATCTCTAGATTTCTTCGATGAAGATTGATATGGCTTACTCATCGATCCTTTTCTCGAGTCTCTAGCTTCTGAATCTGCCATTCTCTTTTCTTTGCTAAGATCCTCAGCTTTACAAGCCCTTTCAACCAAAACGACAAATTCTTTCAATTCAAGAACCCTGACTAATAGTTTTATATCCTCGTTCAACCCATCAATGAATCGTTTACACATAATCTCCTCAGTAGACACATACTCTCGAGCATACTTGCTTAAATGTACGAATTCTCTTTCATACTCAGTGACAATTATCTGGCCTTGTTTCAACTCTAGAAACTCTTTATGCTTCTAGTTGAGAAATCTTGGACTGAGTACTTCTTTCAGAATTCAGATTGGAAAAACTCCCAAGTAACCCGCTCTTTAGGAACCAAAGATATCAACATTTTCCACCAATGGTACGCATTATCTCTAAGTAAAGATACAACACATTTGATACATTCATCAATAGTACAAGATAATTCATCGAATACTCGGATTGTATTTTCAAGCCAAAACTCAGCTCTCTCCACATCATCATCAACAATAGCCCGGAACTCTTCAGCCCCATGTTTCTGATTCTTATCTATTGGTGACTTGTTCATCCGTATCGGATCAATAACTTGAGGAATAATAGGGATTTGTTGAGGAACAGGTGGGGGTGGAGGTTGTTGAGTAGCCGGATTCATTCGAACGAACTCCGTGAACCACTCATTCATCATTTGGAAAAATGCTTGTTTAGCCTCTCCCTCGTGGCTACTCGTTATAGGCCTAGAATCGAATGGCACTGCCCCTTGAGCGGGAGCAGGCGCATTACTCTCCAAATCATCGACTACAGCTCTTTTGGGATCCATTACTATACGAAAACTCAATTTAAGCTGTTAAGAATCATCACACTATCACAGAGTATATATCGCATGTATAGCTAGACTCTCATACACGCTACGTTAGTTCTAGAATCGACTAAAACGTAGCTCTGATACCAATAAATGTAACACACATCATCCGTATTCACGGTCATAATAGGGTTACGAGGTATTACCGATCAATACATATCATTTAATATACATAACTCATACATTTATACATCCATTCTCAAACACCATTCAGTCATAATCACATTGTTCTTTATAAGGGCCTACGAGGCCTTAAACATGTTATAGAAGTGGTTCGGGACTAAACCGATAACATACAAAATTTTGGAAAACTTAGAAATTTTTAAAACATACAAGGGTCACATGCTCGTGTGAACAGGCCATGTGCCTCACACGACTCTAGACAGCCCGTGTTTGTCACACGACTAACCACACGCCCGTGTGTCTAGCACGTGTGCCCTTCGAAATGTCTGCACACGCCCGCGTGCCATGCCGTGTGCTAGGCCGTGCCAATCCTGTAGGGTATACTAACTTATGCAACACGGCCAAATCACACGCCCGTGTGCTAGGCCATGTGTGACTTAGGAGGTATACTGACTTGTGCCACAAGGCCAGTGTGTGAGGCCGTGTGGAGTATGCTGACTTTAATTCAATTTCAACACCAGGGGACACACGGTAATGTAGTATGACTGTGTGTCGCACACGGCTGAGACACACGCCCGTGTCTCTGTCTGTGTGGACAAAAATATGCCATTTGCAAGGTCAATTTGCCACCCTTTCTCATGCTCACCTAAACAACCAAAATGGTACCATTTCATCATACAATAGGCATCGTAAAATCATTAACCAAGTGCACAAATCATACCATATCCATTTTAATCAAATTCAATATCTAAAATAATGTCAATTACACATTCAACACTTATATTATCAAGCAATAACTCATAAGCACATAACTACTCAAACTAACAACTTAAATCACACCTTATAGATCAATTTCCAAATTCAAAATATAACCATAACCACATTCTTTCCAAACATAACAAAATGAGCCATTACTCATGACTATATATACAAAACAAAACATATGCATTTACAAGCCAAATCCTATGGCTATATTCACAACCAAAGTACCACATATAGCCTATACATGCCATATACTATATGTACAATTCAAAAGTACCAACTTAGATGTTCGATAGTGCGATGATGTTCCCGATGACTCCCTGATCTGACCTAGCCTTGATTTTCTATAAAACATAGGAAAATAACGCAAAGTAAGCTTTATAGCTTAGTAAGCTCGTAAGTGAGTAATTCAATACATCACATAAATGTAATTCTACCAATTACATACCAAAATCATAAACACATTACTACAAACCTTTTTCATGTCTCAAAACATGACCAAATATAAACTCAACGAACATTCTCTATTTCATACTCAAATAGGTTTCGTACATACCTGTAACGTCTCGTACTAACCTTTTTCTCATTCACATCATTCTTTTACACATTGGACCATTCAAAATAGAAGCCGGATGTTCAAAGATCTCAATTGATAAGCACATATACCATAGCCTATAGCCAAATCAAGGTAACTTATCTCAGAGTACCTATACCATGGCCCGTAGCCAAATTAAGGTAACTTCTCTCCAAAATACTTATACCATGGCTCATAGCCAAATCAAGGTATCACTCGCACCCGAAGTGCCAATATCATGACCTGTAGCCAACACAATAACCTAATGACATGTCATTAGCATCCTAAACTATTCCTAAGGTTCAACCGGGAAATTTCACTTGTCATCGTCGAACATATCTGTAATCCCATAATCATAGTTTATGCAATATCAAATCATTTAACATTCATTTATAATGAAATTATCACATACGAACTTACCTCGTATTCGGATTTGAAGGATCGGATCGACTATTCAACAACAATGCTTTTCCCCTGATCTAAATCTGAATTCCTCTTTCCTTGATCTATATGCATTCAAAATTAACTCATTTAACAATTCATTCATTCAATTTAATCCTTAAACACATATTTGGGCATTTTTACACATTAGCCCCTAAACTTTCACATTTATTCAATTTAGTCCCTATTTCACATAAAAACACAATTTACACAATTTCTTTCTAATTTCATGAGTGCCAAATTTCTATAGTGTCCTTAGCAGCTGAAAACTTTCATTTATTTCACATTTCAACCCCTTAATTTACACTTTTCACAATTAAATACCTAAAATACATTTTTACCTAAAATCACTTTACAAGACATTTAAATCTTTCAACAAATAGTCATTTTCCATTATCAAACATTCAAAAGTTCAAATATTCATCAATGGAACTTCACAAAATCATGAACAAATTTGAAAATTAAGGCACGGGTTAGCTAGAATACGAAGCAACGATTACAAAAACATAAAAATCATCAAAAACTGAGCTCGAAACATACCTTAATCAAGCTAAATGTGTGACGAACCCTAAATGCTCTCCCATGGCTTATTCTTCTTCTAATTTCGATTAAGGATGATGATATTTAGGCTTATTTTAACTTTGTTTTATTTATTATAACATAATAACTAATTTACCATAATATCCTTTAATATAAACCATCAAAAATCATTTATGCATGGCTATCTTTGTCCACTCACCCTTTTAATGGTATATTTACAACATAAGTACCTTAACATTAATAAGCCATAGCAATTAAACACCTTTAGCAAGTAGAATGTAACTTTTGCATTTTATGCGATTAAGTTTTTTTTCTCAAATTGAGCAAAAATTGTTCATTCTTTAAAAGAATAAATCATTAAATTTGTTTTTCAGTTTTTTATTTTAATTGGCTTGAGAAATCCACTTGGCAATTGTAGAAATAAACTTATCTCTATGAGAATGGACATATCCATCTTCTCAAGTAATTGCTTGAAAAGTTCACCTTACTCATAAAGTTGGATTTCTTGATGCAAGTTGGCAAAAAAAATCATTTTCTCCACGTATGAATGAGATTTCTTAAAAATCAAAAAGTCAAAAGTTGATACAATCCCGGTCTCGAGGAGAAAACGAGATGTATACTTGGAGTTCGATCGTAAACCAGAGAATCAAAGAAAGAAAGAAATTTTGATGAAGTTCAGATAAGTTGTAAGAATTGAGTTGACAAAATGAGTTGGATTCGGTATTAGCTTAGGATGGTTTCGGATTAGGATATGTTTCGAAGTTAGGGAAGAATATATGGCTCGGATTTCGGTTTAAAAAGGAAAATAAGGCTTGGGTTTCGGTTTAAGGATGAAAGAGTATTCAGGTTTCGATTTAGGACTTCAGGAAACAAGTAAGAACCAATACCGAGAAAGGTATTGACCCGGTTACTTATACATTTCTAAAGGTTTTCAGTTTTAGTTGTTTTACGGACCTCGACCCACTATTGATGTACGATAGGAACCTTGGTATCGGGATTGAACGAAGGATGGTTGACGCCACTAGACTTCTAGATAAGCCAACAAATCCTAAGAACGAAATAGGAGAAATTGCTCTCGCAAATTTAGCATAATAACGAAATAAAATTTGGCAAATAGTCCTTACAAAATAAAATGGCCAACTATTTATAGTTGCTTGAGCTAGACGAATGGTCATCTTCTAGCCTTGATGACTAAGCAAAATTAATACTAGCATTAACTTGAAAATTCTAGATAGTAAAACTCTTCAAGTTCCAAGTCCACATTGGCTAAATGGGAGCTCAAGAGGCAGCTTTTAAATCACCAAGTGCAGCCGAATCATCAAGGAAAGAAAGATAATTGAATGACTCTTCATTGTTCAACCAAGCATGCATGAATGCCCTTAAATTCCTCCTTAAATTCCAGCTTTAATGGCTGACTTTTCAGCTCAAGTTGCTGCTGATGGTTTGACCTTCTTGCATTAACTTCGGTGAGCTGAATGGGCACCTTGGGAAGTTGAAACGGCAGCTATAGAAAACTATTGAGCTAACCAAAACATCACCTTAAATGAAAGTAATTGCTGCTGCCCATTAATCTCCTTGTGCCGTCCCTTTACATGCACCTACAAGCAAATTAAGTTCATTAACTTAGCTAATTAATTCCAGCAATTAAAGATCACATTAAGACATTAAATTGAGCTGAAACAAATTAAATCTAAGCTATTTAACAGCTAATAAAAATCGGCTGAAGCTTAGGACAACATTAAATACTAGTTTCGGCTAAACAACTTTAATTTCTAAGTAAATATGCTAGATTTAAGAACAACTTAAAACCTTATTTAATAACAGTAAATTAATTAAAGGAAATTAAATTTATCCAAATTTATTTTAAATAAAATTCCAACTAATTTATTTAGCTTAAGGCCGAATGGCCAATTAAGCTCGTTGAACTTAGTCGAAACTTAGCACGAGCTAGAACCGAGCTCATAGGTTGCTGGTTGAGCTTGTAAAACATTGCGAAAATGCTCCAACGTTGGTCCCTCCTCTCTCCAAGTAAGTTAGCTTCATTATCTTTCCAAACTTGCTGGACCAAAACTCCGATGGCGTCTTTGAATAGCTTAGATCGAGCTCTAGTGATAGGGCCACGAGGTAGCATCAACAGATCATGACTCGAGCTCGACTTGACATGGAACGTGCTCGCATCAAAAGTTAATCTAATAATTGACGTAAAAACTTATAGTAAAGAAAGTAAATGTAATTAGTAATAATTGTCTAACAACGTATATACAAAATTAGATATCCATAAAATTCAATAAAAGAAAACAATTCTATTACATTAAAAATTTAATATTCAAAGGATTATTGTTATTCTCCTTCAAATATTTTTCATGCTCCTTGTGGTGACCAACTGGATCAATGAAGAATTCAGAAAGTAGTCCCTTTGAAGAAGATTGACCCTTTCATATTATATGAGAAATAAAACCATATTTTAGTAAAAGAAAATCAATTATGTAAAGGATTGTAATATGAACAAATTATTACTTAATATTTTTTTTGTCTAAATCTTTGACTCACATTGATTTCAATGATTTGGCTCTCTTTTGAAGAATTTGCCTTTTCCATTAGAAAATTTATGATAAGAAAATCTCAACAAATTGAGGGATAAGAATGCAATGATTATAATGAAATGTAATAATATAAACATTAAAAAACAAAATAAAACTTGTATTTGATAAAGAATGATACGGCATGCGAGCAGAACATGATCGTAGCTTGTCTAAATTGAGGATTTATCCTAGATCCCTAGACGAACGTAAACTAAAACGAGAAACAACAAAAATAGATTAGTTGTCACAACGGAGAGTCAAGTGAAATTAAAACAAAAGAAAGATGAATCAGCTGGTAAAGAGTCCAAAAGAGAACGAATTAAGGTTTCTTGGATGGAAAGAAACCATCCTTGGACCTCAAGAAAATGCCCCAACCATATCTAGAAAAACAAAACACAAACAGATTTGTTAGTAGTGTTTTTAAAGAAAAAAATATTTTGTGCAAGAATGTTGAAACAACAAGAAAAGATTAAAACTCCTAATTTTGATGTGTTTCTTGATATAACAAGATACGAGAACGTCTTTTTTTAAGCAACTTTAACCTAGAATGAAAATCAATAAAATCAAAAAGCCAAAACAGTAAGAACTATCTCAAATAAGCAAGAAACAATAATTTAAGGATAGAAAATAGAAGATGACATCCTAAGAAATCTTAGAAACATTAAGAATCAACAACTCCTTTTAATGGCTCTAATTCCCCCTCCAAGAAAAAGATCTTGGCAAGAAAAAGCTTGAAGATGATTCCCACAGCCTAAAAGATTGTTAAAATAGCTTCTAAAATAAACTCAAGAGCAATTTTTGAATAAAAACTTAAACAGAATTATTATTAACTCAAAAAACATAAATCAATTGTATGTGCATAAGGGTGAACGTCCATGCTACTTATAGGCCTCCAAAATAAGCTTTCCTAACCCTAATGAAATAACTAACATGAAAACTCATCAAATAAAAAAAAATAATTCTAAGTGTGGACTTTTAATGGGAATTCAGCCAAATGAATTAAATGGGCTCATTGAGCTAAATTCTTACATGATGATCCACCTATTAAAATAAAATTGAACCTATAGTTTAAATATTTTACAATTTGGGCAACTTTGATAATTTGGCTTGATATTCAATTAAATTACTTTCCAAACTTTAGGATGAGCCTGTAGACATCTTAATGGGCCATTTTTTCAAGAACTTGGTATTGTGATCCATTTGTTCTCAATGCTCATACAAGAAATCCAATGCGCCTTGGTTGCAAGATTCAGTTTCTTGGACCAAGATTTCCAAGATTTGAAATCTTGATTTTCTTAATTCTTGAAATTGTCCAAAATAGCAAAATTGGACCAAGATTCTGTTTCTTCATTTTCTTGAAAACAAGAAAGTGAATCTTGATTTTCTTTTTCAGTCATTTGTGCATCTGGGGCCTTGGTAACGAAGTCTTAGATGGGCACGTTCAATCTTGCTTGATTTTTCTTGGCCTTCGACCTCATTATTGGACCTTGAGAAAATTTTATCCCATCACATTCATGAGTCTGATTTTGGGCCTTGAGACTCGCATCATTCCTCTCTTCCTCAAAAAGATTCGTCCTTGAATCTGAAACATCAAAGTGAGATAGATCAACAATAATAAAAGTAGAACTTACATTGTACTCACTGGCCAAATCTATTTGATAGGTGTTGTCATTGATCTGCTTGAGTACTTGGAAAGGCCCATCGCCCCTAGGGTCCAATTTTGTCCTCCTTTTACTTGGAAATCGCTCTTTGCGCATATAGACCCAAACCCAATCACAAGGTTTAAGGATAACTTGTATGCGCCCCTTGTTAGCTCTGTTGACATTTGTGTCATTTATTTTTGCGATCCTTTGGTTTGGCTTTTCGTGCATTGATTTTACCAACTCAACTTTCTTCTCGCCATCTAAACCAAAAATATTTTCTACAGTTAATGGGTTAAAACCATAAACAAGTTCAAAACGTGAATAGCCAGTCGTAGAGTGAATAGATCGAGTGTATGCAAATTCAACAAATGGTAAACATTCTTCCCAATTCTTAAGGTTCTTACCCACAACAGCTCGTAGTAAAGCACCTAAAACTCAATTTACTACCTCAGTTTGGCCATCGATTTGGGTGTGACATGTAGTGGAATATAATAATTTAGTACCAAGCTTACCCCATAATACCTTCCAGAAGTGGCTTAGGAACATTACATCTCTGTCAGAGACAATTGTGCAAGGTATTCCATGTAGTCGCACCACCTCTTTAAAGAATAAGTCTGCCACATGTGTAGCATCACTTATTTTGTGACAAGGAATAAAGTGTGTCATTTTTGATAACCTATTGACAACAACAAATATACTATCTCGACCCTTTTTAGTAGCAGCAAACTAGGAATGAAATTTATGGATAAATCTACCAATCGTGAAGAAGGAATTGAAAAAGGAGTATAGAGTCCATGAGCCATTACCTTAGATTTTGCTTGTTTACAAGCAATGCACTTAGAACATACCTTTTCAACATCCTTCTTCATGTGCATCCAATAAAAGTGTTCATGTAGAATATCTAGTGTTTTGGCAACACCAAAGTGTTCCATTAAGCCTCCACTATGTGCCTCCTGAATTAGTAACTCTCTCATAGAGCAATGTGGTACACATAACCTGTTTAGGCGAAAAAGAAACCCATCTATAAGATAAAATTTGTCAAAGGCACTATTCTCACAATTAGCAAAGATATGTATAGAATCAGCATCATTTGTGTACAAATCTTTTATATGCTCAAATCCTAAGACTTTAGTATTTAATGTAGTTACCAATACTTAATTACATATGGGAATGTTTCTACAAATTCTACCCGTCGAGCGTGTCTTTTGCTCAACTTACCTTATCCTTTTAGCCATTTAAGTGACTCATAATCCGTATGTATAACAAACTCATTGGGCAGCAAGTAATGTTGCCACACTTGGAGAGCTCGCACCAACGCCAATAACTCTTTATCATAAGTTGAGTAGTTCAATTACGCCCATTTAGTTTTTCATTAAAATATGTTATTGGCCAGCACCAATTCCAATACCTGAAGCATCGCATTCAAGTTCAAATGTATTAGAAAAAATCAAGTAATTTAAGAACTGGAGTAGAACAACTTTTCCTTTAAGGTTGGAAAAGCCTTTTCTTGAGTTTCACCCCACTTGAAATCCTTTACAAACCATGGAAAAATCTCACCTCGGTAATTGATTTAGGAGTGGCCCACTCCCTTATTGCCTTTACTTTATCCTCATCGACATGAATACCTTGATAACTTATTATAAGCATTAAAAAATTAGTTTATCACAACAAAAAGTGCATTTATAAGGTTGGCAAATAATTTTTCAGTTCTTAGAATGTCCAAAATAGATTTAACATTGAAAACATGAGTATCTAAAGAAGTTGAGTAAATTAGAATATCATCAAAATATACTACCACAGATTTACCCAAATAAGGCCTTAAAACATGATTCATTAATCTCATGAAAGTACTAGGTGCATTAGTTAGACCAAAAGGAAAAACAAGCCATTCATACAATCCAAACTTAGTTTTAAAGGTTGTTTTCCATTCATCCCCTTCCCTCATGCAAATTTGATGATAACCACTTTTTAAGACAATTTTAGTGAAAATTATGACACCCTAACCTGACCGGGACGGATCAGCCCAAATTCGAAGTGTTACATTAGCCACCTAAGTACTCTCCAGCTAATGACCACCCAAGACACACCTCAACCTTATAACACCTCAATCTTATCTGATTATTAGTTTTTTATTAACGGGGAAGAAAATTATGAGCCAATTTTAAATCTTTCCTGGGTAATTTAACCTAAGAGCATTTTTGTCATTTTACCACCTATGGTAAAACTATCCCAATTTTAGATCTAAATATTTACTGACCTTCGTTTAGTCAAAATTATGCAATCCTAAAAATTTCAGCTTAAACTGAGTTCATTTGCTATGTCTAATTTAATTTTTACTATTAAGGACTAATTATAACAAATACAAACTATCAAGACCCATTCTGAGTTACAAATTAAGTGTGCTTCTATCGAGTTTTACCCATTACGAGACTAATCCTAAAATTTTCCAAGTTTCCTTATCATCTAGGGCTCTAATTAGACTAATAAATTTTCAAGACTAAATTGTAACTTAAATAAATTAGAATACCAATTTAAAAAGAAAAAAATTCAAACCCCCCAAAAACCTACACTACCATGTCCCCCAGACCATGTGTCATTAAATGCCCGTGTTCGTGTCATGAAAAACCTTTAGGCAGATCGCACACACTTGTGTGAAAATCCCACATGCTCGTGTGTGATAGTTCCAATTTCCACACGCCCATGTAGACTAGCACATGCCCGTGTGAAATCCACTGCACCTATTTTTGCGAAAAACTCATTTTAAAACCCGATTTTGCATATTTTAATGGTCAATTAAGCCCTATTTAACTAGAAATAATTAACATACATATATATATACACCTTCAATTGAATTTATTGACATCAATTAAGCCTCAATTAAATAGAATTAGGTAATCAATTTCATACATAACAAACACCAAATAAATCAAACAAGTGGCGTACCTTAGTCGCTAGTAAACCACTCCATGGAAGCTTCATTTAAACAATCGTTAGTATAAATTTCATTCTTCACACACCGTGTTATCAAGAAACAATATTGTAACACCCCTAACCCGTATCCATCACCAGAATAGGATTTCGGAGCATTACTGAATAAACGTTACCTAATTTCTTCATTTTAGAACATTTCAATAATCACAACATAATCCATCAATAAGCATGCTTGTTGTCCTTATTCAAGCACTCAAGGCCTTAGACTCACTTTAGAAACAATTCGGGACTAAATCGAGAACATTTGAAAAAATTAGGAAAAAGTTAGAAAAATTCAACAGCAAGGGTCACAAACCAGTATGGCCAGGCTGTGTAACTCTCTGACTTGGGTCACACGCCCATCTGTGTTGCCTGTGTGTGACACACACCAAAATCAACTCAAAAACCATTCATTTAACCTATTCAAAACACGGTCAAACATACTCAAAAGATGCTAAAACAATCATCCTAGGAGCCTAACATATCATCCATGCATCATTGGTACCACAAGTTATATCATCAAAACATATCATCCACGCATCATTCAAATCAAAGTTTTAAACATGCCAAAATCAATCAATTTTGCCTAGATTATAACTACCTAAAACGTCAACTTAAATTCACATACACCTAACAAGTCTTGATTCAAATCAACATGCCAAATTATGGCTTTAAACACAACATATACTATATATACTCAAACCAATATTATAATTATAAATCCATCACAATCCATTCAAAAAATAACTATTAACTAAGACCTCCTAGGTACATGCCATCACAAAAGGTAAACTTCATCGCATTTGAGATCGGGATCGTTTTTGGATGCTAAGTCGGCGATCAAAAGAGTAGTACCTAACCTACGCAAGGAAAACAAAACCGTACGCAAAGTAAAACTCAGTGATATACACTCAAACTAACATTACAATTATAACTCCATTACAATCCATTCACAAAATAACTATTAACTAAGACCTCCTAGGTACATGCCATCACAAAAGGTAAACTTCACCACATTTGAGATCGAGATAGTTATTGGATGCTAAGTCAGCGATCAAAAGAGTAGTACCTAACTTGCACAAGGAAAACAAAATCGTACGCAGAGTAAAACTCAGTGATATTTCTATAATCCGAACAATTAAAGACATAATGATACAAGAATGCATAATTTGAATTATACGAACATACTATTGCCTAAGCTTACAATTACCATATAGCATCATTTCAAATTCATGCATATTACCATATCATTTCATACCATACTCAATTTTCACATGCTATCATATTTGATTTGTTTAACAAATATCTCAGTTCATATCACTTGCTATATAATAGCTTTTCACATATCAATCCACCTTTCATTTAAACAATTGCATTATCCATTCCATATTCAATTTATGAGTATGTAACTCATATATTCCATTTGTTCACAACATCTTTCACATTTCATTTTCCATCCACTATCCCATTTCTATTTCACGTTCCATGCCATTTCAATAATAATTATAGAACTTTATTATTTATTTACACCTATTAACACGACTCAGACTCAGACGGATACATGGATCCAACCAACACACTAGTTTGGCACCTAGTGCCTCATCGAATAAATCTGAAGTAATAACTGCACCCAGTGCTATATAAATTGACACCTAGTGTGCCATCGGTTAAACCAAAGCAAATTGACACCCAGTGCCTCATCGACTCAAAGTGAAAGAAATCCCTGAACTCTTCCTATCCTATGGCATGCAATCTATATCCAACTTAGCTTGATACAATTAATAGGGTTCCATTTCGCTTTCAATATATATATATCAAATTTCATATAAGCACATTATCACATATACACCTATCAGTTCAATTAATATAAATTTAATAAATTCATCACATTCCAAATCAATCCATTTCAATTGTAAAACACAATAGTTCTCACCTCCAATGCTTACCATGTAACGCCCCAAATTTGGGCTAGAAGTATTGGGCCTTGAGTATGGGTCCGTAAAGAGGCTAAAAATACGTATTTAATTGTGCAAGGAAATGACACAATTAAATGTCTGCTTCAATGGTTAAGGGTCCTGAGAAGTGTTGGAAAAGTCCTGGGTTCAAACTTGGGCTTTAGCAAAAATTTTGGTTTTAAGTGAATAAAACCCTGGATGCTTGGATGTAGGCCTTTTATGTAAGACCCCAAACCTGGCCTAGACATTACGACCGGATCTAGCGTGCCACATCAAGTGATGTTTGAAAACTATGCATTTGTTGGAAACCTCATCTATGAATCAAAACTTCCTACCGACTCAAAATTTTGATTTTTGTTGCTTATTAACAAAACTAGATTTACTCGAAATCATTTCCTTTTTGTAAAACCTTATTATGCATTTATAGTTTTGCTTTTAAAAACTTGTCTGTTACGGAAGCTTGTTTTAAACCTTTACGGAAACGTGATATTTAAAAATAGATGTTATTGTTTTAAAACCTGTGTTTAATAAATTTGCAGTGATATAAGAAATACCAAATAAAAGTTAAAAACAATTCCAATGACCTTATTACAGAAATTATTAACCCTAAAAATTAAAGTAATGTAAATTAAATTAAAATTACTAAAGAACCCCATGAACATACAGGACGCATGTGGCCACCTCCGAGTCCCTCTTAGCTCCAAATACTCTAAGGTTGGGGATTACCTGCACAGTTAAAAGAAGGGTGAGTTACGTGAACTCAGTGTGTAATCCCCTGTCACAGTCACAGTCATAGTCTGGGCCCAAGCCCATGCAGTATCAATTCGGGCCTAAGCCCCAAAATCATGGCAATACAAACAAAAATGCAGCCCAACCCAATCCAACCATCACACCATCTGTACCAACCCTACACACCATGTGGGGACCAAGTCAACCCACCCAGCCCTACACACCATTAGCGTAGACGAGCTAGTAATATTAATGCAGCAAAGCTGCCAGTAATAGTATACGTGGCTGAGCCACTAAAATCAATATATCATGGCAGAGCCACTGGATCAGTATAACGTGGCATAGCCACCAGTACAGTACTTCCTCCAAAAGCATAACCCAACCTAATGCAACATGTAGTGACATATTAAAATGATGTATGAAATAAATTACCATCATAAACAATTAAACAGTGTACACATACAACACTAGATCTACCTAGGGGTATAATGGTCATTTGGTTTGTAGGAGGTAAAACAGTAATTTACCCCTCAGGGGTGTTCCAGTAATTTCATCCAACGAGGGCATTTCAATAATTTCACCCTTTAAGGGTATTTGTGCTAACTTTACCTACCGAGGGTATTTCAATAATTTACCCACCAATGGTATTTCAGTAATTTACCATCTAACAGCCTTTTCGGAGGCCTACTGTCGCCTCGAGTGACACAGGTTCCCTTTTTGGTCGAAACAGTGCAATTGGGCCTAAAGCCCAATTTTGGCCCAAGCGGGACGACATGCTCGTGTGGCTCATTCAACCCATTTTTGATCACGGTTCTGTGAACTTCGCAGCCGCATCAATCCTCTGACACTTACTATGGATTTTGCCTCTGTGGGCCCATTAACCCATTGGGCCCACCTAGCCTACTTTGGCTCAACAAGGCCCATTACGACCAACGCCAGCGAAAAAGATCATGGCACTCCCAAAGGCCTATCATCAATGTACGTGACTCGATTTATCATTACGAGCGCTCGCACGCTCGAGTGATCCCAGCTGCCAGTATTCTGGCTTTTTGGCATTTCAGTTTTTAGCCGATTCCTAGATCACAACAACAGCAGTTTATACAGAGGTGTGAGATTACACACCTGTTACGGATTACGGTTCACAACACTTTCTGAAGCACCTGGGATCACGGTTGACTATTAGTTAGCCTTTACCCCTGATAAACCAAGATATAGAAATACTTTATCCATTGCCTGTACTTACCAGAAAACGACAACTCCTTGTTATGGTAGAGTATTCGGTTTATTCCCTTTGATTAAGAAACTGAGTCCCTAGTGAAAGAACAAGTTAGCAACGTTGTTCCAAGACAAAAAAAGAAACAACCTTTTGGCCCTAAGAAACTCAAAATGATAAAGAGAAGCCAACCACCTCTATTCGGCCATAGTCACACTTACCAACCACTTTCCAATACCCGAATGTTGAATGAACAGAGAAGAAGGTATGCTTGGACTCTAATAGATTCGGCCTAGGCAATAAGAAGTTGAAGTTAGGAGTTTCGGCTTTGGTAGAGCAAATAGAGGGAAGAAAGAAAATAAGAGAAAAGAAACCGTTACCTTTGACCAGAGAAGAGCTGAATGAAAGAGAGAGATTCGGCAACCAAGAGTATCAACTATGAAATAATGATGGAACTAAGAAAAAAAGTGGAAGAAGAGAGGCTTATCGATGCAATGGACGGCTACCACAAAGGAATGAAGAACGAAGAGGAACTAGGATTGAATTCGGCAATGGGCAAGAAAAAGAAAAGAGGCAAATGTACGAACCCGAAATGACACTTCAGAGAAAAAAAATAATTACCTAAAACGTCACTTTTAGAAAAGACCAGAAATGAAAAGAAAAGAAAATGCACACACACAAAGGAGTTTCAGTTAGCTCTTGCACACCAATTGTCGAATTTGCTTCCAAAAGACTCTTCTTCAGCCGAAAGTCCCCCTTAGCTAGACTCCCACTTTCAGCCAACACCTCCCACACACACAACTCCTTGATTTTCTCCCCTTTTCTCTCCTACAATTCCTCTCCTTCATCCATTTAAACCGTTTGACTGATTCTCCAACTCCCACTGAAGAGTTTGATCCTAACTCTGCTTCCTCCTCTCCCGAGCCACAAAATAAAGGCTACCATTTGCAGCTTGTTAGATTCGAACCCTATACCACCTTGCTCTCCACTTGACGCCACACCACTCCACCATGTGCTCCTCTTGTGTTAGCAAAACACACTTAAATTTACTTAAACCTTGCTTGCAACAGCCCTCTCCACAAAAAGGGCCAAAAACCAAAATTTCTCCAAGGCTCTGACTCAATCCCAGGCCTCCCTAGAACCCCCAAATACACTCCAATAACCCGCTGAGCAAGCACAACATACAATTATGCAAAAATTTATAACCCTTAACTTTTAGGATGTTACATTTTAAATTATTGTGATAAAAAATGACACAATGAGCTAGTTGGTAAGGTGGCTAGCAGCGTGGATTGATGGAGCTTGAAACTAGCTATTAATTCGACAAAGGCATGCGCACCTATCAAACAGTAGTATAGTTGTGGTGAGTCCGAAATATCGTACCCTCAAGGACCAAGAGTACTAGTATCAACTATCTTTTTATTGTCTAGCCTAATAATTAAAGGGATTTATTTTTAATCCAAAATTGACTAACTAATTTAACTAACTATGAATGCGACAGAGAGTAAATTGGGAAAATACTTTTAGACAACTTTATATGAGATAAGCAATACCTAAGGAAGAATCCACCTAGACTTCACTTATTACTTTTGATTCATGCGATTTATTCACTTGGCTTAATCTGTAGAAATCCCTAAATTATATTAATACCTCTTTCGAGGCTACTAACAACTGACTCTAGGTTGATTAATTAAAATCTCTTTCTAATTGAAACCCCTATTGTCGTATTAACTCAATTTATGGATTCCCTTATTAGGTTTGACCCTAATCCGGCAAATTTTCTTCGCCCTATTTCTAGGGTTGCAATCAACTCCGCTTAATTGTGTTGATCTACTCTTAGACAGGGACTTTTGCTCTACTGAATAAGCACATTCAACTTGAATCAATAAACTGAATTATCAAAACAAGAATAAGAACTCACAATTAAGAATAAGCACAAGTATTTATGTCATAAATCAAATAATAATAAGATCTATCTTAGGTTCATCCCCTCAGGTATTTAAGGGATTTAGTTCATACTAATAGAGGGAAACATCATAAAAGAGGAAAAACAACAAAACATAGGAAAACCCAAAAACTTCTAAAGAACTTGATGGGAGATCCTTAGTCTTGATGGAGATCCTTCTCCTAAGTTGTTCCCGATGCTTGTCTTGGAGTATTTTCTCCTTCTACTCAGTGTCTATTCGATGCCCTGTCGACCTCCCTTTTAGGTTGCCCCCTAGAGTTTTATATAGGCTTTCGAGATGCCTTACTTGGCCCACAAATATCCTATTTCGAATAGACTTCTTCCTATTTTTGGCAGGGACATGCCCGTGGTTGATAGTCTAGGCCGTGTTTGATCCTGCTTGTCACACACGGCTGTGTGGTCTGCCCGTGTGCAGTAGTCCAGCTGTGTTGGCCCATTTTGTCCCTTTTTGGCCCATTTCTCGTTCTTTTCGACTCCCTAAGCTCTATCGAGCATAAAACATGAAATTAAGAGATTAGGATCATCGAATTCATCAAATTCAATGGAAAATCAGCCAAAATTAAGCCAAGCATGGGATTAAAATATGTGTAAATTATGGTTTATCAAATCTCCCCACACTTAAGCCTTTGCTTGTCCTCAAGCAAAATCCTTAACTCACAATTAAAATTAACTTCCTCAATTCATAATTCTCATCAACAATGTTTCCTCATAATTCATAGATAATTTATACATTGATAATTTAACTCAAAGAGTCTTAAAGATTCAAACGAATCAAGTCTTACATTTTTATAGCACGAAAACACAGGTGTTTCCCCTTACCTAAATAATTACCTCTGATTCAAAATTGACAAGAATTAACATCCTCACTAAAGATTTACTCAAATCAGTCAAGGTGTTTAAGGTTCAAATTAAGCACTCAAAAAGTCAAACATGAAAAGTTAATCCTATAAGCTTGCATGAAAATCAAATCTCCACTACTATAAAATGAGATGATACACAAATCAAAAGGTCTTAAAGGGTTGTAATGGGGCTTGGGTTAAAGGTGTGTATAAAGGCTGAATTAGAAGGTCAGAATTGAGATTGAATTGACAATTTACCTAACTAGAAACAATGAACTAATAATGAATAATTACATTAATAACACGAGCTTCTTCTAAAGATGTGAATTTAACTGTTTAAGCTCATAAAACATAGAACTAATAATGATTATACTTTTAACTTTTCTTTCTTTTGTTTTTTTAAGAATAATACTAAGCACAAACAATTAATAAGAAAGGACTTAACAACGGAAATATAGAACATAGTTTGGCAACTGTTCAAATCGAATCTCGACAAAAAGGGTTAAAACGAGAGGGAAAATTCTCAATGAATTAAAAAGAATGGGTCTTGGGTTAATATTAAAGGTGAATCAGAAATGGCTTATTAGGCTAAAAAGGGGTTCACTAGGGGTTAATTATGAAGGTAGGCTTTTTAGGGTAAGTGGGTTAGATCCTAGGTGCCTTTATCATCTCAGTATATCAAATAAAAAATGTAGTCTTGACATGTATAATAGAAGCAAGTTCTAGAATAACAAATCAATGTTGACACACTCATAATCAATAAAATGAGAAAGAAAAGATATATGCTCTAAAAGGCTCAAAATCTCACAAAATTATGATTTTTGAAGTCAACCTTTTAAATTCCAAACTTCAAAGTAATATTTAAGATTAGGGAAACAACCTAGCAAAATTTTAATTTCGAAAATAGACTTATCATGCTTGATTCTCTAATGTCTTAAAGTTTAAATCATCATTGCACAATTACTTATGACTTAATCCAAAACATATCAATAAAAATCATAAATCAATGGAAGTTTCATTCTAATAGTAATATGAGAAAATTACTTTAAGAACAAGACATAATAAGGGGATTTTTTGGTTATCAATTAAATGACCTCCTCATACTTAAGATGTACATTATCCTCAATGTACAAAGATAGATATATGCAATATAAACAATCATAAGACAGGGGAAGAAGTGAAACTTCTTGAATTTTGGATGAACTCAAGGAAAAGGAACGGTAAGTTGGGCGTAGATGAAGGTGGAGGTGGATACTAGGGTCATGGTGTGGTGATTCCCTAACAATCTTTTGAACCTAAATTAAAGAATTCAAAATATAATAAAATAAGTTAAAGACAAGAAAGATAAAGTGAATGAAAATAAAGGAGAAGAGAAAAGGAAAAGAAAAACTAAATGGACTCCAAGGTCCTTGTCCTATCGAGGTAATGAAGCGGCCGATATGAACTTATGGAGATTGGTCTCGCACAGGGAGACTGCGCTAGGGTCCTTTCACTTCTTCGACATGGGGATGGTGGTGTAGAGAAAGAGTGAAGGGAAGGGAAAAAGGAAAATGAAAGGGGAAATATAAAGAAAGAGGGAAAGGGTGTGGTGGTTAGGGTGTGGGAGAAGAAGAAATTGGGGAAAAAGTGAGAAGAAGGGGGTTTAAATAGAACTCAGTGGCCTACGCCCGTGTATCATGGGCGTGTTATGTCACATAGCCGTATCGCACGACTGTGTGGTGTTTCGTTCGTTTCTCCCACGTCTGTGTAGAGGTTTCCACGCCCATATTGCTTAATCAGTGTCGGCCACAGCCTAAAAGCACGGGCGTGTTGCATGCCCGTGTAGATTTCTCAGTGTCAACCACAGTCGAATCGCAAGGTTGTGGTATTTTATCGCAGCCTGTGTTTTGGGGAATTTTTGTCCTTGGTTCACACGGTCTCTGCCACGCCAATGTGCCTATTCGTGGTGTCCACACGGCCACGCCCACGCCCGTGTGCAAGGCCGTGTGGAATGAGAAACCTGCGCTTTATTAACTTGGTTAGTTGTTAGTTGGGTGCTAAAAATCGAAAATATGACATTAGTGAAGTTAGTGCTCGGGTTGCGTCCCAAGAAACGCTTGTTTAAAGCCTTAAGCTAGACTTACCCTTCATCCGCATAATCATGGTGGTTTGAGGAGTTGAAAATCCTCTCCCCTGCTATCAGTTCTATGATCACTATATAGTTTGAGTCGAGTGGTGTTTACCTTAAAAGTGCCGAGCGTAGGATTAGTTACCTCGGCTGTTCTGTATGGGAAGATATTCAGTACCGTGAAAGGGATCTTTTCATTTGTATCAAGGTCTGAAGTGGTGATTCGAGGGCCTATTTTATCTAACAATACCTGATCTCCGATCTTAAATTATTTTGGCTCATGGAGTCGCTTTGGTTTATCGTGTTTTCTTGATTTCTCTTTGAAATGTGTCTTCCACTCGTCTAGTTCATCGATCTGAAGCCTTCGCTCCTCATAAGATATTTCTTTGTTGGCACGAGGTCTAGGATATGGCTCAGTTGTGTAATTTTGTGGTGCTTCCTGAAAAGAAGGTGGAACCAAATGGTCATTAATAGAAGTTATGTTCTCACCTTTATTACTCGATGTCCTAGCAGTGTCAAGAGTCTTAACAATGATCATTTTGTCACCTACACGAAGTATGAGTTCACCTATACCAACATCAATTTTAGTTTTAGCAGTTGCTAGAAAGGGTCTTCCTAAAATTAAAGGAACATTGTTGTCCTCATCCATGTCTAAAACAACAAAGTCTACTGGGAATATGAATTTGTCAATTTTCACTAGTACATCTTCAATTATACCCCTAGGAATTCTAATAGTCTTATCAGCTAATTGAATGCTCATCCTAGTTTGTTTGGGTTTCCCTAGACCTAGTTGTAAGGCATAACATTTATGATTGCCCCTAAATCAACTAAAGCATTACCAAAAGATAAACTACCAATTAAGCATGGAATTGTAAAACTCCCTGGGTTTTTTAATTTTTATGGTAGTTTATTTTGTAAAATTGCTGAGCACACTGCATTTAGCTCTACATGCGACGTATCGTCTATCCTCTGTTTGTTTGTCAAAAGCTCTTTTAAAAATTTCCTTGAATTTGGCATCTGCGAAAGAGCTTCAAGAAATGGTAAGTTGATATGTAATTTCTTTATAAGTTTAAGAAATTTACCTAATTGTTCATCTATGTGGTCTTTCTTCATCGCATTAGGGTATGGCACAAGGGGTTGGTACTCTGTAATTACCAGTTTTTGTTTATCATGGCTTACCACAACCTTACCTTCCTCTACCACTTTCTCTTTCCTCAATCCTGGTTCATCTAACCCTTCACTATAGTGAGCTGTTATGGATTGAAGCTACTCCTTTGGGTTAGTTTCGCTGTTACTTCGCAAGCTACCTTGTGGTCGTTCAGATATGAACTTAGCAAGTTGTCCTAATTGGTTCTCAATCCCTTGAATCGATGCTTGCTGATTTTTGAGTGTTGTTTCAGTGTTTTGGAAAAGGGTTTCTGACACCGCGATAAATTTTGTTAGCATCTCCTCAAGGCTCGGCTTTTTCTCTTGTGGGTAGAGTTGCTGTTGAAAGCCTGGGAGCGATTGTTGTCTTTGATTTCCTTGGCCACCCCACGAGAAGTTGGGGTGGTTCCTCCAACCTGGATTATAAGTGTTACTACAAGGGTTATTCTGAGGTCTAGAATTGTTACCCATATAGTTCATATGTTTGTTTTTTATGCCAGGGTTGTAGGATGGATATTCTATATTGCTCATCCCTCTTCCATTTGTATCGCACTACATCACTAGATATACCTGCGAAGAACCACACAAACCATCAATCTTTTTATTTAGCAATTCTACCTGGTTTGATAGCATGGTCATTGCGTCGAGGTTGAAAACACTGGCGGCGCCTTGTCCTTGTAACTTGCCACTGATAGTTATTTAGTGACATCTCTTCAATGAATTCATAGGCAGCCTCGGGTGTTTTGTTGTTTAGGGTACCGCCAACGGCTGAATCAATCAACTGCCTAGTTGAGGGGTTCACACCGTTGTAGAAGGTTTGAACCTGTAGCCACAAGGGTAACCCATGGTGAGGGTATCTAAGTAGATCCTTGTATCTCTCCCATGCATCGTAGAGTGTCTCTAAAACCATCTGCACAAAAGAAGAGATATCATTTCTCAACTAAGTCGTTTTAGCCGGCGGAAAATACTTTAACAAAAAAATTTTGATCATTTGTTCCCATGTAGTGATTGATCCTCGTGCCAACGAGTTCAACCACTGTTTAGCTTTGTTCCTCAACGAAAAGGGAAATAATCGAAGGCGAATAACATCATCAGAAATGCCATTAATTTTGAAAGTGTCACAAAATTCTAGAAAATTTGCCAAGTGATTGTTTGGATCCTCATCCTGCACACCATCAAACTAAACAAACTGCTGAATCATCTGTATAGTGTTAGGTTTCAGTTCAAAATTATTTGCAGCAATAGCAGGTCTAACAATACTTGACTCAGTTCCTGTTAAATTAGATTTAGCGTAATCATACATAGTACTACGGGCTTTAGTCTCTAGAAGCCTATTTTTTTTAAGTAGCCCATTATCTATACAGTTTCAGTAACTTAAGCAAATGTAGTATAGAAAACTGACTTGGCTCGACGTCGAGGGCTTGGTGAACCACACTTCAAGAATCTTGTAAACAAATTCTTAAAACCCAAAATCTAAGGCCCATTTTACAGCCCGAGCTTTGCAACCGGGCTCTGATACCGCTAAATGTAACACCCCAGACCCGGCCTAGAAGTTAGGCCCGAGTTCAGTGTGTCACTTCAAAGGCACACTTCAAAATGATTTTTCCATTTAACAATTTAAGGCCCAAAAGCCCAAAACCCTTGTATCTTGTTAAGTTACGTTGAAAAGCCCATATTTTAGAAAATATTCATAGGTTAAGTTATTTTGAAAACCATGTTAACTTTGGAAATTTTATGAAATTTATTAAGCGGATAGTTGAAACAATAATAATAAAACCCAAAACCTAAAGTCAATTAGGAGTTACATGGCCTTATTACAATGCAATGAAAATAAAAAAAACAAAATATTTAAAATAAATTCATTTGAACAGAATAAAACATTTGATCAGCTTGTAGCGTGGCCATCTCTGAGTCCTCTCCCATGCCGAGCTGTCTATTCAGGATCACATGAAACATTAAATAAAAGGGTGTAAGTTTCAAAACTCAGTGTATACAACCTTTGGCAATCAAATCACATACAAATATTCACATTGGGCCTAAGCCCTATCAAAATCGGTGTTCTTAGGCCTTAGCCCATAATGACCTCATATCATATCATATCGTATCATATATAAACAAGATAATGCAAAACCCATCCCAATAATCCATCCGCTACACACACCATTTCCTTTCCAACCTTATACACACCTTTGGGGATTTCTAAATCGACCCATCCATCTTCTACACACCAAAGGTAGCCCGGTTGCGGTACTACCTAACGTTGCAACAAAGCTGCTAATCATACAATGGGCTTAATGTAACACCCCTTACCCAAGTTCTACACCAGAACTGAGCCCGAGGCGCTAATAAAACCACTTGATCGCCACTTAGGTTCATCATGACTACTCTCTTAAGTTACCTCAACAACTCAATCTCGACTTATGAGGCCTCAATCATACACACGAGGGCTCCCGAGACTATATCGAAACTTTTCCCAATCTTAAAAATTTTCTCTTTTGTACAGGTTTAACACGCCCGTGCAAGAAGAGACACGCCCGTGCATAAACCCACATGCCCATGCTCTACAACCGTGGTGAATGCTAACTACATACACACGGTCCCAAAGCCTAGTCATACGCCCGTGTGGCTAGCCAGTGGCCAACACTAACTAAACTCACACGGCCTATGCACACGCCCGTGTGGCTAGTCCGTGGTCTATTCTGACTTAAAATGTTAACACGGAGGGGACACACGGCCAACTCACACGCCCGTGGGCTGACCGTGTGTCACACATGGTCTAGACACACGCCCGTGTGTCTATCCACATGAAAAAAAAACAAAGCTATGTGCTAAGTTCCTTTCACCCCTCTAGCATACACAATATGCCTTCATTCAACACATCCATAATCAATTCAAATTGAAGTGCAATCTCACATATATAACTACAATCTTTTCATAAAATAAGGTAGCCAACTAGTATGGCATTATACAAAATAGACTATCCATCTAAAGGCCAACACATCTTAGCCATTTACAAAAAAATTCACTAACTTGTCTAGCCTCTATACATGCCATATACAAAACATTGAGTCTCATGTACCAGAGTGTGCTGATAATGTGGACGATCTTCCAATTGATCCTCGTATCTCGATTCAACACTTTTACTCTATAAGACAAGGGAAAAGAAAGGGAGTAAGCTTTGAGCTTAGTAAGTTTACACATAAACAATTAAGCATCATAGTATAAGCTAAATAACAATTAGCATCATACTAGCATATAATGTGCAACTATGCTTACTCTTTCTATCCCTTACCACATTTCCAACACATCATAAGTCACATACTAATAATCATTGAAATGCATCCCTGCATTCAATATCACATTTACACAATATACAACATATCATTAATTCTCGATTATACATCCACACAGCTAATCCACACAGCTATCTTATCCACACATCTACCTTACCTAATAATGCAACCACACAGCTGATGTCTCAGTGGTTTCGTACTTAGCCCACCACAATCAGTTAATAAGGTAGTATCGCACTTAGCCTACCACAAAGGTAATCATAGTGGTCTCGCACTTAGCCCACTAGACAAATATACTTAACAATAGCATCGCACATAGCCTAGCTCATCGTCTTTAAGCATTAAGATGGTATCGCACTTAGCCTACCATTTAGCATTATCACTACTCATAACGTAACTATTTACTCATTCATTCATGATATCTACCACATTCACTTTACTTGAACCTCATAGGTTCTTAATCATTCTCAATCATGCTACCCACTAGCTAGTATTATCAAATTGTAAGTATGAATGCCTTATTTATGCATAGACTTACCTCGATACTCAAAAGTATAGAAATGTGCAATTTAGTCCACCACCTTGCTTTTGCATCGGTTTCGATCTGGGCTTCGTTTCTCTTGATATATAATGATAATTCAACTCATCAATATAACATTGACTAAATTGACTCTTATCTCATACTTTGGAAAAATTACTCTTTTGCCCCTAATCTTTATCATATTTACATTTTTGGCCTAAGGCTCGGAAAGTGATTTTTATTCAACTTTCTAGCCTTTCATGCTTAGCTGAATCACTTACTCAACTAAAGCAATCATCGATTCTCACTAAATTACACATGTATGACCAAATTTAAAACTCTTACAAACTAGTCATTACATGCATTTTCATGGAAAATCACTTAACAAAAGATGTTCCTACTACGCCAAGCTTTCATAATCTTCCATAAAACATCAAAATACATGCATGTCATACATGGCCACATTTTTTAACATCCATTATAGCTCATCAAATGGCTAAAAATAGCTTACTCATGTTACAAGGACTTCAAAAATACAAAGAATATAAAAACGGGGGTAGAATACACTTACTAGCTAGCTTGAAAAGTTTGAAGAACCCTAACAATCGCTCTCTCAAATTTTTGGCAGCCTTGAAGAAGAAGATGAATGAATTTTGTCACCTTTTCTCCTATTTTAATCATTTAATTGTTAAATAACCAAAATGCCCTTTTTGTTAAACTTTCCATTTTAACTCATTCATTCCCAATTTTGTCCAAAAATTAGAAATTGGGAAAATTACTATTTAAAGACCTCTAATTAATATTCTAAAGCAATTTCACACAAATTTAGTCCTTTTGGACAATTCACTCGCAATTTCACAAAATTGCTTCATAAAACTTTCACACTAATATGAAAACATAGCATAAACCTCTAAAACTCATACATAGACCTCGAATTTGTGGTCTCACACCACTATTCCGACTAGGCCCAAAACTGGAATGTTACACTTAAAGCCACCGGTGGATCCATGGCCATACGACTATGCGATCCTCAAATCTTCCTCCGTACCATAATTCTTACCCATATGCATCCTAAGCAGACTATCATATGAATGCATCACACACACGAGTAACATCCATAGACTCATATTTGTCACAGAGGGGTATTTTCTTCATTTCACTACCAAGAGGTATTTCGTAATTCTACCCTACAGGGGTATTTTGGTAAAATAGGGGTATCTTGGTAATTTTGCAAAACAGGGGCATTCTGGTATTTGCACAAAATAGGGGTATTTTGGTAATTTACAAATATAAGGGTATTTTAGTAATTTTTCAAATATAAGGGTATTTTAGTAATATGACAAATATAATGGTATTTTACTAATTTTACAAATATAAGGGTATTTGGTCCCTCTCGGGTGTTAGTTATGAACTTTGGCCCATCAACAAGTCCTTGCGACTAAAGTGAACAGACACTACGTACCAGGTAGGACTCTAGAGAAGAGGAGGTGGGCCGCTAGGGCCGCTTAAATACCAAGCTCTCCCTAGATCCAATCCTAGACATGCGTATGTCCGTTGCCACACTCTAACCCAACGACTTGTTCACAGACATGTTTAATTATTAGATTAAGTCTTATGAAATTTAAGAGTTGTTCAAACTAGGCCTTAAGTCCATAAACCCTAACATACTTGTCTACATCCCCATAAAGCCCATCAAACCCAAATTACATCCTTACGGCCCATTAGGCCCAAATCACATCCTTATGGTCTGTTAGGCCCAAAACAATTCCAGATCATGCATTATGCTTGAGAGAATCAATTCATACACCAAACCAAACAAACTCATCAAACCTAGCCTCAGGGCCCACCGAGCCCATTTAGCCACTTTTGACTCTTCGGCTTTTCAGCATTGCTGATATCGTGTGTGTAGTGTTTGTACACACCTGGTATCCACGCGCTGCAAACCCCTTTGTCACGAACCTACAATCGACATTACTAACGATTAACCAAGGCTTAAACACATACTTATCAAAAACTGAAACCTCACCGTACCCTTACTGTGTACCTCACGTTCTAGTAGCCCTTCCTTTGCTACAATTTGTGATTATCCTCTAGATCTGCACTCAAACACGTATATCGTCAAAACCAAGTGACCCATATTGTACATAAGTCACCCCTATGAGCCACATTAGTTCGACCATTTACTAAACCGTGACTGAGTCGAGAACACTTACCCCTTTGTTAGCAATCTTTACCAACCACTCTTGCGATTGTTGAGCCTTACCCTTGTTAATACAGGTTAATGACAAGGATTGGGTTAGTTAGCCCTTCAGCTTTTAACAAAACACACTAAAAAATTCAACTAAGCACTTACTGAAATTCTCCTTTGATCCCACGGCTTAAGTTTCCTACGGGCTTTAGTCTTTAGAAGCCTATTTTTTTTAAGTAGCCCATTATCTATACAGTTTCAGTAACTTAAGCAAATGTAGTATAGAAAACTTACTTGGCTCGACGTCGAGGGCTCGGCGAACCACACTTCAAGAATTCAGTAAAAAAATTTTTGAAACCCAAAATCTAAGGCCCATTTCATAGCCCGAGCTTTGCAATCGGGCTCTAATACCACTAAATGTAACACCCCAGACCCGACCTAGAAGTTAGGCCCGAGTCTGGCGTGTCACATCAAAGGCACACTTCAAAACGATTTTGCCATTTAACAATTTAATGGCCAAAAGCCCAAACCCCTTGTATCTTGTTAAGTTACGTTGAAAAGACCATATTTTAGAAAACATTCATAGGTTAAGTTATTCTGAAAACCATGTTAACTTTGGAAATTTTATGAAATTTATTAAGTGGATAGTTGAAACAATAATAATAAAACCTAAAATCTAAAGTCAATTAGGAGTTACATGGCCTTATTGCAATGCAATGAAAATAAAAAAACAAAATATTTAAAATAAATTCATTTGAACGGAATAAAACATTTGATCAACTTGTAGTGTGGCCATCTCCGAGTCCTCTCCCATACCGAGCCGTCTATTCAGGATCACCTGAAATATTAAATAAAAGGGTGTGAGTTTCGAAACTCAGTGTATACAACCCTTGGCAATCAAATCACATACAAATATTCACATTGGGCCTAAGCCCTATCAAAATCGGTGGTCTTAGGCCTTAGCCCACAATGACCTCATATCATATCATATCTATCATATGTAAACAAGATAATGCAAAACCCATCCCAATAATCCATCCGCTACACACACCATTTCCCTTCCAACCTTGACACACCTGTAGGGATTGCTAAATCGACCCACCCATCCTCTACACACCAAAGGTAGTTCGGTTGCGGTACTACCTAACGTTGCAGCAAAGCTGCTAATCATACATTGGGCTTAAAGCCGCCGGTGGATCCATAGCTATACAACAATGCGATTCTTAAATCTTCCTCCGTACCATAATTCCCACCCATATGCATCCCAAGCAGAATATCATATGAATGCACCACACACACGAGTAACATCCATAGACTCATATCTGGCACAGAGGGGTATTTTCGTCATTTCACTATCTAGGGTCATTTTTGTAATTCTACCCTACATGGGTATTTTGGTAATTTGGAAAAATAGGGGTATCTTGGTAATTTTGTAAAATAGGGGTATTCTAGTAATTGCACAAAATAGGCGTATTTTGGTACTTGCACAAAATTGGGGTATTTTGGTAATTTACAAATATAAGGGTATTTTAGTAATTTTTCAAATATAAGGGTATTTTAGTAATATGACAAATATAATGGTATTTTAGTAATTTTACAAATATAAGGGTATTTGGTCCCTCTCGGGTGTTAGTTATGAACTTTGGCCCATCAACAAGTCCTTGCGGCTAAAGTGAACAGACACTACGCACCAAGTAGGACTCTAGAGAAGAGGAGGTGGGCCGCTAGGGCCGCTTAAGTACCAAGCTCTCCTTAGATCCAATCCTAGACATGCGTATGCCTGTTGCCACACTCTAACCCAACGACTTATTCACAGACATGTTTAATTATTAGATTAAGTCTTATGAAATTTAAGAGTGGTTCAAACTAGGCCTTAAGTCCATAAACCCTAACATACTTGTCTACGTCCCCATAAAGCCCATCAAACCCAAATTAATCCTTACAGGCCATTAGGCCCAAATCACATCCTTATGGTCTGTTAGGCCCAAAACAATTCCAGATCATGCATTATGCTTGAAAAAATCAATTCATACACCAAACCAAACCAACTCATCAAACCTAGCCTTAGGGCCCACCTGGCCCATTTAGCCACTTTCGGCTTTTCGGCATTGCCGATATCGTGTGTGTAGTGTTTGTACACACCTGGTATCCATGCGCTGCAAACCCTTAGTCACGAACCTAATCGACATTACTAACGATTAACCAAGGCTTAAACACATACTTATCAAAAACTGAAACCTCACCGTACCCTTACCGTGTACCTCACGTTCTTGTAGCCCTTCCTTTGCTACTATTTGTGATTATCCTCTAGATATGCACTCAAACACGTATATCGTCAAAACCAAGTGACCCTATATTGTACATAAGTCACCCCTACGAGCCACATTAGATTCGGCCATTTACTAAACCATGACTGAGTCGAGAACACTTACCCCCTTGTTAGCAATCCTTACCAACCACTCTTGCGATTGTTGAGCCTTACCCTTGTAAATACAGGTTAACAACAAGGATTGGGTTAGATAGCCCTTCGGCTTTTAACAAAACACATTAAAAAATTCAACTAAGCACTTACCGAGATTCTCCTTTGATCCCGCGGCTTAAATCTGACTTTTGAGAATAGTAAGGTAACAGGGACAATTCGGCAATACTAGGGAGAATAAGAAAAGAGGTGATTCAACTAGAACCAAATGGTGAACCAAAAAGGGAATTTGAGAAGGGAGAGTATGGAGGATTCGGCTTCTGAACACTTGGAGAGAAAAAGGGTATTTGGGCAAGTGAAGAAATTCGGCCAGAGGGAAAACAAAATTTTGGCATTACTCTAGGAACTTAATTCGGCACCCATATATATAACCCCTAGCCGAAACTTCCTTCCCCCCAGAGTCCAAATCGGCATCACTATATCCACCCCCCAATCCCTATCTTTTCTCCCTTATCTTTCCCTTAAATTTCTCTCCTGAACACTCCCTTCCAGAGTCCCCTCCAATGCCAGCTCCTTTTGTCCAGGCACAAAAAATAAAACTCTTTAATTCTCCCTTCCCAGGCCTCGAACCTTGGACCTCCTTAACTGACAAACACGCCACCTCATAGCTCCTAAATGACGCCACTTTCCACTGGACCACAAGCCCATTTGTGTCCTATTTTCTCTTAATTTACTTAAAAGGCCTCATGCCTGACGCTAGGGTCCACTAAGCAAGAAAAATTAATTTTTCCCTATGGTCTCCCCTATCTCTAACGCTTCAAATAATCCCGATAATACCTTAATATTATTATTCTAAGTGCTACTCACACATATTAACTTCAATGCACAGAAACTAGGGTTTCGAGATTTTTAGGACGCTTCAACACCCGATATGGCCCGATGAATCTAGGGCTTAACTTGCCCTTTCGACCAAACCTTAACACCTTCTTCCAAGGGGAAACCTTGAGAAAAACCAAATCCCCCACAGCATACTCAATCCCTCTCCGTTTGAGGTCAACATATGACTTCTCCCTATCCGCCGCCTCCTTCAACCGATCCCAAGTCAACTTTACCTTATTCTCAGTGTATGTTACCAACTCTGGACCCAATACTCGCCCCTCACCCAACTCGGTCCAACAAGTCGGAGTATGACATCTTCGTCCATACAGTGCTTCATATGGTGCCATTCCAATACTTGCCTGATAACTGTTGTTAAATGCAATTTCAACTAACGGCAAGTAATCCTCCCAACTTCCTTGAAACTCAATTACACATCCCCTCAGCATATCCTCCAAAACTTGAATTACCCTCTCCGATTGACCATTAGTCTGAGGGTGAAATGATGTACTAAAATCCAACCTCGTACCCAGTGCTTCATGCAACTTCTTCCAAAAGCGAGAGGTAAAACGAGGGTCCCTATCAGATATATAGAAAGACCAGAACCCCATGCAACCTCACAACCTCTGCCACATACAACCTTGCCAACTTCTGTAATGAGTAGTCGGTGCGGACCGGTATAAAATGGGCATAATTTGTTAACCGGTCCACAATAACCCACATGGAGTCCTTCTTAGCAGGCGTCAAGGGTAGCCCACTAACGAAATCAATAGTAACCCGCTCCCACTTCCATAGTGGAATCTTAATTGGCTGAAGTAACCCTGATGGTAATTAATGTTCCGCTTTCACTTGCTGACACACCAAACATTTTCCCACAAACTCCGTAACCTCGCGTTTCAAACCCAGTCACCAATAAAGCTCTCGTAAATCCTGATACATCTTGTTACCTTCGGGGTGCATAGCATAGGAACTACTATGCGCTTCATGTAGTATAGACTTACTTAGCTCTTCGTCCCTTGGCACATAAATTGTACCACGGAAACATAACAAGCCGTCACTATTTAACCCAAAATCTGTCATTTCCCTATTCTCAATTTGCTTGAATCGAGAATCCAGAGTCTCATCCAATGACTGCTTAACTTTAATTTGCTCAACCCACAGTGGCTTCACTTGCAACTCAACTAACAAACTCCCATCGTCATACAAATTTAACCGAGCAAAATTGCCCTCAAGTCCAACATAACCTTACAGCTTAACGCATCAGCCACCACATTTGCTTTGCTCGGGTGATATTCGATCGTGCAATCATAATCCTTTAACAGCTCAATCCATCGGCGCTGCCTCAAGTTCAACTCTTTCTGGGTTAAAAGGTACTTCAGACTCTTGTAATCCGTATAGATGGTGCACTTCATTCCATACAGATAGTGCCTCTAAATCTTAAGTGCGACCACCATTGCTGCCAATTCCAAATCGTGGGTTGGGTAATTTCTTTCATGAGTCTTAAGTTGGCGTGACGCATACGCAACCACCTTCCCTTCCTGCATCAAAACACAGCCCAAGCCCACGTGTGACGCATAAACTGTAAACTCCTTCCCATGCTCTAGCTGAATCAGAACAGGGTCTCCATTAAAACCTTCTTAAGCTTCTCAAAGCTTTCTTGCTGCTTATCCATCAACACAAACGACACCCCCTTCCATAGTAACTTGGTCAAAGGTGCATCGATTAGGGAAAACCCTTCAACAAACTGCCTATAGTACCCTGCCAGGCCTAGAAAACTCCAAATTTTTTACACTGTCTTAGGTTGTTTCCAATCCAACACCGCTTCCACTTTCTAAGGGTCAACTCTAATTCCCTCAGCGAAAAATACATGCCTTAAGAAAGTGACTTCCCTTAGCCAAAATTTGCACTTGCTAAACTTAGCATAAAGTTGCTTCTCCCTTAGAATATGCAACACAATCCTTAAGTGTGCATTGTGATCACCCTCCGTTCTCGAGTATACTAAGATGTCATCTATGAAAACACTACGAACTGGTCTAGATACGGCTAAAAACCCAGTTCATAAGATCCATAAAGCGGCAGGTGAGTTTGTTAGCCCAAACGACATCACCAAAAACTCGTAATGTCCATAACGAGTTCTAAAAGCTGTCTTATGTACATCTACTTCCTTAACCCTCAGTTGATGGTACCCTCAACGTAAGTCAATCTTCGAGAAAACTGAGGCTCCCTTAAGTTGATCGAAAAGGTCATCTATCCTAGGCAGAGGGTACTTATTCTTAATAGTTAACTTGTTTATCTGCCTATAGTCGATGCACATCCTCATGGACCCATCCTTCTTCTTCACAAATAATACTGGTGCTCCCCATGGAGACACACTTGGTCTAATAAATTCGTGATCCACTAACTCCTGAATCTGAGCCTTCAACTCCACCAGCTCCTTCGGTGCCATCCTATAAGGTGCGATGGACACTGGAGTCGTACCAGGTAACAATTCTATTCCAAACTCCACCTCTCTATTGGGAGGTAACCCCGATAATTCCTCCAGAAAAACATCAGGGAATTCTTTTACTGTTTTCAAATCCTTGACAATAAAACTCTTAGATTCCAAATCACTAATATAAGCTAAGTAAGCTTTATATCTCTTCCTCACCAACTTTTCTACCCTTAAAGCTGAAATCACGTTCGACAAGTAATCATGTCGCTCCCCGATCACTACCACTTCATCACCTTCCATAGTTCTTAACACCATCCTCTTCGCAGCACAATCCAGAGTTGCTTGGTGCCTCGTCAACCCATCCGTGCCTAAGATGAGGTCGAACTCTCTAAATGGTAATTCCATCAAGTCCGCTAAGAAAGTAACTCCTTGAACTACCAATGGTACATTCCTAAACAACTTACTAACTTTCACTGACTGCCCTAAAGGACTTAACACCATCATTTCATTCACAATGGTTTCAAATTCAACCTCTACAGTTTTTGTCCTATTACATGCAATGTCCGAATGTGTCGACCCCATATCAATTAGCGCAATATAAGGTAGCTCACAAATAAGGAACGTACCCATTATCACTTCTGGTGCATCACCTTCCTCTCTATGACGAGCAGCATAAACCAACGCTGGCTGTCTCACCTCTGCCTGACCTGTACCTCTGTCTAGTACTCAACATCCTCGTCCTACACCATTGCCACCTCTGGCTTGACCACGGCCCATTGATGGTTGTTGACCACCCCTCTGTGACTGGAAATCACCTCTGCCCTCGGCTCGCACCTGATCCCGCCTTCTCGGGCACTCTCTAATCCTACGTTCCATAGATCCACAGCCCAAACACGCTCCCATCCTCCTCCAACACTAGCCCGGATGCCTTTTTCCACACCCAGCACAAAGTTGTACTCCGTTATTAGCAGCAGCAACAGGGGCCCCAGCTCTAACCGGCCCATTCACTCTGGCCCTCCTCATAGGCCTCTGTCCAGCTCCCATAGGTTCCACATTCTGCTTGTTCTTGCCCTTGTCTTTCTCTCAGTTAAGGCGCTTCGTGCGCTTTACTTCCTCTGCTATCTTTGCTTTCTCCACCAAAACTGCAAAATCCTGCTCCCTCTATGGAGCTAAATGTTATAAGTAAAGAAAGCATATTGAATCGAGCTTAATTGTCATGATAATAAATGATATGCGATAAGTGTTAAATTATTCATGAATGTGATAATGATATTTGGAAATGATTAAACATTGTAAGTTTGAAATTCATGCATTTATATGTGACATTGGATATTGAGAGTAGGTATAAAAAAAATTGTGAGTCGGCTAACAAACTAAGAGTCAATTTGATAAGATAAGTAAACTATATGAATCAGGCTGTGGAAAAATAGAATAACAACTTGTAGATGAATAATCATGTATGCAATATTAAAATCAAATAACTAACTTAAAATGTTGTGGCAAAGATGCGGAGACAAAGTTGAGGGGATCTACGCTGTTGAATAGAAATGTTGGGATTCCTAAGATTCTTTCCTCATAACACAATAATGTCATGGCAAAATCTTAACCAATCCACTATTCAAATTAAACCTAAGTAGTCCACTTCTTTTGAGAGTCAGACTTCAAGCTACCTACCTAAGGCTTTGCATGTCTAAAAGCCTTATGATGGATACCCAACACTGTTTCTTCCTTTCTCTGTACAAAGTGCAACTCTATGTCTAGAGTGCTACGAGTATTCTATTGAGTACTCACTTATATCATTCGATCACAATCCACTCATCTAACCTTTTCATAATTAAGTCAAGTTTATAAAAATACCATACATTCGTCTATGTCTAGAGAGTATATGTATACATTGTAAAATAGCGCACATCGATAGAAACAGTAAGTCAAATCAAGATAATGCCATGGTCATTAAAGGAACTAAAAATTAATCCAATAATCCCAACCCAATGAGATTAGCTCATGAGTTGGAAATTAAAATCCAAAATGAAAGTATCATTCAACATTTCCACAGTTAAAATTCATAGAAATCAATTAAGAAAATTAAGGAAGAACTTCAGGTAGTTTTCACCAACCTAGCCCTCAACTCCAATGCTGTAATATCTTACGAGCTCAGGATTGAATGCTCTCATTCTTCCTTGTGTTCTACCCTCTTTCTTGCGTCTCTAAATCTACCATGAGAATTTGTGTGAGAGGAAAAACTACTCTCTTCTTCTTTTTCTATTTCTTCCTTTTATGGGGTAGGTCCCCCTTTCAGCACACACTCATTTCTCCTCTTTTTCAAGTGGATATTTCTGGTACAAGTATAGTTGGCTGAGAGTGGCATGGATTGATAGCTGAGTCAGCATCTTCCTAGAATTGCGATGACATTTGTGCTTGCAATCTATCCAACCTTTTGTCATGAAAACACTTTACTCTTTCATTTCTTTTCATCCTTTTTACACCTGTTGTAAACAACACGCAATTCCTTTCTTCCCAGAAGTAAAACTAATATATAGTGACATTGAAAGCACAATCCAAGCTTCATGATGCAATGTTATAAAAATATTAATATAATTTCTGAAAATGCAACTGAATTTACTCAAGTACGAACAATCAACCAAGTCTAGAGGCCTGAAATATAACTCTTTTCAAGAGTATCAATAAGGGATGAATTATTTGATGATGTAATGTAATGAAACATGATTACATGTTACAAATTAAGTAATTGCACAACTTGCTTTTAGCATTGTGATAATGATATGAAGTATTTGATAATTTATTTTAACTATAGATTCACTAGTGAATTATGTATGTATATATATAAATGTGTTCAACAAGATTTGGTTATAAGATACACTTGTATTGATTAATAGAATAAACATTGAAATTGTATGCATTTTGATTATTGCTTATATTATTTGATTTGAATTATAGCAATACAAGTGAGCTTTTTTGCTCAGCACGCAGTTTTTGTTTTTTATGCACAAGTTAGGTTCAATTTGAGATCCCGAGTATTTACTTTAGCATCTAGTCAAGATCCCGAACTCAACAATGTTTGTGTAACTACATTTTTATTGGTTGAAAGGCATGTACTTACTAGGTTAAATAATGTTACTTAATGAATTGATTAGATGAATAGAATTAAATGATTGTTTAACACGTTTAATGCATGCTTTGAATGAATTTGATTAACTAGTAGTATAATTTGAATGGAAATGATTATAGTTATTTCAAAGATGAATGTGGCATCTTATAACTTGACCCCAATGATTGGTTTGGGCATAGAGTGTTACATTTAGTGGTATCAGAGCTATAGGTTTAGAAGGTTCTCAAATTAAATTGAGCTCAAAATTGAGTCTAGAGATACATGCCAAGGTTGAGTCAAGTCTGGGTCGGGATTTGGATGCTGATTGTTAATTATTTTATCTTATATTTGAAATGTATAATGAGTTGTGTAATGTTGTAAATTTTGTTGTCTGAAAACATTAATTTAGGTGGACTTAATACTGCAATTTAAGTTGTCTTAATACGAAAATTATGTTGTTTTAAAGATGTAATTGAAGAGGGTTTATTATTGTAAATTATGATGCCTCGATGCTATGAATTGAGGTGTGTGATTTAAGTTGTTCTAATGCCAAGTTAGTGTTGTTGGTTAATTGCTCTGCATTGTTGATGTAATTAAGTTCTCCAAAGGAAGGCAAATTAATGTGTTTCTTGTTGGTTAATGGCCTGCATTGTCGTTGCATTCATGCTACCCGAATTAAGACAAGTGAAATGTGATTTGCTAGTAAGTTATTATAAATTTTCGCTGCATGCTTGCTGCTCGATATGACAAGTCATTGTAAATTGAGAGGGTTGCAATAATGTTTAGTTGATATATTTTTTAAAAAACTTTCTAAGTTACAGTTAGACTTTAGTTGCTTAGTTATCACATGTTAATACTATTCAAGAATGAATCACGTGAAGTCAGTTGTTATTTTTACATGCTTAAATGTTGTCCAAATTTTTGGGGTTTTAATTTTGTTCAAATTTATGTAATTCTCTTACTATCCGAATTAGGACTATAATGCCCTTCACCCGACCCGATCAACCGGATCTGAGTATTGGGTGTTACTTCTTAAAATAGATGTAACCTAGACTCTTCTATTCGCCTATGTACTAGACAAGGAATGACTTAATAAAATTTTCTACTTTCATTTACTAAATTACCTCATGTATTCTTATTATGAATGTATAACTCCTTGTACAATGTAAAATCACGTTTACATAATAAGACTATGAAGTTCATCAAATACATCTTGCTTTTACTAAATACATAATCAGAGTACTATAACTTACGCACAGACTTAAACTTCACCATAAGGTATCTCGTATAAACTCGTGGGTTATCATTACTTCTAACTAGTTGTATGACTCTCTTAATTTTTCCCATTGGCATGGACTGTAACTCCACCACAATATTCCTCTTCTTTGTATGCATATCAGCATGAATCGTCGCTCCTATGGTGTAACCTTGGCATTGTCTCATGTCTCCTATCTTCTAACAGATCCTACAATCGGAGGCATCCATAATAAGTTCACAAGAACTTAGTGAGACATTAACATACATTTATTCATCATTTCACATTAATTGTAAACATTGCAATTTACTCTATGGAACAAGACAGGTACTCATCAAACTCAGCAGGAACATGTATTAAATCTTTACTTACGTCATCGTCCTGTATATTCTATAAGTGTTCTTACCTTAGCTGGAATCGTTTTACTTACTTGTGGTCCTGAACTCATGACATACTTTCATTTCACCTTTAATTCTTTGGACAGGGTAGACTTCGTCCGTTCCTTAGCTTAAAATGTTCCTCACCAATCTTTCATTATCGCAAGCTTATTAGTTGCACTTCCATTCAGAGTTTGCCAATTTAACATTTCCTCTGAATCGTTGTCCTAAGGTCGTTGCACAAATTGTGACACTAAGGCATATCCTTGACTTTAGATGTGTTCCATTGTCTGTGGAAACTTCAGACACTCGTTTAATCAATAGATAACCACGAAGGCATCCACTTGACTTAGATAGCCACAGGGGCATCCTTGTATAATAGATAGATAGCCACAAAGGCGTCCAAACACATACACAAGATAGCCATAGAGGCGTCCATATAGATAGATGGCCACAAAGGGGTCGACATAACATTAGATAGCCACAAAGGTGTCCTCATATAATAGACTTTGCCACGAAGGCGCATTTAATAGAATCAACCACAAAGGCTCTCCACATTTCGGCAAATGGCATTTTTGACGATAGGGATTTGCCTAAACTCAACTTCTTGAGGTTTGCCCCTCATCGCCTGGTACTCACCCAACTGTCCTTTATCTTCTTTCCTCAAACGATGCCATAGTCCCAAACTAGGTCTTACACTATGTGTTCTTCGTATCCCCATATGATGCCATAGTCTTAGACTAGGTCTTACACTATTGGTCTTCTCATCCCCATATGATGCCATAGTCATAGCCTATGTCTTACACTATATGGTCTTCTTTCCATAGCCATAAACTTCCATATCATAATTCTTGTTTATTGTCCCGACGGACTCACGTGCAAGTAGACTCATTATGTAGACTCATGCTTTATAGACTCGCTCTTGCGAACATGCAACTTATGCACTTGAACTTCATGCAGAGACATGAACACACTTTTCATGACAAACAAAATCGTGCTTTCAGACATGTTTATGCATGTACACATTTTCCTTCAGAACAAAAGCTTATCATCAAGCTCATTCCCTCTTTACACATTCATCATGCACATATTTCTTTTTCTTAATAGAGACGCATAACATTACACAAGCATCACATACAAATTCATCAAGTATTCATTTTTACAGAATCGTCGTATTACATTTGCATGCCTTTCTTTCTCATCTCACAAAATGGTCTTTAACACAAAGAGATCAGTTAGAGATTCGTGAGGTACTCACAGGACCCTCATGATATCCTCACATAATCCTCACCTTTGGTAGCTTCAAAGTTAGACCTAGGCTTCCATTGAATAGATCAGCAGCCCCTAAAAATTAATCAATAGAAAACTCATCAAAACCGATTCATCTAACTCATTTTTCCCTTTTATCTTAAACACTAAAATCACATAGCAAAGCTATACCAATCTTGCTCTACCAAGCTAAACAGATTTGCCCTCCAACAGTTTAGCATGCAAGGTCAAGAGACTTACCTTACAAGGGGGAGAGGTTTTTCCCCTCAGCTCACCCTTTTATAGACAGTGAATACTTCATGATGAAGGAAGGGAACAATCCCCATCACTTACCCGATCATCATATATTTTTCCTTTGCCCCATTAGATGTTCAAAAAGTGTATTAATCCATGTGATCACTAGTTAGATGCATGACAGCTGTAAAGCGACACGTACGGGCATACAGACACATACATAGCTGATGCTTGGGTCTTAGCCCATCCTTCGTTAGGGTGTAGTTGATGGCTCGACTGATCACGCGTTGGTGCATCACACCTTCTTGGTGGTGACTCTATTACTTGAGTCCACTATGTGTTTTACTAGGTGGGCATATAACGTTTTATTTACTTATAGACTTCATAGTTTGCCATTCAGGTGTCACCATACCTCGACCTCACCTAATCCTCAAGTCTTTTACTTAGCTTTAAGGAGTTGTCCTATCGTCCTTTATAAGCCCTTTGACCCGTCCCTAAACTTTATTGGGACTCAACAAACATCACATCACTCGTTTTGTAGTCTTATCCAAATCTTACAAATTCCAAGAACTAATCAAGTACTTTCATGTGGTTCTTAAATATCTTACTTCTCATTTGGTTACCTCCGAATTATATTTTCCTTATATCTTAACCGTCTCAAGGCTAGTGTTACTAGATGTACTTATTACTGACATAAGCTTCTTATCATAGGGTTTATTTTCTTACTACCTATAATAGATTTTACCCACTCTATGCACACCAATTAGAGGCCTCTAGGGTGAATCCTTCCTCATCGGCCATTTTTCTATTTATTATGTGCTAATCCCAATGTTTGTCCATCTCTCAAGGCATCACAAATGCATTCGGGTAGTTTTTATACATAGTCTAGTTCTAATATTTATACACTTCTACGCTTATCGTATCCTTCTTACATCTAAGGTAGTACTTAGATACTAAGACTTTGTCGAGCGGGATGTTGCAAGGATAATTTAATTGTGTTCTTGTCGATTTAAATGTTTGTAACTGATGCAATGCAATACTGCCAAGATGAGACCAATCGAATGTGTTTTTGCAAGGCAAGTTTCCTTTGAGAGTATCATGGTTAAATTGTATGCTAACAGTGAAGTACGATTGCTGGGATATAGTTGAGTTGTGTTTTAAATTTATTATTTTCATGTCGTTTCAATGTTGGTAAATGCCATGGATTATTTTCATAAGATGTCCAAATTGGACATAGCGAAAGTAATTTACTTGGTTGTTGCAATAATTATATTGTTCGATTTACTTGTGGTGTTTAAGGACTATTAAAGATCAGGATCATGTTGTGGTTTGTGTTGTCCTAAATAGGACAAATTAATTATGTTGTGGCTTAACGAATGCCCTGCATGGTTATATGCAATTAAAGACGTAAAAAAATTAGTTGTGTTAAATGTTGTTTAATATTTAAACAACTTGATAGTGGGCTATAGGTTGAACATCAAGGTTTATTTATTGTGTTAAATGCTTGGATAATCTGTATGTGAAATTGCAAGATTCATTTTCATGATTAATTCCTCTGATAAGGCATTTAAATGTAAATCGAGATACGGTGAAAACTTTTACTTTGCGGAGGTTCGGTGGATGAGAATGGGGATTTAGCATTGCATATCATTAAGATAATTATGCTTTTGTGGAGGTTTAGTGGATGAAAATGGGGTTTCAATATTAAATATTATTATGTAAATTATGACTTTGTAGAGGTTCAGTGGATGGGAACAGGGTTTTAGTATAGGAAGAATAGGAAATGGTCTTCCAGAGGAAACGTTGTTGTGGCTGGTTGCATATCGCTTGTAATTTAGTTTTATTTTCATGCCTTATTTGGTTTCTTACAAGTTAGTTTCTTTATTGCCAAGTAGGCTTACAATAAAATTTGATCTGAAATGGAACCTATGATGCTACTTGTTCGAAGCAAAAATCATGTTATACGTATTACGCACAAGAGTTGCTAGTATATAGAATAGGGTGAATATTTTTACCTCTTATACTCATCGCTATGCTCGTATGATCGAGAATTTATATGCTCGTACCTTAATGCAAATGAGCCCTATCCGGTTGTAGTTAAACTACATTCTACTATCAACTATATAAAATTAAACTAATTACTGTTAAGTGAGTTTTAAGTTGAGAACCTCAGTGATACACTAGGCAATTCGAGGTGACAGATCTTTGTACTTGTACCAAGTCCGATTTTGATTATTAGAATTACAATTACATAAAATGATCAAAAGATGATGAAATATTGCTTGTGATTTAAATGGTAGATTTAATTATTTATGTGATAAATAGAAGTAGAATGATTTAATCGATACGTTGTACTCGGTGTTAGAATTGAGTTGAAATATGTTGTGTACTGTAATGGAATAGTGAATTAAGGAAGGATTCAGATTGATAGAATGTGAATTGAAATTATAATGAGATAGGAAATTTGTTACCTATTAAATGTTTAGGTTACACTTTGGTGGGTAGATGATGCACTTATGATACCAGCTCGGTTATTATTTTGAGTCGTATTAGTTTGCCAGATCGTGAATTGAGTAAGGCTAGGTTTATTTCAAGTTAGATGGAAAAGATAGAAGATAAAGCTTCAAACAAAGGTCAAAAGTAAGATACTTAAGTAAGGAAATGGATACTTTGGCTAAGGGTCGAGAATGAACCAACAAAATTAGGATTGTTGACCCAAGTCTCAAAGTAGCTCTTAGGTGAATTTCGGTTTAGGAAAAATCAACAAGGACCTTGACCTACTATCAAAAAGTGATAGGAACCAAAGGTATATGAAAGCCACACCAAAGGTGATAAGTTCGGTTTAGCAAAGGAAAGATTGACGCCACAAGACAAATTGATAAGTCAATTCAGTCTGGAAAAGAACAAGGAGAATTGGAAATCTCACAAGTTTCAAATTAAGCATAAAATTGGCAAAAGTCCCTAAAACAATTTGATTACAAAGTATTTATAGTGCTAAGTGAGGCCTAGCCGAATAGTCACATAATTCAACTTAAATGAGCTATTAATGAGCTGAAATAAACTAAGTCACTAAGCACAAGCTATTGAAATCTTCTAGGCCTAGGTGACGCCAACCATCAGCATAATTTAATGTTCCAATTCAGCTGATTCAATGAGCTGAATGCTTAGGCTGAAAAGATTCATTTTTGAATAGACAAAGAGTTTAAAGTCAGCTTCAAATTCTCCCTTGGGCAGCCGAATAAACACCAGTAACATTGATGACATTTTGGGCACACAAACAGACCATGGTGTGAAAATTGGGATACAATCAGCCACTAGGTATGAAAGGGTGATTTTGAACAACCCCTAGGTGTGAAAGGAATGTGGGAGTTGAATAAACTAGTGTAAACACCTCCTTGTCTCTTGCAATACACGAACAACCTCTTTGGGGAAGAGAAATGAGCTGCCAAAATTAATTCTAGCTTAAAACTCCCTTTAATGCCGTCCATGTACCTAGCTAATTCAGCTGAATGGTCACCTACAAACAACCATTAAAATTCAATCAAGACACCTTTAATGAGTTTAATTAAGTTGTCTTAGCTTAGGACATTTTAAATAGCTGTAGGAGCTGAGACAAATTAAATAAGCTAAAGTCAACTTAATTTGCTATAGTAATCAGGATAAATTGATACGGCCCAACCTTGGGCACCAACATTTTATGAGTTGATGGAGCTCGGATCAAATGAACCAAGTACCGTGGAGCTAATGTGCACTTTGGTGCACGTCCAGCCGGATTAGTCCATTTGAGCTCGATTTCAGCTCGCTTGAGTTTACTCCAGCTCATTGAGCTAATTACTTAATTTAGTGCTTTAAATAAATTGAGTCTTTAGATTTATTTATTTTTTCTACAACAATTTAAGTGTCTTAATTTAATTAGTACCGAATTTAACGTGTCTAAGTCTAATTTGTTGTCACATTTTATTACATGATTTTAAGTTGTTCTAGAATTAAATTAAAGGTGCAGGTTTTTGATTAATTTAGTGGCTGCCAAATTTTTAGACAAACATTAATCCCAATTTACTTCATGTTTCCTAGCTCAAAATAAGGATTAAATATGTCTTTAAATGCTGCTAATTTAATTGTCCAGCTGCATGACACCTTGGCTTGAATACTGTCGAATTTATAAGTGTTTTAACTCTTTGTCCAGTCGATTTTTTCTCATTAAATTGGTAATTGCATCTTGTAGGTACAGCTAAATTTATTGCAGCCACTAAAGTGCAATTTTCGTGATCAGCATCAGTAATAAGGAAGCATGCTGGCTGGCCAAATTAAAAAGATGTTGGTGCATTAATTTGCTGCATGTACAAGTCACTTGGGCGGCACATTAAGTACAAGACAGAGACAACATTAAAGGAATGTTCCTTATGCAGCCCACATTGCTTGGGATGGCATAAATAAGCTGATGGTTCAGCTTTTCAAACACCTTTTCGGAAACACTCATGGGACGAATTTAAGAGGGTGTTTGGACAACATTTATTGAAGTGTCTCCCATGCATGGACGTACTTAAATGAGCTACTAAAGCATTAAAGAAAAGCATGCATGGAAAACATACAAGTTGCTAACTTTTCCTTCTTCCATAAGCTTTACGTGTGGACCATTGGACAAAACATTAAAGCCATGTTGGTTGCTATTTTCTAAGTGACCACTCGGCCAAAGCATGCATGAAGTATCCATTCTTCAAGGCTGAACGTTTTCACTCTCCAAGAAGCATCTCAAGGAGTTCACACTAGCTGCCTATCCATATTCAGCCTTCACATTGAAAGTCTATTAGAGTGCATTCATTTCTTCTTCAGCTGAACCTAAACAAGGCCTAAGAAGCTTCCAAGCATTCATCCACTTTATGAAGATTTTTACTTAACTTTGAAGCTACCTTTTGAAGACTTATTCAGCTGAATTTATCTATCTAGAAACATGACCTTTGACGTCCCAACTGGCTGAATATAGACATGAAGACTTATAGTTTTATTCTAGAATTTTTCCAGCCCATTAATGGCTGAATACTTAGTTTTTAAGCTATGTATTTTGTCCATTTGGCTGGCCTCTTGTAGGCCTATAAAAACTTTGTCATTTTCATTTGTAAACAGTTTTGAACCTTAATCAAGTTTTATGAACTTTGTTCATCGAGTGAGTTTGCTCCTCTCTATTTTTCTTACGAGTTTCGATTTCGACTTATCAAGTTTGCTTGTGGCGTCAATCATTCTCTTCCATCAAATTATACCATTGGTTCTTACTTTATTAAGTAACGAGTCTTTGGTCCATCTACAGTTTCCATCGTCCACCTTAAACATCATAGAAACCTGGATGACACTTCTCTAGTGTTAAATCATTTCTCGTTTAAGTTTCATCTTTCCATTACCATCAACTTATCGTTGAACTGATTCCCATCTTCTTTCATTTCATCCTAAACCGAACCTATCCTTCTCTGTAACACCCCAAACTCGGCCTAGAAGTTAGGCCCGAATCTCACATTGGGATGTTTTTCGAAAACCGTGGTTCCGTTTGAAAATTCTTCCTAATATTAATAACTAAAGTCCCAGTTTGCATTTGTTTATTATTAATCGACGTTTTTTTATAAATTATAAACTTCAAAAATTTCTGCTATTCAAAACCTCAGATTTCTTTTGCTTACTTTTAAAACATGGTTTATTAGAAATTATTTTTGGAAAACATTATCATTTTTAAAAACTTGTTTATTACGGAAGCTTAATTTAAAACAGTTGACTTATAAAAACGTGATATTTACAACTGAGTTGCAAAAGCGTAGTGTTTTCAAAAACCGCAATTCAATGTTGAGCAGATTTAAACATACTAAACTAAAAATCCCAAACTAAAAACCGGAATTTAATAGAGGCCTTATTACAACCTAATAAAAACGGTTTAATAAAGTAAAGTAGAATACTAAAACCCAAAAATGCTCGCAGTGTGGCCACCTTTGAGTCCTCCATACGTCGAACCGCCTACTAAGGGTTACCTGAAACATTTTAAAAGAGGAGTGAGTTTACAAAAACTCAGTGTGTACAACCCTCATCAATCAAAACATGCATCACAACAATCAGGGCCGAAGTCCATTACAGTAACGATGGCAATTGGCACTTAGCCCAGAATAGCCTCGGTTGGGCCTTAGCCCATAACAAAAGTCACATATCATATTTATCCGGGCCTAAGTCCATCACAGTCAGAACATGTGCATGCAATGCATTAATGCCCACACCAACCCTGTACTCCGTCTCTTGTCCAACCCTACACTCCTGTGGGGATTTAATCGACCCACCCATCCCTACACTCCTTTTGTAGCACCAGTTGCGGCACTAAATTTATCGGTACAGCATGGCTGCTCGGTGGCTAAAAAGCCTTCGGTATTGTCATAAAGCCCATAATTACGGCACGAAGCCCATATTAATGGCACACAGCCCTCAGTAACATTATCGGTGCAGCCTGGCTGCTCGATGGCTAAAAAGCCTGCGGTGGCTATAAAGCCTTTGGTGACTAAAAAGCCTTCGGTATTGGCACAAAGCCTATAATTACGGCACGAAGCCCATATTAAAGGCACACAGCCCTCGGTAACATTATTGGTGCAGCATGGCTGCTCGGTGGCTAAAAAGCCTACAGTGGCTATAAAGCCTTCGGTGGATCCACAATTGTCAAGCGACCATGCGATCCTATTAGCACTTCCTTCGTATTAATAATCCCAACCCCATGCAATATGTCATGTATGTCATGCTCAACCATTACACGTGTATGCAAAATGGCCATGCTCAGTAACAATTATTTATATATGTAATAAAAGCATATCAATCATACAACCACAGTCAAATTAGTCCACTCATTGCAAGTCAATCATTTACCTACAAGGGCAAATCAGTCATTTTACCCTATAAGGGTATTTTGGTAATTCTACCCTACAGGGGTAGTTCGATAATTCTACTCATAACCAATCCATGTATGCAACGCATCTCAAACATAATCAATCATACAATTAACACATACAACGCTAGTACTACCAAGAGGGTACAACTGTCATTTTATCATTTAGGGGTAAAACGGTAATTTCGCAAATTGGGGGTATTTCGATAATTTTACAAATCGGGGGTATTTCAGTAATTTTGCAAAACGAGGGTATTTATGTAATTTTACAAACCGAGGGTATTTCAGTAATTTCACTAACCGTGGGTATTTTGGTAATTTCACAAATTGGGGGTATTTCGATAATTTTACAAATCAGGGGTATTTCGATAATTTCGCTAACAGAGGGTATTTCGGTAATTTCGTAAACTGGGGGTATTTAGTAATTTCACAAACTGAGATATTTTAGTAATTTTGCAAATCGGGGGTATTTTGGGTAATTGTGCAAACCAGGGTATTTCAGTAATTTTGCAAACTAGGGGTGTTTTGGTAATTTCACAAATTAAAGGTATTTCAGTAATTTTACAAATCAGGGGTATTTCGATAATTTTACAATCCAAGGGTATTTTAGTAATTTTACAAATCAGGGGTATTTCGATAATTTCACAAATTAGGGGTATTTCAGTAATTTTACAAACTAAGGGTATTCCGATAATTTCACAATTCGAGGGTATTTCAGTAATTTCACAAATCAAGGGTACTTTAGTAATTTCGCAAACTGAGGGTATTTTAGTAATTTTGTAAACCAAGGGTACTCTAAACAGAGATAACGATGCGAATAGGCCTAGAGCCCATTATCAGCCCAAATGGGCCCACACGCTCGTGTGGCCCATTTAGCCCAAATCTAGCCACAGATATGAGATTCACATAGTCTAGTCCAATTTCTACTACACAGTCATACAATTTATTCATATGGGCCCCCGGGCCCATTGGGCCCACTTTGGCCCATCGTGGCCCAAGCAGCCTCAACCTATAAGAATACTCATGGTGGCCTCAACTATTGCGTCGAAGCTCCCACACGTGCGCTCGCACACTCGTGTGGCTACCATCATCGTGTGACTGGCTTTTCAGCATTTGCCGCTCTATAGCTAGAGTAGGGCGAAATACACACCTGATAGGAATCTGGAGTTGATCCGCGCTCCGAACACTCCTATGCCTAAACGCCCACCGAGATATGCTTCCTCTCCTCATATACAGCTCCATTTATAGCCAGCTTCTCACCTTCCCTCTTGCTAGCTTTCCGATGTGGGATCCCTCCTTCAGTAGAGTTTAAATCCAACACAACTCTGGCCGTCCAATCCGCAAAATAAATACTCCCTTGCTTGTCATGAGATTCAAACCTAGGCTCCCCTGTAGCATAATCCACGCTGCTAGCTACTTTACCAACTAGCTCCTTGTTGTCTTAAAACATGCGCAACTAAATATAAGTCTATGGCCAACGTCTAAGTTCACTTAAAAAGAAATCAAAATGCAAGTGCCAAGACTTGAACCTTGGACCCCCTTTCTTCCTTGTGGCGTCATTCTCTTGCTCCCTTGTGGCGTCATTTGCCACTAGACCACAACTCCTTTTTATGTCATTTTTCTCCACATTTTATTCTTAAAGCCTACTTACTAACTCCCAGGGTTTTATTCACCTAAAACTGAAATTTTTTGTAAGCCCAGGTTTGATCCCGGAACTTCATAGAAGCCCCCTAACCTTCCAAAATCACTCACCTAATAGGTCTAACTAGCATTAGAGTCATTCTCTTATTCTCAAAAATTTTAAATGCCCCGAAGCCCAAAGCCCAATGGGCTCAATTCTACTAGGCCCAAATTCTGGACGTTACATTCTCATTATCCAAATCATCCACAACACTTAATCACCTCCATTCCTAACTTAATTCCCTTTTCTAAAACAAATTCACTCAATAGCTTCCGCAAATTTAACTATGGTTTCTATTATTTTTCGAAGACACATTATCTCCTCGTAGACGATCGGGCAAACTCGCATACGACTCGACTCACCCGAGGCGGACCGTATCACAAATTTAATGACTTAAGACCTATTAATGTCGAATGTATTTGGACAAATTAAATAGCTTAAGACACAATTAACACTTAACTAAATTAATTAATAACTTAAACTAATTTAACTAGAATTTATTCCAGCAACTAAGTGAGCTAAAATAAGCTAAAGTGAGCTAAAGTTCAGCTTGTAATAAGCTGCATGGGACGCATATTAAGCTGGTCCTTGTATGTTTAATGGATTCAACTACTTCCTCTCCCCAAGCTCGATTGACATTGCTTGCTAAAGCATCTTGGAACCTCTTAGCACGAGACTGAGTTATAGGTCCTTGTGGCAGCTCAATGGGTTCGGTGGTAGCTTTCCGAGCTAGGGTCACATCACTCCCCCTCTTCGAGGCGATTTGTATCCAAATCGTCACCTACATCAAAAGGGGATAAATCAGCAACACTAGAAGTAGCACTAACTCCATACTCACCAGGTAAATCTAACTTATAGGCGTTATCGTTAATCTTTTCCAAGATTTGAAAAGGACCATCTCCCATTGGCAAGAGTTTGGATCGTCTTTGAGTTGGGAATCTTTCCTCGCGTATGTGAATCCAAACCCAATCACCGAGTTCAAACGTCACTCGTTTATGTCCCTTGTTGACTTTACATGCATATTACTCTATTCTTCTTTCAATATTGTCCCTAACTCGCTGATGTAATTATTTCACAAATTTGGCCTTTTTCTTTCCATCTACATGCACCAACTAATCAGAAGGTAAAGGCAACAAATCCAAAGGACTTAAGGGGTTAAAACTGTATACTACCTTGAATGGTGAATTCTTGGCAGCAGAATGTATCAATCGATTGTACGCGAATTTGATGTGGGGCAGACACTCCTCCCAAGTCTTTAGATTCTTTCGAATAATTACCCGCAATAGTGTTGACAAAACCTGATTAACGACCTCCGTTTGGCCGCCGGTTTGGGGATGGCACGTTGTTGAGAACAACAGCTTGGTGCCAAGCTTGCCCCACAAGGTCCTCCAAAAATGGCTGAGGAACTTAGTGACTCAATCCGAAATGATGGTCCTAGAAATGCCATGCAACCGCACGATCTCCCTAAAAAATAGATTAGCAACATTTAAAGTGTCGTCAGTTTTATTACACGTAATAAAATGAGCCATTTTTAATTATCTATCTACTACAACAAACACCGAGTCTTTGCCATTCTTTGTTCTAGGAAGCCCTAGAACGAAATCCATGGAAATGTCTATCCATGGTGCTTCCAGAATCGACAGCGGAGTGTAAAGTCCATCTTGATCCTTGATTTGGCCTGCAAACAATACAATGCTCACACACTTTTGCCAAGCCTCATTTCATCTTTGGCCAATAGAAGTGTTCTTGAAGTGTAGCCAAAGTCTTGGCTATGCCAAAGTGACCCATTAGACCCCCGCTATGCGCTTCATGAACCAACACGTCTCTAGTTGATCCTTGGGGTATACACAGCTTGTTTTCTCAAAAAAGGGATTCGTCTTGCCGAAAATACCTATCATACGCACCTTGCACACATAACTTGTAAATTTATCCAAAATCGGAGTCATTAGCATATAAATCCTTCAAGTAAGCGAAACCAAGCAATTTAACATCCAAATAGTTATAAGAGCATACCTATGCTACAGTGCATCCGCAAAGATATTTTCCTTACCTTGCTTGTAATTTAATCACATATGGAAAGGATTCTAAGAATTTGACCCATTTGGCATGACGTTTGTTGTGCTTGGTTTGCCCTCTCAAGTCCTTTAAGACCTCATGGTCGTGTGTATAATGAACTCTTTCGGCCAAAGGTAGTGTTGCCATGTTTCTAAGGCACGTATCAAGGCGTACATTTCCTTGTCGTAGATGGGGTAGTTGAGTGTAGCCCCGTTTAGCTTCTCGCTAAACTAGGGCACCGGATGTCCATCTTGTGTTAAAACTACACCTATACCTATGCCAGAGGCATCACATTCCACCTCGAAAGTTTTATTAAAATCAGGTAAACACAGAAATGGAGCATTAGTTAAACAATCTCTAATCTTAACAAAAGCAACTTATTGTTCATCAGACCAAATAAAAGAAGAATTCTTTTTGATAATACCTGTTAATGGGGCAGCAAGGGTGCTGAAGTTTGGCACAAACCTCCTATAGAAGCTTGCAAGGTCGTGAAAGCTTTTTACTTGCCTGATGTTGGTCGGACGAGACCATTCTTGCATCGCTTTAATCTTGTCTTGATCCACCTCAAGGCCAACCGCACTCACAACGAAACCTAGAAAACTGACTTTGTCAGTACAAAAGCTATATTTCTTAAGGTTCGCATATAATACTTCCTTTCGTAAAACCTCCAAAATGGCACGCAAATGTTCAAGATGATCAAATAAGGATTTACTATAAATTAGAATGTCATCAAAATAAACTACGCAGAAACGACCAATGAAAGATCTCAAAACGTGGTTCATCAATCTCATGAAGGTACTCATGGCATTGGTGAGGCTGAATGGCATCACTAGCCACTCATACAAACCGTATTTGGTTTTGAACGCCATCTTCCTCTCGTCCTCCTCTTGCATGCGTATTTGATGATAGCCGCTTTTCAAGTCTATCTTAGAGAATAGTTTAGCGCCGCTGAGTTCATCTAACATATCATCGAGCCTAGGAATGGGATGACGATACTTGATGGTAATTTTTTCGATGGCTTGACAATCCATGCACATCCTCCACGAACCATCCTTTTTGGGCACCAAAAAAATAGGCACCGCGCATGGACTTAGGCTCTCCCGTATATATCCTCTCTCCATTAAATCCGTCACTTGTTGTTGCAACTCCTTAGTTTCCTCGGGTTTGCTTTGGTAGGTCTGTCGATTCAAAATTGTAGCCCCAAGAATGAAATCTATTTGGTGTTCGATGCCTTGAAGAGGAGGCAACCCGCTAGGTACTTCTTCTAAGAAAACATCCTCGAATTCCTGAAGCAACAAAACAACAGAAGAAGGCAAAGAGTTATCAAGTTTGTTAGCATCAAATAAACATTCCTTGTACATAAGTACAAGCACGGGCTGGCGCATCAATAAGGACTTCCTTACTTCTCTTTTCCTCGTAAATACACTCATTTTACCACTCTCAATTTCTTTTTTGACTTTCTTTTTCCTCTCGTGCTTTTACCTTCACTCTCTCACTTTTTTCTTTCTTTTTATCAATTTTCTTTTCTTTCTCTTTTTTAGTCTTTTTTTCTTGTTCTTTTTTCTTTGCTTTTTCCACATATTCTTTCAATTTTATTTGATCTTGGTCCACTTGCTTTGGGGTAAGTGATGCTAAGGTTACATTTTTGCCTAGGTGTTTAAACGCATAGCGATTTGTATAACCATCATGGATTACGCGCCTATTGAACTGCCATGGATGCCCCAAACGGAGATGTCTCGCATGCATGGTAGTTGCATCACACACCACTTTGTCTTGGTACTTTCCAATGGAAAACGCTACCACGGCTTACTTTGTCACTTTAAGCTTGCCTCTGTCATTCAACCATTGCAACTTGTACGGAGTTGGGTGTTTGGTCGTGGCTAATCTGAGCTTTTCCACCAGCATGCTACTTGTGACATTGGTACAACTTCCGTCGTCGATGATCATACTACACACCTTGCCTTGGAAGTGGCATCAAGTGTGAAAAATGTTCTCTCTATGTTGTTCAGTTTCAGCACTTTGGATGCTGAGGCTTTGTTTTACCACAAGGATTTCTCCTTCAACTGGATACTCTAAATTTTCTTCTTCATCGGTTGGCGATTGGGGTCGTTTTTTTATTTCCTCCTCGGATTTGATCTCGCCGTTAGCCCTTACCACCATAACTCACCAATTGGGACATTGGCTGGCTATGTGTCCCTGGCCTTGACACTCGAAACATTTTATGTCTCTCGTGCGATTTGGCACCGGTTCATTTTTATTTCGACTTGACTCACCCACGGATTGATTAGATTTGGCCGCCACAACCGGGTCCTTGGTTCGAACAGGAGGTTTGTTGGCTCCTTGGCTTTATTTGTTGGTAGAAGGATTGGTGTAGGATCAACTAAATCCTTTTCGTTTGAGTTTTTTTTTTACTTTTATCACCATGTGGACCATGTCCATTACTTCAACATAGTGTTGCAATTCAACATGTTGGTGATGTCACAGTTTAGGCCCGCAAAAAATCTGGCCATAGTCGCCTCTCGATCCTCCTCGATATTAGCCCAGATCATGGCTATCTCCATTTTCTTGTAATAGTCTTCAACGCTTCTATTGCCTTGGGTAAGTCTTTGGAGTCGTTGATAAAGATCCCGGTGGTAGTAAGAAGGGATGAACCGTTTTTGCATGACAGACTTCTTTTCAGCCCAAGTAGAGATGGGCTTTCACCATTTTGTCTTCGGCTAGTCACGAGCTGGTCCCATCATACAATGGCATATTCTGAGAATTCGATCGCTGCGAGCTTTACCTTTTTGCTCTCTAAATAATTGTGGCATTCGAAGACTAGCTCGATCTTCTTTTCCCAGTCCAAGTAAGCTTCGGGGTCGTTCTTTCCTTGGAACAGAGGGATTGTCATCTTAATATTCTTGAGATTGTCATTGGGACGATCTCGATCTCAAGGACCCCAATTTTTTTGCCCTCGTTGACGTACACTTCGAGCAGATGAATGATCACTTTCATGATCACTCGCTTCATAGGGGTCTTGGATTGGACGCCCATGCCCTTGTCTTACAACTTCTGGAGTTGCCTCATTTTGTTCTCGTGTTTCAACTCGAAATAAGCAATCTTCGATTGGTTCAAGCTTTCGATCAAATAACTCCTCTATTTCTCGCATGAGCGCTTGAAGGGTGAGATCTGGCATGCCTCCTCCAATGTTTCTTACAGGACAGGGTCTGCCTCCCTCATTTGAATTTCTTTCCGGACTTCATGACATTTTTTATACTCAAAACAAACCTCACAAATTCTCTCACAAAAAAAAAATCACACTCACTTGGCTTTTTCTACACTCGAATATGCTCAAAACCCTCATGCCTTTTTCCACTCAATCCTCCTCTTGAAGTTCTTAAGGGGACTATTTAGACTTAAAAGCAGTCAAAAGTGGGTCGGCTTGCAAAAAGAGTTGATGGTTTAGGGTAGGAATGATGTTAGGACCAATAGGTAGGCTAAAAACAAAATGGGTTGATTAAGGTGTGGCCGAATACTAGAAGGCTAATTTGGGTAGCAAACAGAACTTTCAAAGCTCGACAACAGAGGAGTTTGAACACTTTTTTTTCTACGAATTTTTTTTCACTTTCAAAACTTGATATTCACTCTTTGGCCTTTAAGAACTATTGTAATTTTTTTAATCAAATTTCAATACTATAGTGCCGAGAACATTGATTCTTACTCCAATTCTAGTAGCTCTGATACCAAATGATACGAGCTCAGTTGTTGTTGTTTTGAGCAGTATTATTTGCCCGATCGTGAATTGAGTAAGGCTAGGTTCGTTTCAAGTTAGATGGAAAAGATAGAAGATACAGCATCAAACAAAGATCAAAAGTAAGATGGTTAAGTAAGGAAATGGATACTTTGGCTAAAGGCCGAGATTGAACCAACAATATTGGGATTGTTGACCTAAGTCTCAAAGTAGCTCTTAGGTAAATTTCGGTTTAGGAAAATCAGTAAGGACCTTGACTCGCTACCAAAAAGTGATAGGAACCAAAGGGATATGAACGCCACACCAAAGGTGATAAGTTCGGTTTAGGAAAGGGAAAATTGACGCCACAAGACAACTTGATAAGTCAATTTAGTCCCAAAAAGAACAAGGAGAATTGGAAATCTCACAAGTTTCAAATTAAGCATAAAATTGGCAAAAGTCCCTAAAACAATTTGATTACAAAGTATTTATAGTGCTAAGTGAGGCCTAGCTGAATAGTCACATAATTCAGCTTAAATGAGTTGTTAATGAGCTGAAATAAACTTAGTCACTAAGCACAAGCTATTGAAATCTTCTAGGCCTAGGTGACGCCAACCATTAGCATGATTTTATGTTCCAATTTAGCTGATTTAATGAGCTGAATGCTTAGGCTGAAAGGATTCATTTTTGAATAGCCAAAGAGTTTAAAGTTAGCTTTAAATTCTCCCTTGGGCAACCGAATAAACACCAGCAACATTAATGACATTTTTGGCACACAAACAGACCATGGTGTGAACATTGGGATGCAATCAGCCACTAGGTGTGAAAGGGTGATTTTGAACAGCCCCTAGGTGTGAAAGGAATGTGGGAGCTAAATAAACTAGTGTGAACACCTCCTTATCCCTTGCAATACACAAACAGCCTCTTTGGGGAAGAGAAATAAGTTGCCGAAATTAATTCCAACTTAAAACTCCCTTTAATGTCGTCCATGTACCTAGCTAATTCAGCTAAATGGTCACCTACAAACAACCATTAAAATTTGACCAAGACACCTTCAATGAGTTTAATTATGTTGTCCTAGCTTAGCACATTTTAAATAGCTGTAGGAGCTGAGACAAATTAAATAAGCTAAAGTCAACTTAATTTGCTGTAGTAATCAGGACAAATTTAATGACTTAAGACCTATTAATGCCGAATGTATTTGGACAAATTAAATAGCTTAAGACACATTTAACACTTAACTAAATAAATTAAATAACTTAAACTAATTTAATTAGAATTTATTCTAGCAACTAAGTGAACTAAAACAAGCTAAAGAGAGAAAAAGTTTAGCTTGTAATAAGCTGCATGGTATGCCTATTGAGCTGGTCCTTGTATGTTTAATGGATTCAGCTACTTCCTCTCCCCAAGCTCGATTGACATAGCTTGCTAAAGCATCTTGGAACCTCTTACCATAAGACCAAATTATAGGTCTTTGTGGCAGCTCAATGGGTTCGGTGGTAGCTTCCCGAGCTAGGGTCGCATTAACTTGTGTACCAGTATAACTATTTCGGTTATCTGATGATGTATTATTAATAGCATGCGAAAGATAATGTGATCCAGTTAAATGAGTCAAGGACTAGTAAGGAAAGATAACAAATAAATTAATTGATTCAAAAATGAAATTCCAGTACCCTCACCTCTTTCCAGTAAATTTTGAGGATGAAATTTCTTAAGCGAGGGGAGAACTATAACAACCCAAAAAACAATGGTGTTAGAAAATTACGATTTTGGGACTCTGTTTCTGTAAACTAAGCCCATAAATATTATTATTAAATATTTAAGGAGTTACTTTATAAGTGATTTGAATTTCAGATTAGTAATTTGGCCAAATTAGCTATTACTTAAGGTTTGGGGACTACATCATAAAAGTTGTAAAAGTTAATTACTATAGGTTTTAATTGGTAAATGACTAAAATATTAAGCCAAAGCTCAAATTTGCAATTAAGCCATTTTACTTTTGATAGTGGATGGTTTGGTGGTATTCTTAATTATTATATATATTGTTTGCGAATGATGCTATAGACTTGTCTTCTTGGGAGGCTCGGTTAATTGAGTTAATATAGAATTAAGATTTAACCATTCAAAGTTAACTAAATAGGTATAGTTGCTTAGAGTCTTGCAGGGAAGGAAGGTTAAAATTATATTAAACAAAAGAAAAAGATGTCACAAGAAAGGAGGGTTGCATGCCATTATTATGGTTGGCTAAATTTACTATCAACTTATATCATTTTAATGATTATTGAAAAAGGAGGAAAAGAGGATAGTGGAAGGGTGGTTGGACAGTGATAACAAGGAAAGAGAGAAAGGTAAAAATTAAATGATTTTATTTCTTCTTCCATCCCATTTTCTTCTTTGGTCGGGATTCAAATGAAAGGAGGGGGAAAGCACGACTGCATGTTGATAAATGCGGGAGAATTTGCTTGTTTAAGAGGAAAATTCTCAAAATTGCTTGCAAGAAGGGAAAGAACTCAATTGGAAAAGGGACGTCCAAGATAAAGTATGTAGCCTCAGCCTTAGATGGATTTTCTAGTGAGTTTCAAACTGAACATTTCTAGCCTTTTCTATTTCCATTTATTTCATAGTGTGGCATGTAGCTGCAGGGTTGGTTGTAGTATCAAATTTGAATCTGAATCACTGTACAAAATGGTAAGAGATCTATCCATTGCATGCTTTCAAATCTTGTTCAAATTTGAATGTGAATTTCTATCCAAAATGGTATTATATATATATCCATTACATGCTTCAAATTAGTCCAAATATGAACGTGAATTGTTGTCCAAAATGACATTAATTGTATTCATTTTATGTTTCAAGATACTATTTGTAACACCTCACATTTTTGGGCCTAGAAGTGTTGGGCCTTGTGCATGGGAGCCGTTAAGAGACTGCACATAAAAGTTTATGTGTGCAAGAAATATCATAAATCGCTTGTTTGCTTTAATGGCTAAGTGATTTGGGTGTGTATGAGGGTGTGTGAGAGTTCTGGGTTCAAACCTGGGCATTAGCAAAAAAAATATGTTTTTCTCTTAAAGGAGCCATGATGTTAGTGGGTAGGTTTGGACAATTTATACCACAAGAGGAGCTTGTGGCTTAGTGGCAAGTGGCGTATGGTGGACTGGCAATGTAACATCCTAAAATTTGAGTTTTTATATGTTGCATTATTTTGGTGCTCAGCTAATTAAATTATCCAATGTGTGTGTTTATATAGTCCTAAGAAGGCTCGGGATTTATTTTGGATTTGGAATAATTTTTGGTATTTAGTACTTTAAGGAAATGGAATAAGTGACCTTAAAGCTTAAGGTAATTAAGTGGTAAAAAGTAAGCATAAATGAGCAAATAGTAAAGGGGATATGGCGCCATGTGTGTTACCTTGAGGGAAGGAGTTCGAATCCCTTTGTGTGCATGTGAGAATTTTATTTTTTGCTTTCCTTCCTCATAGTGTCAGTCAAGCATTGAATTTATGGTAAGTTGGACTTTTATTTTTATGGCAAGGTGGCTAGAAGAAAAGGTAAGAATTAAACTTAAGGAAGGGAATCAAATGGAAAAGGCATGTAGGGGGAACACAAGGCTTATAACAAGAGGAATGTTTTGGAAAGTTTGGAGTGGCCAAACTTTGACTATTTGGCCATGTACTTGGACGGTTTTAGGGGCTAGGGGGTGGCCAAATTTTTGATGGCTTTTGGTAAGGTTTAGGTGCTAGTTGGTCACTTTGGCATTTTGGCATTTTTGTGTTTCTCTTCAAAGTTTTTCTCTCTAATTTCCTCTCCCTAGCCGAATGTATCATGAACAATAGGTAAACTTTTGCTTTCTTTTTGGCCATTTCATTTTTGACCATTTCGGTCTTATTTGCTTATTCTCCTAAACCTTCTCCTCTTGGTGCCGAAATCACAAAACCTTGAAGGGCCATTTTTCTTTTTGATCTTCTTTCTTCCTTGTCGAATGCACACTAGCCTCAAACCCTTTTCTTTGTTCATCTTCCATTCTTGAAACTGAAAGCTAAACACCTTATTTTCTTATACTTTTCTTCTTTTTCTTCTTGCAAAAATCTCTCAAACATCATTCTCTCTTTAATATTCACCATGGCCGAATGTCATTAAGCACCATCCCCTTCAATTCTTCCACCATAGCCGAATCTTCTACCACACACATATCTCCTTCTCAATCATTTTTCTACTCTCACTTTGATCAATCGGTAAGTGGCTAGTTACTATATTTTGATATTTTTATTTCACCCTATCCATTGTGCCGAATCTATACTTTGTTGTGGGATGGCCTTTTTGGATCGAAATCGTCATTATACTGTATCTTATTCGAAATCTCTTTTCTCTATCATAGAAATTTAGTGGAAGGCCAAAATTTGGAGTGTTCGAAGTCACCGTGTTATCGCTAGGATTCGGTCCAAAAACCTTAAGGTAAGGATTTTTTGAGGGTTCTATATTACTTTTTATTTCGTTAAAGATAGTGTTTATTAACCGATTTTATCATAGGGACTCTATCACTCGATTCTCATCCTTTGAACGTAAGGATTTTGTGGTAAGTCGACTTCGCTCATTAAGACCAATCGTTTTAATTACGATTTGCGATCCCCTCTAGATTCAAATGAAGGGCTGCTTCGGCGATTCAGGATTTTCCATCGGGGTGTGAACAGTCAACCGGGGAGAACCGGTAAATAGTTGTTATTCGCAATTCTGAGGGTAAAAACCTAAACCGTTTATTTTAGAGTAGATTTACTATAAGTGTTAATGATCTAATCGAGTGTTACCCCGATCTCAAAACCACCCCTCTACCCTCTTTCCTTCTACCTGACCCCTGAAATTTTTTTTTCTTGTTTTAGCCTACTCGATACCCAAAATTTTTCTTTTGTTTAGCCTACCCGACACCAAAACCTTTGTACCAATTTTGAAGCCGACCCTCAAGCCGCAATAAGTCTTTTTGAAATGAAGTACGAAATTGTGAGAGCGAGAGAGAGCGGTAAAAGGCACGAGAGTACTCATTAAAAAAAAAGCCACAAAATGAGTGAAACACGAGTGTGAGTGATTTGTTTTGTTGTGAGTGACTTGCGAGTTTTGTGGTAAGCGATGATAGCATGTCTCTAAATTTCGAACGACGAAGTACTGTAGATGGCAGTTGGTTTAATCCATCATGCAGCCAAAGCAAAAGGCGATGCTAACAAAGAAACCAAAGCTTTAGAAATTAAGGATGTTTTAATGACGTCAAGAAGAATAACAAGTCAAACATTCCACCGTTTCAAGGTAGAGCCGATCCGGATGCATACCTTGAATGGGAAATGCGAGTAGAAATGGTTTTTGGGTACCACAATTATTTGGAAAGCAAGAAAGTAAGGCTGGCGGAAAATAGTTTCACCGATTATGCCATGACTTGGTGGGACCAATTTACCAAGAGTCGAAAACGAAATGAAGAGTATCCAATATTAACGTGGTCTGAAATGAAAGATGTGCTGCGCAAGTGGTACCTCTCATCTTCCTATCATCGAGGGAGAATTTCTTCAAGACAAGGGACAGAGTCAAGGTCGACGCAAAGACACATTTTAGAAGATTATTCAAAATGAGATTTCAATCGAGATTCTTATTTGTCAAGAAACTCGAGGCAAAGAAAGGTTGACTATGATTCTTACTCCCTCCAAGAAAACACGCGAGTTGATTGATATATTCATTCAGAAACTTCCAAGAAAACGTCTTTGGAGTATTCTTCCCGAAGAAATTAACGTGATTCATCCGTAAATAATTTTTCTTCTTTTGGAAATTCTTATTATTATGATTCTTTTGTAACTTCATGTAATAAAAACAAAGAAAAAGAAATAGAAAGAAAAGAGGCAAGAAAGAGAGAGAATGAGCAAGTTTTGAGAAAGCTTGAAAAGGCCATTGAGAAGATCATTGAAAAAGAACAAGAAAAAGAGAGAAGAAAACGAAAAAGAGTGTGAAAGGGAAACAAGAAAATGACATGAGCAAGTCGAAGTGAGTTTTAACTTAACTAACTCGTTTGAAGTTTGTTCTTCTTCTGTCTCTTCATTTTAGGTTCCCGACGTATCGCACAAGAACCTACAATTTCAATGCCTCCCGAAAGAGCGATGTTTTTCTTTGATTGAAAGAGATAAAGTTAAAGGTGAAGTTGAACCTCCCGAGCCAAAAGGTAAGTGTTTTGAAACAATTTTGACTCCACCAAATTTTTCTAATGAATGTGAAAATGTGGATAATACCGTCGTTTGCCATCTCTCGATTCTTTGTGATGTTTTAAACGATGGTAAGACGGGTTTATCCCATAATAACCATTGTGAAGCAAAGAGTGAAGGTGGAGTAACATCCATTCGACAAGTGCAAGACTCAAGTAAGTATGATGATGAATTCTCTTTTAATCCTCATTTGTTTGATTGCGGGTATTACGATATTTGTTCGTTGTCTAATACGAAAACTTTGAGTTATTGTAAATCAGTTTTGAAACATGTCAAGAGTTTTGATTGCTCGATTTTGAGTTTGCACAATTCCTATTGGTTTAACATGTTTGATTTAACGAAACCATTGATACATTTTGACTTAGATAATCAAATGCATGTTTTTAAATCGGGAATATGTTTTGTATCATCCGGTATATTTTGTGGAAAAACCAAGTCTCAACAATTGTGTGTGAGAAATTCCCATCGATTTGATACTTGGTTTCTAAATAAGGTAACGAATTTTGTCAACTTTGTTTTCAATTTTTATTCATTCCTTAAGCAAACTTTGTGTTGGTACATGCAATTCGTGTACATGGAATTCCCATTTTGTTTGAAAAATGTTGATTCGAGAATAAAGCATCGACTACATTACATGCCTGAGGAGAGAAGGTTCGTCTTGATCAAGCAAGGTGAATTTGATCTTCGAGTTTCAACTTGTGAAGACAAGCAAGGTAAGAATGGTCTTTGTCTTTTTGTGTCCAAAGGTAAGTCTTCTGAAAAGGTTGATATAATTTTGCTCTCTTCGGATGAAGACATGCTTTATTTTGATGAACTCCCTTTTGCAAAGCAATTTGATCATAATATGCTTAACCACTCCAATTTTCTTCTTTATGATCTATTTGTTTTAAAAGAAGACAAATAATTTTGTGCTTGATGATTTTTATTCATGTGCGAGTACAAAGCAAGGTTTGTATGTTCAATTTCAAGTGCCATATGAGTTTTTCTTCATTCTCGCTTTTGACGACTATATCTATCACTTGATGTGTTATTCGCATGTTTATTTTGACTTGTGGAATCCAATTAGATCATATGCATGCTTTGAAGCTTATCCGTTTTTGTTCCAAAATTTTGACAAGGCCTTGATCCTTTTGTATGATAAAGCGCTTATGCCTGTCCGCATGCGATTTATTTGCTTGGTGTTGTTTTTATTCAGGTTGCAAGTATGTTTAAAACACTGCCTGCTAATTCTTGAATTTTCTGTTCAGGTATTGCTATTATCATCCTTCCCGTTTGATCGAGGAAAGACGAACAAGGAGTTTTGTTCGAACAACCAACGGGTCGATTCGAGGACGAATCGTCTTGAAGAGGGAGGGGATGATACGAGCATGCCCGGGGCACCAACGAATTTTAATTTTTGGAGCTAGTTATTGGCTCACCTCTTAGCTCATTTTAATTAATTAATTGCTGGAATAAAAATTAGTTAACTTAGCTTAAGTTAATTAAATGAAATTTAATTAATTTGGTTTAAGTTAATTAAGTAATTTTGTCAAAATTAATTTGTGCAAGCTTTAATTAATTTGTTTTTCTTTCATGCATTAATTTGTGCCAATAAATATGTGTCACTAATTAATTTAACTAGTGATTACCGAGTTAATATGTCTAGATGTCTGTTGCTAATTTTATGAGCCAATGGGTTAATTTTAATTGTTGCATTTTTATGTTGCAATAGGGATATTCGACCACACTATGAAGCTCTTCAAGTTGCTGCACGTGGATGGGTTTTAAGTAGGACAATCGGCTCTTCAAGCATGTGAATCACTTGGGCAATGGCAATTGAAAGTGAGAGGCAGACCATTAGCATGCAGCAATTGCATGGAAGAATTTTGACTTTCAAATGCATGGAGCAAATGAAGATGAAATCAAGTGGAGCCATGTGGAATTAAATATACAAAACAACATTCACATGGATTGAATAAACAAAAGGCACCATCTCTTATTTCCATGCGTGGGAATAATCCAAGGAATAAATAATTGAGACTACCAAGGCATGGGTGGACGGCATGGAGACTTGATGAAAGCTAAAGATGGAATAAAATAACACTATGGAGAGCATGAGGAAACCATAAACAATTGAAATTTAAAATGTGCAAGAATGGGTGGTTGTATAAGTGCATGGACGGCATGGTGGATATAAACAATTGTGGAATTAACAAACGTGCAAATGGGTGGATTAAAGAATTATAAAATGATTGAAGCATCACCTTGATTAGTGGACGGCAAGCCTTGAATTGGATAAGCAAAGTGGAAATAAAATAAGGTGAATAAAGCATGTATTGGGTGCATGCTTGGATGGTAAGTGAGAATAAAATTAAATTGGGGAATATGGGCACTTACGTGGAAGGCATGAAGGAGTTTTTGATGAATAAATAATGGCCACCTTGGGAGCTTAAAAGAATGTTATGGGAATTTTTTTTATGTCAAAAACAAAACCAAGAACCATGAACAAAAAGCAAGTGATGGACAGCATGGACGGCAATTGAAGACAAAAATTTCTTGGCATTTATTTTTTTGTAAGGCACATTGGCTATAAATATTTTGCCATTTTCATTTGTAGAAAAACAGAGAATTTTGATCAATGAAAATTTTTATGAACTTTGTTCATTTTGAGTGAGTTTATCTCCTCTTCGTTTTCGTACAAGTTTCGATAGACTTATCAAGCAGCGTCTTCGACTTGTTTGAACTTATCACCAAATTTCGTTTGGTGTGGCGTTCATCAACCTATCTTCATCTATCCACCTTAGCGATATAGGAAACGGGGTGACACTGATATATAGTGTTGAATCTTTCTTAAGTTAAGTTCGTATTTCCATTTCCATCATCGATTCCATTTATCCACCTTAAACATTATAGAACCTGGGGTGACACTCTTTAGTGTTGAATCGCTTCTCGTTTAAGTTTGTTTATCCGCTTCCATCAAAATTATCTTTTATCTATTTTTATTTTTATTTTGTTCCTCCAAACTGAACCATCACCTAATTTATTCACTTAAGCTTCCGCAAATTCATCCATATTTTCCGAATATCTTCCTAAGGCTTGATCCCTCCTCGTAGATGATTGGGTAACTCATATACGTTTCGACTCACCCCGAGCTAGTTCGTATCATTTGGTATCAGAGCTACAAAATGAGGAATTCTGACAACCATCGTGAAGCCAGAAGTTAGTCTGTAAGTTAAAAAAATTCAAAAAAAAGTTCAAAAAAAATCGAAAAAAATCAAGTTGTAATTTTTGTTCCTTATTTGAAGTTCAAAAAAAAAAAAAAGAGAGAAATACAAAAATTAAAAAAAAAGAGTTAAAAAAACGTATGGAAAATTTTTTTATGTTTGCAAGTTTTGTTCATTACTTTTTACCCCGATCTCAAAACCACCCCTCTACCCTCTTTCCTTCTACCTGACCCCCGAAATTTTTTTTTCTTGTTTTAGCCTACTCGATACCCAAAATTTTTCTTTTGTTTAGCTTACCCGACACCAAAACCTTTGTACCAATTTTGAAGCCGACCCTCAAGCCGCAATAAGTCTTTTTGAAACGAAGTACGAAATTGTGAGAGCGAGAGAGAGCGGTAAAAGGCACGAGAGTACTCATTAAAAAAAAGCCACAAAATGAGTGAAACACGAGAGTACCATTAAACCATGTTTCAAGACAAAATGAATGAAGGCTTTAACATTCATTAAATTCGGCAGCCTTTTAAGACATACTCAAGTGCATTCATATACTAAAACAAATTAATTGCTTGCATTAATTCAGTTGACCAAGACAAATTAAATTACCAAGACAAATTAAATGCTTGATGAATTAAATTCATGTAATATCTAGGACATATTGATTATAACTTATTTTAATTGAACTTAAATGGCTGTAACTAAATTAACTAACAAGTTTTTTAATTAAGTTTAGCAAATTAAAGACTTAATTTATTTAAAGCATTAATTTTAAGTAAGCAGCTCAATGAGCTGGAGTGAGCTCGAGTGAGCCCAAATTGAGCTCAAATGGACTAATTCGGCTCAATTTGGAAGTGCACCAAAGTGCACGTCAACTTCACGACACTCAGGTCCTTTGATTCGAGCTCATCAATTCGTAAAATTTTGCAAGCCCCGGGCATGCCCGTATCATCCCCCCTCTTCAAGACGATTCATCCTCGAATCGACCCATTGGTTTTCCGAACAAAATTCCTTTTGGCTTGGTTTACCTCGGTCAAATGGGGCAGATAATTTTTGAATCACCTGAAAAAGGTAACCATGAGTTAGCAAGAGTTGTTTCAAACAAACTTGCAACCCAAATATGAGAAAAACAAGACAAATAGATTGCATGCATAAAGGCATAAACACATTATCATACAAAAGGAACAAAGCCTTATCAAATGTTTGAATCATAATTGAATAGGCTTCATAGCATGCATACGATTTAAATAGAGTCCACAAGTCAAAATTATCATGCGAGTAACACATCAAATGAGAGATATAATCGTCACAGACAAGGGGTGGAGAAAGTGCATATCGCATTCAAAATTGAACATCCATACCTTTCTTTGTACGAAATAAGAAACCACTCGCACATGAATTATAAAATTTATCATACACAAGATTCTTTTTGTCAATGAACAAAATAGATATATTATCAATAAACAGAATGGAACATTCAAGCACTTCATGATCTAGATGATTTACAAAATGGAAATCAGCATCATATATTCTATCAACATCCAAAACAGATAGATCATAAACAAGCAAATTGGAATAGCTAAGCGTATCCTGATCTAATTGTTTTGCAGAAGGCAATTCATCAACACAAAGCTTGTCATCATCCGAAGAGAGCAAAAATGCATCAACAATTTCAGTAGACTTACCTTTATGCGCGGAAAGACTAAGATCATTCTTACCTTCATTGAGCAATACAAACCTTCTTTCTTCAGGCATGTAGTGTAGTCGATACTTCGTATTCGATTCAACCCTTTTCGAATGAAATGTGAATTTCAAGTGCAACCACAGAACTTGTTTAAGAAGCGAATAAAAATTGAAAACAAAATGAACAAATTTCGTAGCCTTACTCAAAAACCAAGTACCGATGCAATAGGAATTTCTCGTACACAATTTTGATGCTTGCTTTTACCACAAAATGAATCAAAAACAATTCCCAGTTTAAAAACATGCGTTTGGATATTTAAGTCAAAATGTATCAATGGTTTCTTTAATTCAAACATGTTAAACCAATAGGAATTGTAAAAGCTCAAGATCGAGCAATCAAAACTCTTGACGTGCTTCAAAATAGATTTACAAAAACTCAAAGGTTCCGTATTAGACAATGAATAAATCTCGTAATACCCACAATCAAACAAGTTGGGATTAAAAGAAAATTCATCGTCATACCTAATCGAATCTTGCATTTTTCGAATATACGTTACTCCATCGTCACATTTTGCATCATAATGATTATTATGGAATAAACTCGTCTTATCATCATTTAAAACATCACAATTATTCGAGGAATGGCAAATGATGAAATCATCCACATAACCACAAGCATTAGAAAAATTTGGTGGAGACTGAATCATCTCAAAGCACTTACCTTCCCTACCTTTCGGCTCGTGTGATTCAACTTCATTTTCAACTTTACCTCTTTCAATCATACGAAAATGTCGTTCTTCTAAAAGGTATCAAAGTTGAAGCTCATCTTGCGATATGTCGAGAACCTGAAATGAAAAAACAGAAGAAGAACAAGGTTCAAATGAGTTAGTTGAATCAACTCTCTCTTTTTCATGCTCATCTTGTTCTTTTGTTTCTTTTTCACACATTTTTCTATCTCAATTTCTTTTTCAATCTCGATTTCAAATTTTCTTTCTTCATTTTCTTTTTCTCTCTCAAATTCTTTTTCAAATTCTTTTTCAAATTCTTTTTCTTTATTTTCTTTTTCTTCTTTTTCAATTTCTTTTTCTTCACTATCATTTTTATTTTTTTCTCATTTTGATTTTCTTTTCTCTTGTTTTCTTTTTCATTTGGATTACAACAAGAAGGTGTTTCAAAAGAATCAAAAAGAGAAGGGTTTGACTTAAAGAAAGAAGTCATTTTTTCATAGAAATCACATTCGATCCTTCGTGTAGTATTCTTCGTGCGTGACTTCTTTGAATCATATGACGAATAACTCATGCTTTCTTGTTCGTCACCGTAATTAGCTTCAAACTCGAAATTTGCTTTACTTCGCCATGAATCCTTCGTCAAATAAGATCCTTAATTTATATTTCTTCTCGAACTCTTGAAGGGGTAGGAGTCATAGCATGAATCTCCTTGACTCGGAATTGATTGCGAAAGGACATCACGACGGGACTTCTTCAAGTAGTATTCGGGGGTATACCTTTGTGGGGTTCTAGGTTCCATTTTTTGACTTGAAGAATCTCATTCGTCACCTCGAAAGGATTCGAACTCATATCTTTCTTCTCTCTGTTACGGAAGCCTTGACGAACATGAGTCTTGATAAGAGTCTCTTCGCAAATAGTTTTTGGATGTATATCACTGTGAAGAACTTGACTCCGTTCTCCATCTTGATGACATCTTCCAGTCAAGCATGCTTTCCATTTCACTCAACAAGTATTGGAAGTCAGCGGCTGAGAACCCTTCTTATGACATGCTTGTTGCTGTAAAGGAAAATGTTAGTGCTCAAAACAAAAATTATCTCACCCAAAAGGCTCACAAGTTCACTCATAAAGAAAAATCACTCACACTCGTGTTTCACTCGTATTAAGGCTTTTTCTTTGATGAATACTCTCATGCCTTTTACCGCTCAATCTCGTCTCACAATTTCGTACTTCATTTCGAAAAGACTTATTGCGGCTTGTGGGTCGACTACAAAATGGTTAACAAGGGGAAAACGTTAGGTGAATTGGGTAGGCTGAAATAAAAGAGAAAGCAAATGGGGTAGAAGGAAAAGTACCAACGATGGTAACGGAAAGTTCAGAGATTGGGGGGTAGAAAATGATTTCGATGATCGAGAAACAGAATAGAAGAGATGAGATCCAAGCTAGCATACACTTTTCACTTTTTCTTTGACTTTTTTTTTCAAATTTTCGTATATATATTTACATCAAATGTACGGAATTAATACAAGAGAACTTCAAATTACAACTTTGAATTTTTTTATTTTGATTTTTTTAACTTACGAACCTATTCCGGCCCTCGATCGTCGTCATGCTCCTCATTTTTTATAGCTCTGATAGCAGATGTTATGGTCCACCTCGGGATGAGTTGAAACATATTTAAGTTGCCCGATCGTCTACAAGAAGGAAAATAAGCCTTCGGGAAAATATTAGAGAGATATGGATGATAATAGATTAAAGTTGCGGAACCTATCAAAAAGGGATGATAATTGATTAAGTTATGGGGATGGGTTGTTAATGAAAATGGATAGATGGTAAATGGATAGGTTTGGCTTAGGATGGAAGGAAATAAAGTTGGAATTTCGATTTAAGGATGAATAGAGATAATTTCGGTTTAAGGATGAAGGGATGATAATTGCACTTGACAAGTTGAATGTTTAAAGAAGGTCAATGGCCAAGTCCATATTCAATCTATTGGGACGTCAATAGTCATGCTTCTAGAGGAAGAAATTCGGCTTGGCCGAATATGGACAGCCCCCTAGCTTGATTTTTGACTGGAAATAATGAAGCTTCTTTTTGGCCATTGTTTTTATGAGATTGGCCCTTGGAGAACACAAACCAACAGCACATTAAATGGACGCCCCATGCTTCCCCAACATCACATTAATTCATCCACCAACAGATCATTAAATGGTGTTCCCTTCATGAAGAATTCTAGCAGCACAATAAATGGCTCCCATGCATGCTAAACAGCCCTTGAACCTTGCCCAACATCTCATTAAATTTGACTAGACAACATGAGTTATTTCGGCACATTGATCATGACTTTGGTGAGCTGAACGGTTGCTTTGGTGTGTGTAGCAGCAGCCCCACAAATTCTTTGCTGTTCACGATGGGAGCATGGAGAAAAGCAATCAGCAGCAGCCCCCATTAATGCCGTCCCTTGCCATATTCCTGCACTTAATTAAAACAGCCATTATTAAACCATGTTTCAAGACAAAATGAATGAAGGCTTTAACATTCATTAAATTCGGCAGCCTTTTAAGACATACTCAAGTGCATTCATGTACTAAAATAAATTAATTGCTTGCATTAATTCGGCTGACTAAGACAAATTAAACTACCAAGACAAATTAAATGCTTGACGAATTAAATTCATGTAATATCTAGGGCATAATGATTATAACTTATTTTAATTGTACCTAAATGGCTGTAACTAAATTAACTAACAAGTTTTTTAATTAAGTTCAGCAAATTAAAGACTTAATTTATTTAAAGCATTAATTTTATGTAAGCAGCTCAATGAGCTGGAGTGAGCTCGAGTGAACTCAAATTGAGCTCGAATGGACTAATCCAGCTCAATTTGGAAGTGCACCAAAGTGCACATCAACTTCACGGCACTCGGATCCTTTGATCTGAGCTCATCAATTCGTAAAATGTTGCAAGCCCCGGGCGTGCCCGTATCACTCTTTCATCTTCCATAACCGATTGTTGATTAAAGTGATCACTTCATGAGTTAAATTTTCATTAAAGTTGCTGGTGTTCATTTGGTTGACCAAGGGGATTTCAAAGGTTTTTTTCTAAGCATTCAAGACCATTGATTCAGCTGAATTAAAGTGTATTGAAGGGTGGAATTATTTAGTTTGGCATTCCAGGAGTTTTTGAGCTTTATTTCAGCTCGTTATTAGGTCATTAAGTTGATCATATGTGACCATTCAGTTAGCCTCTTTTAACACTATAAATAGTTGTAATCAGCCTATGGTAGGGGACTTTTTGGACTTTTGACATTATATTGAATGAAATTATATCATTTTTTGAGATTTGATTCTCTCAAATTTCATTTGAAGACTCGTTGGCTTATCTTGTCTCTAGTGGTGTCAACCCGTTTTCTTCTATCCGAACCTATCACTATTATATAGTGTGGCGTTCACCTTTATACCAAGGTTCCTACTTTTCTAAGTAGCGGGTCGAGGTTTCACTACTTCCATCATCCACCTTGAAGCTTATAAGTATTTGGGTCATTGCTCTTTAGTAGTGGTTCTTACTTGCTTTGAGTTTGTTCCCTTCCATTCCATCACTATCCTTTATTTTTGTTGCTATACAAATTTTCCATTTCTTCCTTGAACCTAAAATCCATTTCATTTCCATTCCATATACCATCCCTTCTTATTTTCAATAACCGAACCTATATATTATTCATTTCCATAAACCCATCTTTGAACCCTTCTTCTTAGCTTCTGCCAATATTTACTTAAAGCATCATTATTAAACAAGCCAGACGATACTTTCTCGTAGAAGATCGGGCAAACTCACATACAACTCGACTCACCCTGAAGCGGATCGTATCAAAATCCATGGATAGATCAACCCAAGGCCTTTTGGGAATAGGCAAAGGTGTGTAAAGCCCATTTGGATTAACCTTTGATTTTGCCTTCTTACAAGCCAAACATCGCGAACATATTTTCTCGACATCTCGTTTCATCCGTGGCCAAAAGAAATGTTCTTGTAGTACTGCCAAGGTCTTTACAATGCCAAAATGGCCCATGAGTCCACCACCATGCGCCTCGAGTACAAGCAATTCTCGATGGAACTTTGCAGAATACAAAGCTTACCTTCTCGAAAAAGGAAGCCATCAAACCTGAAAAACTTTTCAACAGTAGCATGTTCACACAATTTATATACATCTCCAAAGTCAGCGTCAGAAATATACAATTCTTTCAAAAATGCAAAACCAAGTAATTTTGAGTCCAAATGATTTAACAAAGTATATCTACGAGACAGTGCATCAGCCACAATATTTTCCTTACCTTTTTGTACCGTATAACATAAGGAAAGGATTCAAGAAATTCTACCCATTTTGAGTGCCTTTTGTTGAGCTTGTGTTGGCCTTTGATGTGCTTGAGAGATTCATGGTTCGAATGGATGACAAACTCCTTCGGCCACAAATAGTGTTGCCATGTTTCCAATGCCCGGATCAAAGCGTACATTTCCTTATCGTATGTTGGGTAATTCAATGGTGCGCCACTAAGCTTTTCGCTAAAATAGCCATGGGCTTTCCTTCTTGAGTCAACATAGCACCAATCCCAATACCTGAGGCATCACATTCAATTTCAAATGTTTTATCAAAACCAGATAATACCAGTAATGGAGCATTAGTTAAATGATCTTTAAGTGAAGTAAAAGATTTTTCTTGCTCCTCCTTCCAAAAGAAGGCAGAATTCTTTTTGATCACACTCGTAAGAGGTATGACCAATGTGCTGAAATTCGGAACAAAGCGACTGTAGAAACTCGCCAAACCATGGAAACTTCGTACTTGACTTATGCTGGTCGATCTAGGCCAATATCGGATGGCTTTCACCTTTTCTTGATCTACTTCAATCCTTGCAAGCTGACAATAAATCCTAAGAAAACGACTTTGTTAGAACAAAATGTACATTTCTTAAGATTGGCATATAAAGTTTCTTCTCGCAATAAATCAAGAATAGCTCGTAAATGCTTCAAATGTTCATCTAAAGATCTACTATAAAGAAGAATATAATCAAAGTAAACCACACAAAATTTTCCAATATAAGCATGAAGAACATGGTTCATTAAATGCATAAAGGTACTAGGAGCGTTAGTAAGACCGAATGGCATTACCAACCACTCGTACAAACCGTGTTTAGTTTTAAACGCTATTTTCCACTCGTCTTCCTCACGCATCCGTATTTGATGGTAACCGCTTTTGAGATCAATTTTGGAGAACAACTGAGCACCACTTAATTCATTGAGAATATCATCAAGGCGCGATATTGGATGACGATATTTAATCGTGATTTTGTTTAGGCGCGACAGTCAACGCACATGCGCCAAGTCCCATCCTTTTTTGGCACCAATAAAACTGGAACGGCGCACGGACTAAGGCTCTCTCGAATGTATCCCTTCTCAAGGAGTTCATTCACTTATTTTTGCAATTCCTTGGTCTCTTCAGGATTGCTACGATAAGCTGGTCGGTTCGGTATGGATGCACCAAGAATGAAGTCAATTTGATGTTCTATTCCCCGAATTGGTGGTAAGCCATTTGGAACTTCGTCAGGAAATACATCTTCAAATTCCTGCAAGAGAGAAATAATAGAAGAGGGTAAAGTAACATCTAATTCATTAATATTCAAATAAGATTCCTTGTACATAAGTACAAGTACGGGCTACCTCAACATGAAGGATTTCCGAATGTCACTCTCTTTTGCATACACACTCATTTTTGCACTCGTTTTTTCACCACTCTTTTTTTCTCTCTTGATCTTTATTCTTTTCTCTCATTTTTACCTCTTGTCTCTCTCGTTTCTTTTCACTCAAATTTTCACACACCTTTTCACTCATTTCTTTCTTTTCATTCTCTTTGAATTTTTCAATTGAGTCTCACAATTTCACTTGATCTTCGTATACTTGTCTTGGTGTCAAAGGTGTTGTTGTTCATTCTCCATGCTTTGCAAACTTAGGCTACGTTTGATCACTAGAATTTCACCTTCAATAGTGTATTCAAATTCTTCCTCCTATTCACTAGTAGAAATGTCGAATTCCTCATCTTTCTCATCTTTTGACTCTATTTCGCCATTGGTTCTCAACACCATTTTACATCAGATAGGGCATTGACTAGCTATGTGCCCTCGTCCCAAGCACTTAAAGCACTTGATGTCCCTTGTATCATTCGGATTGGTGACTTCTTTGCCTTTGCTTGATTCACCAACGGGTTTGTTAAACTTAACATGAGCGTTTTGATCCTTCGAACGGCTAGAAAAATCTCTTTTGCTCATACTTTATCCCCACTTTGAGGTGTTTGCGGGGTTGGAATAGGTCCAAATGGAGCCTTTCTTCTTAAGTTGTTTTTCTATTTTAATTGCAACATGGACCATGTCGCTCACCTCAACATAGTGTTGAAGCTCCACTATGTTAGCAATTTCTCAATTTAACCTGGCTAGGAATCTGGCCATGGTTACCTCACGGTCCTCTTCCACATTCGCACGAATCATCGCAATTTCCATTTCTTTGAAATAATCTTCTACACTTCAGTGGCCTTGTGTAAGATTTTGTAATTTTTGGTATAACTCTCGATGGTAATAAGATGGAATAAATCTCTTTCTCATCACTGCTTTCATCTCTAACCGTGTAGAAATTGGCCGTTCTCCATTACGTCTTTGATTGGTTGTTAGTTGATCCCACCACACCATGGCGTAGTCAGAGAACTCGATTGCCGCCAACTTGACTTTCTTGACCTCCAGTAATTATGGCAGTCAAACACCAACTTGATTTTCTTTTCCCAATCCAAGTATGCCTCCAGATCGGGCTTGCCTTGGAAAGATGGTATGGAGAGCTTAATATTCTTCAAGTCGTCATCCTCTTGTCCTCGTTCTCTTTGGTCTTGATTTCTTTGACCCCTCCGTCGATCACTTAAGTTATACCCTTGGTCACTTTCGGATTCGCTAGAGATGGGATCGACTTCTTGGAACCTTAGCTGGCCTCATTCCCTTCGTGGACCTCGAGGATTCCTCTCTCGTTGGGCTCTCTCTTCAACTTGATCTAACCTCTCTTGAATGGGTTCGAGCTTGCGGTCGAATAGTCGCTCAACCTCACGCAATAGGGCTTGAAGATTAAGGTCTGGTACGTTGCGAACTGGTTGCCATTCAGGCCTTTCTTCCATGTTTCGGTTCAGACTTCTTGACATAAGAAAGTTTTTTTTAAACCTTACCACAAACCTCACTAGTCACTCGGAAAAAATGAATATTGAACACTCACACTCGTGTTTCGCTCAATTTTAGCTTTTTTCTTAATGAGTCTCTCATGCCTTTTACCACTCGAATCCACCTCTCAAAATTCTAGAAGGTTACCTTAGACTTATTAGCAACTTGTAGGTCAGCTTCAAGGGGTTTAAGCAAAGGAAAAATCATTGCAGGTAAAGGTAGGCTAAAAGAAAATAAAATGTTAAGGATAATGGCGTTGGGATTGAACGAATGATACCAAATGACGGTAAAAATGATTTTTGGATGATCAAGGTAGAAAGATGAAAAATAATGACTTCGAAAACTCAGAAATTGAGGAGAAGATTGGAAAAACTAACAAGATCACAAACTTCACTTTTTTTTCTTCAAATACACGAAATTAAGTATAATAGAACACTTTGAATATAATTTGAACTTTTTATTCAACTTACGTGTACCTATTTTGGAATTACGATGATCATCGGAGCTCTTCGTTTTCTAGCTCTGACACCAAATGATACGATCTGTCTCGGGGTGAGTCGAGTCGTATGCTAGTTTGCCCAATCGTCTATGAAGGAGTATCTTTCGATTTGTTTAAAAGAAAGGAAAATGGTTATATTTTAGTAAATGGCAGCAAATTGGGTTGGATAAAAATACATGAATAATGGAATGATGGTTGAAACAAGAAAGAACCCTTAGTAGAAGATTAAGGACCCGAATTGGATAAAAACCTCGACCCACTATCTAGCAAGATAGGAACCTTGATATAAAGGTTTGAAAGCAACACCCGAATGGATGATAAGTTCGAAACAAAGTCAGATTGACGCCACTAGCTACTAGATAAGTTAATTTGAACCTTGAAGAATAATGAGAGTAGATAACTCACAATAAGAAAATTTCATTAAAGATCAAAAGTCCCCTCAATATGACTAGTTACAAATATTTATAGTGATAGAAAAACTAGCTGAAAAGTCACATCTTAATTTGCTAATTACAAATATTCTTGCAACAACATAGCTCCTTACTTGAATTCACTTTAAATCAGCTTGAATGCCCTTCTTGAATGCTTTAAAATGTCCCTTGAGTTGTCCTTGGCTAGCCGAAAAGACACCAGCAACTAATGGTGTTTTGAATGTTTGTTATCATCTTTTAAATGAGCCAAAAAAACTACTGGTAAGTGAAGAGGTTGTTGCCAAATTTAAGAGGAGTTAAAATGCTCCTTAAAACTACTTAATTTGATGTATTAAGCATCCCTTGTAACAACCACTTCATTGAATGATGAACTTCTTGCTGAAGAGGGATCTTGATAGAAATCTCTTGATCTTGAAGTCGATGACGAATGGAAGTCATAACAAAAATCTTCTCTCGAATAACCATCAAAAGTGGATCACCGAGATGGTCGCAACTTCGTTTCCCGACTTGTTGTAGTGTACATTCGTCAAGCCTTTTCTTTCGCTCGGTCCAAATGCCTTTGTATTGGACTTAGCTTCTTCTCGAGCATTCAGTCCATTTCATTCACCAAGAATTGGAAGTTATCAGCGAAAAGTTCTTCTTGAAACATGTTATTGCTGAAAGAAAATGTTATAAAGAAAAATAACAGAGAAAAATTGAAATACCTCACTACAAAACTCACAAGTCACTCACAAAGAAAAATCGCTCACACTCCTGTTTTCACTCGAATATAGCTTTTTCTTTGATGAATACTCTCGTGCCTTTTTATCGCTCAATCTCGTCTCAAATTTCGTACTTCAATTCGAAAAGACTTACTACGGCTTGTGGGTCGACTTCAAAAAATTGGGTATAAGGGAAAACGTTAGGTGAATCGGGTTGGCCAAAAACAAAGTGGAAGGGCAACTAGGGGAGGCTAAACAAAGAAAATATTTTTTTTGGTATGATCGGGTAGAAGGATGAGGGTAGAAATGAGGGTCTTGAGACCGGGAAAGAAGTAATGATAACAAAATTTGAATCTTGCAAAACTTTCACCACTTTTTTTTTGAATTTTTGTTTTTTTCCTCTCTTTTTTTTACTCCAATTACATTAAATAATACAAAGAGAACGAAAATTACACCACTTTTCTTTTTTTTTTAAACTTACGAACTAACTTCTGGCTTCACGATTGTCGTCAAAACCCCTCATTTTATAGCTCTGATACCAAATGATACGGTCTTCCTTGGGATGAGTCGAAACGTATTTAAGTTGCCCGATCATCTACGAGGAGGAAATTAAGTCTTCAGGAAAAATAGTCGGATTTGAGGTTAAGTTTGCGGAAACTTGATTAAGTTTTCTTTGAAATGGTTTTACGTTAGAAATGGAGGTTTGAAATGAAGGAAATGATTTAGTAGACAGAAGGGTTAGGTTCGGCTATGGATGATAGTAATGGAGGTGGTGTTTGAATGATGCGGTTTAATAAATGAAAACAAAGGATAGATGGTAAGTGATAGTTTGGATAAATGATATATGTGATAGTTGATGGGAATGGATAATAGAACTTAAACAAGAAACGATTCAACACACAAAAGGTGTCACCCCGATTTCTATATCGTTTAAGGTGAAAAGATGGAATCGAAGATGGACCATGACCCGTTATCTAGAAAGATAAGAATCGTTGGTATAAGTTGATGAAGGGTACGATTGACGCCGCAAGCAAGCTTGATAAGTCAGAATCGAAACTCATACGAAAACGAAGAGGAGATAAACTCACTCGATGAACATAAATTAAAAAAATATATTCAAAGTTCAATTGTCTAATGGTCTAACCATACAAATGAAAAATAACAAGTATTTATAGGCCAATCTACTAGCTAGTCGAATAGTCGCTTAACAAAGCTTAAAGACTAAGTTAATTCAGCTAGAAAAGACTAGAAAAATTTGGAATTAAACCCATTGATCTTCTTGACTAAATTTGGCTGAATGGAGCCCAATGGAAAGCTTCTAGATGGGTGAATTCACTTGGCAAACTTGGCTGAACATGGTCCTCCAAATGCTTGCTAGATTCATTTGAATATGGGGGAATAAAGAGCAGCCTCTAGATGGTTCAAATTCTGCTTCTTGGGATGCCAAAGCCTCCTTAATGGAGAAGGAAAATTGGCTGATTAATCACCTTGGAGACGCCAACCATCAGTAGCACATTAAACTCCATTTGTGCTGTCCAAGTAACTTGTTCATGCAGCCAATTAATTCCTTTGTGGGTCACGAAAATATGTGCTTTGGAAAAGCTGAACATCAACTCATAAATGACGTCCCCATGCATGTAGACAACCCCTTTATTGCTATTTCATGCATGCTAAACATTGCTAATTTAATGGACGCCCCATGCTTCTCCAACATCACATTAATTTGTCTACCAACATTTCATCAAATAGCTGTTCACTCATGGAGAAGCACTCACCCAACAACTCCTTTAATGTTGCTGACCTTTGGTGGCTGAATGGTGGCTTGGTAACATCAAAAGGCAGCTGCCGTTAACATTCCAAATCAGCTAGATGAAATAGCATCAAAGGACTTCAAATTCCTCCATTAATTTGGCCTGGGGTAGAGTAAAAGGCTCCTTAATTGCTGCTGCAATTCACAAAACATGTATGCTTTGGTGTCTCAATAAATTCGGCTGGAAAAGTGGCAGCAAGACATTAAATTCGGCTGGACCTATAATAAGCATAAACATTCATTAAATCAAGCCAAATAAGGGAATAATAACTAAACATCCATGAGAACTTAATAGACAATTGGGACACATTAAACATCCTATTTAAGACACATTGAATTTTTGGCAGCAACTAAATTAACTAAAAATCTGCACATTTAATCTTAGTATTAAAATCACTTTAAAAAGCTGTAATAAAATGAGACAATTAATTTAGACTAAGACATCATAAATTCAACCTGATTAAAATGTTTTAGACGCATTAAATTGCTGTAGGAAAAATAAATAAATTAAATGATTCAATTTATTTAAAACATTAAATTAAAGCAATCAGCTCAATGAGTTGGAGTAAGCTCGAGTGAGCTCAAAATGAGCTCAAATGAACTAATCCGGTTTGATTTGGAAGTGCATTAAGATGCACATTAACTCTACGGCACTTGGGGCGTTGGAGTCGAGCTTCATCAACTTGGAATTTGTTTAATTCCAACTTGGAATTACGGCACTAAAGTTCAATTTTTTTTACTTCAGCCCCGGGCGTGCCCGTATCAATCTTAGTTAATAACTCATCTTAGATTAATAAATGAGTTGCTGGTCATTAATTCAACTCATCTTAGTTTTAATAATTGAGTTATTATTGAACTTCATTTAATAGATGCTTCTTTAATTAATCTAGTTACTAGGATAATTTATTTCATTTAATTATGCTTCATTTAATTAAACTAGTTGCTGGAATAATTGATGAATAAGTTTTATTTCATTTATTGAAGTTAAGTGTTTAAAGTGTTTGAGTTTAATTAGTGTTTAATTATGTTTAATAAGCTCAGTTTAATGTGTTTATTGCAGGAGTCTTTTCAAGTCATAACCGTTACAATTCAAGGCTGTTACAAATTAAATAAAGTGGTTGTTCAAGTCATTTTTAGCTACAAAGTAAAGGGGCTGTTACAAATGAGGTTTATACATCATTTAAGGAGGTTTTAAGGAGCATTTTATCATCCATTTAATTTTGGTAGCAACCTTTTCAACTACCAGCCTGTTTTTGCCATTTCAAAGGTCAATTCAAGCATTCAAATACCATTAAGGAGCTGGTTAATAAGTTGGTGTCCATTCGGCTAGCCAAGGGCTAACTCAAGAGTCATTTTTCAAGAAATTAAAGTCATTCTGTAACATCTTGATCTAGGGGGTGGTTCACAATTTTATAATTATTTTCACATGCTTAAAGAAAGAAAGCCTTAAATAAATTTTGGTCCGAACCTTGGCATAGAAAAATAATTTGGTAGAGTGGTTGAGGCGCTAGGGTGTTTAAATGGTGCAGCAAGTCAGGAGTTCGAGCCACTGAGTTCATGCCTGGGAGTTTTAATTTTTGCGCTGAGTAGGATGTTGAGCTAGGAAGGTTTAAGAATAAATGGTGAGGGATACGAGCATGTAAGTCAGCCTGGCAAAGTGGCTTGGGGCGCCACTCAGGGGCCTAGGGGCGCTAGGCTCGGGTTCGAATCACCATGGACGCAAGGGAGCTTGTTTTTGTTTTAGCGTTGAAGTAAGGGAGTGTTTAAAAGAAAATGCTGACGAGTTAGGTCACGAAAGGCATGTTAGAAGAGTGGCAGAAGGCTCGGGTTTATTCCTTCAGGTCCCGTGTTCGAGCCTTAGAAGTCACACTTAGGGCGTTTTAAATTTTGCTTGTAGCGCTTAAGCTAAAAGAGCCATCGGAGAAGGGTTTAAAAGAAATATGCGACGTGTTTGTGACATGAAAGTCAAGGTGGCCGAGTGGCTGGGGCGCTGGGGAGTTCTCTCCAAGTCTGGAGTTCGAAACCCCTGAACAGCGTTGGGCGTCTTATTTTTGCATTTGGCCATTAATGCATGAAGGGCAAAGGGATGAAGGCTAAAAAGGAAATTTTGACGCAATTATGATAAGAAGTGCGCCACAGTAGGAGTGGCTGGGGGCTTGGGTTCTCTCCAGGTCTCGGGTTCGAGACCATGGAGCGGCAGCTTGGATTTTTTTTCTTCTTTCTTTTGGCCAGTGTGCTGGTATCCTGCATGGGGTGCACGCATGCACAAAGGCATGCTGCCTTTGTTTCTTTTTCAGCTGCACGTTAAGGGGATGGGGGAAGGTAGTATTATATATATATTTATTATTATTATTTTACAATTTGGAGTATGAGTGTAATATTTTATGCTAGTATGGGTGTTTTCCCTTATTATATTGGCATAGGAAAGTGAATAAACATTTTCTTATGGGAAAATGTATTATTTTATCCTATGTTGATGGGGGGGTTAGCACATGGTGGGAGAGGTGTTGGCCGGCCTAGTAATTGGCAAAAGAAGCATGGCCGAATTTTGGGATCTTGGGGGGAAGGGCTTGATGCTCACGGCTTTGAGGGAGTATTAGGGAGTAATACTTTTTCCTTTCATATTTTCTTCTTCATGCGATTCAAACTAAAGCCCCTTTTCCTCTCCTTTGATACTTTTCAATCTTTCTTTGAAGCATGTCATAAACCTTGTGCCAAAAACCCTTCAACCTTCTTGACCGAGAACACCCTAAGTCTTTCCTTTCCTTGTGGCCGAATGTCCCTTGCCAATTAGGGCTTAAACCCGAACCCCAAAAGAAGGTGCAGTTCAGGCGTGGGTTGGTAAGTGTACTTTTGTCATGCGATTTCTTCTCTTCCTTTTTGGGTGCCGAGAACTTGAGTTAAAGCATTGGTAATGATTGGCTGATCATGTGCGAGTGTCTTGATAGGTAATTTTGAGGGTAGTCGACACCAAGGAGCTATAGGAGCCTCTCTGAATCTGTTCTTCGAGGAGGAGGGGCCTCGATAAGACAAGTGACAACTTCGAGTTTTCTGTAAGTATGGAGGATAATTACATTTTCGCCAAAGGCCATCCTTAGTATTTATGTGTAACCGAATGTGCACTTTGGGTATAGGAGTAAATCGACCAAAGGAAAATCGTGAGTTTCGAGTTATCAAATCACGGGGTTTAGTGCTAATAAAGGTTCGACCTGAGGCCCTATTTTGTTATGTTATGACCGATCCTTTGGATTTGTTAGCTAATCAAATGAGACCCCTTAATAATAGCCTATACTATTATTATTATTAATTCTGGTGTTGGCCGAATATAGGGCAAGAAATCTAGGGCGATAGATCGATTTTTCGGGCTTTTGTTGTTCGGGATTCATTTAGGCTTGCGTTGATCAGGTGTGTAAGCTCTTACACACTTTATTAGTATAAATTGTTATTTAATGATATTTATAACCTCTCATGTGGTAACTTTGCCTAGTGGGCATAAGCTTGGTTTTCGGGTAAGTCCCCTACTACTCGATCTATGATATATGTTGTGTATGCCATCATATGCCGTTAAATGCTATGCTATATACAAATGCATGATATATGGGATCATGATACTTGTTATGTGAGCATGATGATGATGGGATTGATGAGAGGAAGTAATAATCGTGTCGACGGACACCAGTGGTTTGGTACCACATTTTGTGACTACGGTCACCAGAGGTTTGGCACCTCCAGAGGTTTGGCACCTCATAGCGTCTCGTCCCTGTGGATTAATTCCACCGTGGGTTGGCCCCACATTTGAGATACGGGATTGACGCCAGTGATTTGGTATCACACGATAGGTTGGCCCCATCATTTGATTGTGACTTCGGGTCACCAGTGGTTTGGCACCACCAGTGGTTTGGCACCACACGTATTGACAGATATCGTGACTTTAAGTCACCAGTAGTTTGGCACCACCAGTGGTTTGGTACCACACGGGGTAGATAAAGGAGCATGGATGGCTAGGTTGGGTTGCATAATTGCATGTAATACTAATATCTTGTGTATGAGTGGTATTTCCAGGTTGGGGATTTACACACTAAGTCTTGGTGACTCACCCCTTCCCATATCATCTTGCAGGTGAGTAGAGCACGGATACGGAGCCGGGGAGAACTCGAGGCGGCCATGTTTGTTTTGTGGACTTCAAATTTTATTTTGCCCCGCTTTAAGTTTATTATTCACTAAAATTCGATTGGGTTGTAATATGGCCGCTTATTATTTTGGATGTTTAGGTAGTTGTTTTACTTTATTATATAACTGTTGAACTGTTAAGCAAATCGGTTAAAGGTAACATTTTCAAAATAAGTACTCGTATGCGTTTTCAAAAATGTTACCATCGGGTAACCCAAATTTTCTAAGTTATCAATCACTCTAATGTTCTAAAAATTTAAATGATCAAATGGTTTCAAAGGAAGAAAGGGTTTTCAACTCAATCGTATTTATCAAATCAACCCCCTTGAGTTTTAGCAAATACCGTTTTATACCCTTAACAAATTTTTTTTGAAATTCTACTTTTAGTCCAAACAGTTCAAACTCCTTTTTACTCCGTGACATACCAGATCCGGTCAAGGCTTACGGGCCGGGTTTGGGGTGTTACACATTCATTTAGCTGAATTGAAGTGAATTCAAGAATGGAGTTATTTGGCTCAAGAATGTGAAAAGACTTGAGTTTTATTTCAGCTTTTAAATGGCACATTACATTGAATGTTTGTGATGTGAACCTAGTCGCATCATGGTTCGACTCCATCTGACACCATCAAGAGTGGCCTAAGCTCGAGGGGCCAAAGTGCAAAATGAAGCCGATTCCAGCTCATTTTCAGTTCTATTAAACTCCCTTCCCATGCGGTTCAGCTCACATGAGTTCATCTCAACTCATTGAGCTCGGTTTAAGTTTACATTCAGCTCATTCAGCTTGTGTTTAGCTCATTTAGTTCATGCAATTTTATCTTGCTGAATACAAACTTTTAAATTAAATATTAGCTTTAAATAAAGGTGTTTAGTTTAAATAAATAAGTTGTGTTGAATAAGAGGCTTATTAATTAATCTAATTACTAGGATATTTTAATGAAGCATGAGTTTAAGTTTGTTTAATTCTGCTTCTATAATTAAACTAGTTGTTGCATTTTTAGTTCATTTATTAAAGTCAAGTGTTTAATGTGTTTGACTTTAATTAGTGTTAAATTGTGTTTAATAAGTTCATTTTGTTGTGTTTATTGCAGGTGTCCTTTCAGCTCACAACCGTTACATTTCAAGGCTGTTACACATTCAATAAGGTAGCTTTTCAAGTGTTTCAGTTACATAAGAGGGGGCTGTTACAAAGGAGGCTTTATACATCATTAAAAATAGTTTAAAGGAGTATTATACTTCCTTTAAATTTTGGCAGCAACCCTTCCAACTACACCAAACATTTTTTGCTACTTTAATGGACAATTCATGCTTTAAAAACTTCATTAAGTTGTTGGTGTCTATTCAGCTAGCTAAAGGTGAAATCAAGAGTCATTTTCCAAGCATTCAAGGGCATTGATTCAGCTGATTAAAGTATCTTAAAGAGAGGAATTATTTGATTCAAGAATTTCAAAAGTCTTTGAGCCTTAATTCAGCTCTTTATTAGCATTTTATTATGTGACCATTCAGCTAGCTCATTCTAGCCTTATAAATATGTTTAATCAAGCCTTTTTGGAGGACTTTTGATGCTTAATGAAATTTTCAGATTGTAAGTTATCCAATCTCTTAATTCTTCAAGGTTCAAATTGACTTATCTATCAACTATGGCATCAATTTGAATTTATTTTTGAACTTATCATCCTTTCGAGTGTGGCATTCAACTCAATACTGTTGGTTATCCAATTCTATACTTACCTTTGAAACGTGTAAGATTTGGGTCCTTAATTCCTATTAGGGGTTCTTTCTTGTTTCATCCAACTATCCACTTAATCATCTTTTATCTTTGTTTTAAAATCGATGTCATTTTACTTAATCCATCCATTTTTTTCCTTTTTAAACAAATCAAACGAAACTCCTACATAGACGATCGGGCATTTCACATACGACTCAACTCAACCTTGAGGAGGATCGTATTATTTGCACACATTATGATATAGGCACGCCCGGGGCACCAACGTTTTTTGAAGTGACGAAGCTCGGGTCAAATGCCCCAACTGCCAAGCCGCTGATTTGCATTTTTATGCACTTTCAAATTGAGCCGGATTAATCAATTCGAGCTCAATTTAAGCTCACTCTAGCTCATTTCAGCTCATTGAGCTGATTTTTTGATTTTTAATTTTTAATGCTTTAAATAAATTTTAAGTTTTTAAATTACGGGAAATTAAATTGCTGAATTTAATTAAATAAATTGAACACCTTTAATTTATTTAATTAATTTTTGTTTTTTTTTTGGTTTACAGCAAATTAATTTTTAAATATTTTATTTAGTGTTGAATTTAATTTGCCTAAGTCTAATTTAATTTGTGTCTTTCTATTATAGCCTTAAATGAGTGTTTTAATTATTTGATGCATTAAACTAAATCTAAATAAGTCAATTTCATTGCATAATTAATAGTTGGCTACTACTTCATTTATTGGCCGAAATATGCATTCAAGGTGTTCTAGATAGTCTAGCCGAAATTAATATGAGTAAGAACATCACATATTTTAATTTTTCCAGCCAAAGAAACATGTTTTAAAAGATGTTTAAACTTGCTGGACGCTAATTCCGAATTTACTCATGTGCAAGGTTATTTTTGGACAAGCATTTTTAAGGAAGGGGCGGCAAAGCAATTAAGGAGCCTTGGGAGTACAAAAAGGCAGCCACCAACATGTTTTTTGGTCTCCTACACGTCCATCAAGAAGCTGCATGCGTGGGAGGCCTTCAATAAAGTGGCTTGGGAACAGCAATTTGGGGACATTTTGGAAGGCATTGGAGAAGGCAAAAGAGGGCTGAATGTTGGTGTTTTTAAGGGGACAATATTTAGCATTTAAGGAGACAAAAAGGGGGACTGCACCTTGGTGTTTTCAAGTGGACAAAACTGCTGCTATCTTTTCCAAGCTTAGAATTTTTGTGCCAAATTCAAGGAGTTGGTTGGCCAAAGCAATGACATAAATTCATGGGATTCTTAGGCATGCGAGAATGGCATTAAGGGAGTCTAAATTAATTAAGACATTGGGCAGCAACTTGAAGCATTTGGGCTCTCCAAGGCACCTTTTTTGTGAAAAGCAATATGGAGTTATTAGGCTGATGGCTACATGCGTGGACAAGCTCCATGAAGCATCTTGAGAACCCCAAAAAGGAGTTGATATACGTGACCAGCATCCAAGGCACCCATGGCTGAATTTAAGGGAGCATGTTAGCTTCCCTTGGTTACTTTTCGGTTGCATTAGACAAGGGACATAGGTAGCAACAAAAGGAGCTAAAATACAAATTAAATTATCACCTTTGGCTCTTCCCCATGCCTCATTTCGTGAAACACAAAAGGGATGCTTGGGATTTTGTTTTCCCATACATGACAAGCCTCTTGGACAACGTTAAAGGCTGATAAACATGCTTGAGGAGTTCAATTAAGTGGGCGACAAATTCAAGGAGAAGTTTGAGCGGCAAACACATGTGAAAAAGGAATGTTGGAGCATGTTCCTTTTTGAGGAGTAATGGACGACAACAAGCTAGCTACAATTTTGGAATTTTCATGGATGCATGTGGACGGAAATTAAGGGACCGAAAATTACCTAGAAATTAGGTTTAAATTTTATATCTTCTTAATTAGTTTCTCAGCACTATAAATATCCGAAAATTGTCATTTGTAGGGGAGAACTTTTGATTGAATGAAAAATTTATGAACATTGTTCATTGAGTGAGCTTGCCTCCTCTTTAGTTTTTAAGTTTTCGATCTTGACTTATCAAGCTTGCTTGTGCCGTCAATCGATTCTCTTCCATTTAATTATACCATTGGTTCTTACTTCACTAAGTAACGGGTCTTTGGTCCATATCGACTTCCATAATTCCACCTTGAACCATATAAAAATTGGGGTGACACTAACTTGTGTTGAATCATTTCTCCGTTCAAGTTCATTTTGCCATTTCCATCAACTATCCTATTTGATATCCATATTTCCACCTTAAGCAAATATAGAAACCGGGGTGACGTTTGTTAACGTTGAATCGTTTCTCTGTTTAAGTTCCTTATTACATCTCCATCCAAATTATCCCTTAGCTATTTATCTATTTTATTTTTATTTTGTTCCATCAAATCGAACCATCTACTGTTTTATTCAAGTAAAGCTTCCACAAACTCTTCCATATTTTTCGATTATTTTTCGAAGGCTTGATTCCTCCTCGTAGACGATTGGGCAACCCGCATACGTGACGACTCACCCCGAGCCGACCCGTATCATCTGGTATCAGAGCTGGTTAAACCGAGAATCACGATATCATTTAATACCAGATTATTATTTGGTATCAGAGCTACAAAATGAGGACTACTGACGATCATCGTGAAGCCGGAAGTTAGTTCGTAAGTTAAAAAAGGTTCAAAAAAAGAGAGAGAAATACGAAAATTTAAAAAAAATTAAAAAAATGCGAGTTAAAAAAAAGAGAGCTTGTGGAAAATTTTTTTAAAAATTTTGCAAGTTTTGTTTTGTTATTTTTACCCCGATCTCAAAACCACCCCTCTATCCTCTTTCCTTCTACCTGACCCCCCTAAATTTTTTTCCTTTGTTTTAGCCTACCCGATACCCAAAATTTTTCTTTTGTTTAGCCTGCCCGACATCAAACCCTTGTTACCAATTTTGAGGCTGACCCTCAAGCAATAAATAAGTCTTTCAAAAACGAAGTACAAATTTGTGAAAGCGAGAGAAAATGGTAAAAGGCACGAGTGAATCATTAAAGAAAAAGCCTTATACGAGTGAAAACACGAGTGTGAGCGATTTTTCTTTGTGAGTAACTTGTGAGGTTTTTGTGGTAAGGTACTTTAATTTTTTTTTTGTTTGTTTATTTTCCTTCTTTATAACCATTTATTTTTCAGCAAAAAAAATGTCTTAAGAAGAGTTCTTATCCGATGATTACCAATACTTGTTGGATGGAATGCAAAGAGCCATGAACACAAAGTTTGACAAGTTGGAAAAGCGTTTGCATCGGATCAAAGAACGAGACCAACGAGATCGACTTTCTTCAAGTCGAAGGACGGAGTCAAGGTCATCCCGAAGACACACTTTCGAAGAATATTCGAGAAGAGACTATGATCGAGATTCTTATTTCTCAAGAAGTTCGAGACGATATTCATCTACGAAAGATTATTCTCGAAGTGTTACATATTCTGATTCGTATTCAAGGCGAAGCAAAGCGAGTTACGAGTTTGAAGCCAACTACGGTGATGAACACGAAAACTAGAGTTTTTCATCATATGAGTCCACGATGTCCCGTATGAAGAATCCTTCACGAAATATCGATCGTGACATCTATGAGAATATTGCTTCGATCTTAGAATCAAACCCATCCAATTTTGATTCTTTTGAAACATCTTCTTATTGTAACAAAAATGAAAAAGAAAAAGAAAATCAAGAAAAAGAAAATAAAAATGAGAAACAAGAAAAAGAAATTGAAAAAGAAAAAGAACAAAATGAACGAGAAAAAGAGAGTGTCGATTTACTTGAAATTTGTTCTTGTTCTACTTCTTCTTTTCAGGGTTCTGAGAAACCAAGTGACGTACTTTTCAACTATAATACCTTCCAGAAGAACGTCATTTTCGTCTGATCAACCAAGCTGAAGTTGAAAATAAACCATACGAGCCCAAAGGTAAGGAAGGTAAGCATCTTGAAGCGATTCAACCTCCATCAAATTTTTCGTATGACAATGATTTTTCTTTTAACCCAAATTTGTTTAATTGTAGATATTACGAGATTACTTCATTTTCCAAAATAAAATCGTTGAGTTTTTGTAAATTTGTTTTGAAACATGTTAAGAGTTTTGATCGATTGATCTTGAATATACATAATTCTTGGTTTAACACGTTTGATTTAACAAAACATTTGATACATTTTGACTTAAATAATCAAAATCAAGTTTTTAAACCGGGAATTGTTTTTGATTTGTTTTGTGGAAAAAGCAAGTATCATCAAATATGTGTGAGAAATTCCTATTGTTTCGATACTTGGTTTCTGAATAAGGTAATGAGCTTTGCCCACTCTTTGTTCAAATTTTATTCGTACATTAAGCAAATTTTGTGGTTGTACATAGAATTCGTGTACATGGAATTCCCATTTTTGTCTGAAAACTGCTGATTCACGAGTGAAGCCACGACTACACTATGATTCCGAGGAACGAAGGTTGGTGCTAACAGAGAAAAGTAAGGTCGATATTTTTCTTTCAACTCTCGAAGGTAAGACACTTGACACCTATGAACTAGCTTTGTTCTCTTCGGATATTGACAAGAATCGAGTTGCTGATTTTTCTCTTGTAAAGCCCTTAAAATGTAATGCTCTTAATTATTCCATCTTGTTTCAAAAATTTTACAAGGCTTTGTTCCTTTTGTATGACAATGTGTTTAGGCCCGACTACATGCGATCTAGTCACCTTGTTTTGCTAATATTTGGATTGCAAGTGTGTTTGAAACCAATCTTGCTAATTCATGATTATCGTGTTCAGGTATCGCAATTATCATCCGTCCTATTTGATCGAGGAAACACGAGCAAGGAATTTTGTTTGGACAACAAACGGGTCGATTCGAGGACGAATCATCTTGAAGAGGGGAGGGATGATACAGGCACCCAGGGGCACCAACGTTTTTTGAAGTGACGAAGCTCGGGTCAAATGCCCCAAGTGCCAAGCCGCTGATTTGCATTTTTATGCACTTCCAAATTGAGCCGGGTTAATCAATTCGAGCTCAATTTAAGCTCACTCAAACTCATTTTAGCTCATTGAGCTGATTCTTTGATTTTTAATTTTTAATGCTTTAAATAAATTTTAAGTTTTTAAATTACGGGAAATTAAATTGCTGAATTTAATTAAATAAATTGAACACCATTAATTTATTTAATTAATTTTTGTTTTTTTGGTTTACAGCAAATTAATTTTTAAATATTTTATTTAGTGTTGAATTTAATTTGCCTAAGTCTAATTTAATTTGTGTCTTTCTATTACAGCCTTAAATGAGTGTTTTAATTATTTGATGCATTAAAATAAATCTAAATAAGTCAATTTCATTGCATAATTAATAGTTGGCTGCTACTTCATTTATTGGCCGAAATATGCATTCAAGGTGTTCTAGATAGTCTAGCCGAAATTAATATGAGTAAGAACATCATTTATTTTAATTTGTCCAGCCAAAGAAACATGTTTTAAAAGATGTTTAAACTTGTTGGACACTAATTCCAAATTTACTCATGTGCAAGGTTATTTTTGGACAAGCATTTTTAAGGAAGGGGCGGCAAAGCAATTAAGGAGCCTTGGGAGTACAAAAAGGCAGCCACCAACATGTTTTTTTGGTCTCTTACACGTCCATCAAGAAGCTGCATGCGTGGGAGGCCTTCAATAAAGTGGCTTGGGAACAACAATTTGGGGACATTTTGGACGGCATTGGAGAAGGCAAAAGAGGGCTGAACGTTGGTGTTTTTAAGGGGACAATATTCAGCATTTAAGGGGACAAAAAGGGGGACTGCACCTTGGTGTTTTCAAGTGGACAAAAGTGCTGCTATCTTTTCCAAGCTCCAACATGAATCACACTAGCTTTAAAGGGCTGCTATTGGTTCATTTTCCACACGCCATTTCAGCTTCCCAAGCTTAGAATTTTTGTGCCGAATTTAAGGAGTTGGTTGGCCAAAGCAACGGCATAAATTCATGGGATTCTTGGGCATGCGAGAATGGCACTAAGGGAGTCTAAATTAATTAAGACATTGGGTAGCAACTTGAAGCATTTGGGCTCTCCAAGGCACCTTTTTCATGAAAAGCAATATGGAGTTATTAGGCTGATGGCTACATGCGTGGACAAGCTCCATGAAGCATCTTGAGAACCCCAAAAAGGAGTTGATATGCGTGACCGGCATCCAAGGCACCCATGGCCGAATTTAAGGGAGCATTTTAGCTTCCCTAGGCTACTTTTCGGTTGCATTAGACAAGGGACATAGGTAGCAACAAAAGGAGCTAAAATACAAATTAAATTATCACCTTTGGCTTTTCCCCATGCCTCATTTCGTGAAACACAAAAGGGATCTTGGGATTTTGTTTTCCCATACATGACAAGCCTCTTGGACAACGTTAAAGGCTGATAAACATGTTTGAGGAGTTCAATTAAGTGGGCTACAAATTCAAGGAGAAGTTTGGGCGGCAAACACATGTGAAAAAGGAATGTTGGAGCATGTTCCTTTTTGAGGAGTAATGGACAACAACAAGCTAGCTACAATTTTGGAATTTTCATGGATGCACGTGGACGGTAATTAAGGGACCGAAAATTACCTAGAAATTAGGTTTAAATTTTATATCTTTTTAATTAGTTTCTCAGCACTATAAATATCTGAAAATTGTCATTTGTAGGGGAGAACTTTTGATTGAATGAAAAATTTATGAACATTGTTCATTAAGTGAGCTTGCCTCCTCTTCCCTTTTCGAGTTTTCGATCTTGACTTATCAAGCTTGCTTGTGGCGTCGATCGATTCTATTCCATTTAACTATACCATTGGTTCTTACTTCACTACGTAACGGGTCTTTGGTCCATATCGACTTCCATAATTCCACCTTGAACCATATAGAAATTAGGATGACACTAACTTGTGTTGAATCATTTCTCCGTTCAATTTCATTTTGCCATTTCCATCAACTATCCTATTTGATATCCATATTTCCACCTTAAGTAAATATAGAAACCGGGGTGACGTTTGTTAACGTTGAATTGTTTCTCTGTTTAATTTCCTTATTCCATCTCCATCCAAATTATCCCTTAGCTATTTATCTATTTTATTTTTATTTTGTTCCATCAAATCGAACCATCTACTGTTTTATTCAAGTAAAGTTTCCGCAAAATCTTCCATATTTTTCAATTATTTTTCGAAGGCTTGATTCCTCCTCGTAGACGGTTGGGCAACCTGCATACGTGACGACTCACCCCGAGCCGGCCCGTATCACATTAACAAACTATCACATAACATTTCCAAATCATCAATTATAACTCTTGAATTATCACATTTGAATCATGAAAATCAAATCTTCATCCCATATACGAGGGGAAACTATTACTGGTACAATTACAATCGACTTAAGTCATCATCTATGGCTATACACAACCAATCCATAAACTCTTTTAGGCCAACACCTTTGGCTACTTTAACTATGACTTAATTAAACCAAAATAAGATCCGTATACATGCCATATCTCAAGAAGACTTGAATCTCATACCCAAGTGTCTGCTCGATAATGTGAAAACATCTTCGGCAGTCTCCAACCCGAGCTAGTTAAGTTAACCTATAAGAGATAGGAAAGGAGGAGGAGTAAGCATTAATGCTTAGTAAGTTCATATGAAAATAATAATCAAGTATTGACATTCATTGATTATACTCAACCACAAAGGTATTTTAATGAGATTTGCTTTTAAACTCATGGTTACCCATTCAATCATTTATAATACTTACTCATTCCGTCTCTTACCACATTCTAACCATGTGACAATTATAGCACTCTCATTTATTAGCACATAATCCCTGCATCTATCATCACAAGAATCCATGAAACATTTACTTAAATAATTTCTCAATGATCTATTCAGGATAATACCAGACTCTCGGTGGTTCCGCACACAGCCCACCATTTAACACTAAGCAAGATGGTATCGCACACAGCCCATCGGTTACAAATAGTAAGGTGGTAACGCACACAGCCCACTATTGATAATATTGGCGATGGTATCGCACACAGCCCATCGCTAACAATTATTAAGGTGGTAACGCACACAGCCCACCATTGATTACACATTCACAGATATTTATCCACACACCTTTTCATATTTTGAATGTTCATCCAGGAATGTCCTCACACACTATCATTCTTAAATAGATTTCTACAATAATCATTTACATTCACGAAATGCATTAATAAATATAACATATGCAATCAGTGTGCACCATTTACACATAATTCACCATGGGTTCATCAAATACCGAATTCACCTCAATTGAGTTCTGGCACATACCTGTACCTCTCATGATATAACCACATACTTTCTCATTTTCAACATACCTGTTGAAATGTTCAAAATACTAAAGAATACTCTTGTGACTCATACATCTAGTATCATAGCAACATCATACCCCTGATAGGGTCTTACATGAAATATCCTATCGATGCCATGTCCCTGACATGGTCTTATACGAAATCTCACACCGAGGCCATATTCCAAATATGGTCTTATACGGGACCTTAATTATCATAGTATGATGCTATTTGCATTCCCTCTATTCTCAGATTCAATTTAAGACTTTCAATTCTTGTCATCTCGTCAAAACGTATTTAATATATTCATAGAGTCAATATACAATTCATACATCATCGAAATATTAAATACTTCACTATAGTTGCATTATGAGCACACGACCTTACCTCGATACCTAAAAGGGTAGAAAGGGACCTATTTGTCCATATTTCTCTTTTCTCCCATTCTAGGTCCGAATCTCGTTTTCTTTTATCTAGAATAATAAAATTTACTCATTTAATCATTTTATGATCATATTACATCATAATCTCTACTTAGGCAAAAATGACCATTTTGCCTTTGTACTATGGCAAAATTATGATTTTGCCCCTAGGCTCGTAAATCATTTTTCATCACATTTTCTTATTAAACAAGCCTAGCTGAACATTTATTTCTCTTACAACTACTCACAAATCCAACTATTTCATTCATTTATTACCAAATTATAACATTTACAACTTAGTCCCATTTAGGTGTTTTCATGATAACACCTTCCACAAAAGTTGTTTCTCATCTTAACACCTTCCTCTAAAGTTGTTTCTCATCTTCCTAACATTCATGTTCTTCCATAAAAACTCAGAAAACAACATAAATTCTCTCATGGCAAGTCCCCAGACTTTCAACCATTTAGAAATTTAGTCCCCTCACTAGCTAGCTTAAGCTTTGGGGACTCCAAAAGTACAAAAATTATCAAGTAAAACCATCATAATCACTTACTTGTAGGGAAGATGAGTTGCTAAAAATTTCAAGCTTTCAAAACCCCCCTCTTTGCTGGTATTTTCAATGAAAAAATGGTGAAGATGATAGGTGTTATCATCTTTCTTCTTATTTTATTTTAATTTATCAAATAAGTCACCAAAACCCCCCTAACCAATTGACCATGCCAATTCTTGTCCTTATTACCGACCACTACATTAAACAAGGCCTAATTGCACATTAGGGACCTCCCCTTAAAATTCTATAGCTATTAGATACCTCAAGCTTGTAAAATTAAACTTTTGCACTTTATGCGATTTAGTCCTTTTTCACAATTATGCGTTCAATCGTTAAAATTAAGGTACCAAAATTCTCATGCATCCTTATAAACATATTACAACACATAAAATAATATCAAAATAATTTTTCCTCCACCTTAGATTGTGGTCCCGAAACCACTGTTTCGACTAGCCTCTAATTCGGGCTGTTACATCCCCTTTGTATATGCACATTATTTGATACGACCACGCCCCGGGTCGCACCGAGCTCGAACGAAGAGCCTTTAGAATTGTCGTAATGTCCCATCACCCGAGCACGAGCCAAACATTTCAAATATGCTATCTCGGCCCTAGTTGAACAAATGTGGAGCAGTCCTTGGCTTGTCGCTACGAGGAGGGTCGGGCCAACTCATCGAGTTCACCATGCATATTTTGGCAAGCTGAATTAAGATCAAATTTAGCTCAATAAGCTTGAGCCTAGCTCGGTTTAGCTTATGCACTTTTATTTTACTGGAAATAATTTTTTAATTTAAAATATTAGTTAAATAAATGTGTTTAGCTCAAATAATTAAGTTGTATTTTTTAATTTTTCAAAATCTGGACATTTTAATTAGAAATAATGTGTCCTAGTTTATTACCTATTAAATAGATGTCTAAATGTTAATTAAATGTGTCTAAGCTTAAGACAAATTTAATTCATGTTTTTTTTCAATTAATTTCCAGCTGAATTTAATTTGTCTTAGCTTGATTAATTGGTTGAATTTGGAGCTAATTATTGAGCTCCTCCAAGCTGCCTTTTGTGGACATCAAAGGGAAAGGGAGCTGATGTTTCCTACCTCCTCAGCTGCACATTGAGCTCCCCAATCAATTTTAAAAGCTTTCACACAAGCTAAAATTCTTTTCACACTTGCTGACTAATCGGTTTGGGGCATTCACATTAGGTGGCTGCACACATTCGGCCAACACAATTATTGGCCCTTGGAGTGTTCAAGATGGCTTTAAAACTCTCCTAGACTACTCAGCTGATCAAAGCAACACTTTAATGCCCATACATCCCCTTGGCCGAACATGAGATAGCCCATTCAGCTCACTCTTTAATTTCAGCTAGCTAGGAAGCTTCAAGGAAACTTCATGACATCTTCTAGATAAATTCTGGAATTTTCAGCTCATTATTAAGCTAAAATCAAATGACATTTTTGCCCTTAAGTTGCCCATTCGGCTAGCCATGCTTAGGTTATAAATAGTTGTTCATTTTATTTTGTAAAGAACTTTTGCTCATGAATGAAATTATTTCATATTTGTGAGTTATTCACTCTCGTTATTCTTCAAGGTTCAAATTGGCTTATCTAGCAACTAGTGTGTCAATCTGACTTTGTTTTCGAACTTATCACCAACTCGGGTGTGGCGTTCGAACCCATACTGCTGGTTCCTATCTTGCTAGATAGTGGGTCACGGTCCTATCCAACTTTTCATCCTTTACCTTAAAACGTATAAGATTCGGGTCCTTAATTTGCTATTAAGGGTTCTTTCTTGTTTTCAGCCAACTATCCATCTTTCCAACACTATCTTTGTTTTTAAACAGCTGCTCATTTAACTTAATCCCTAAAATTTCCCCTTTTGTTAAAATTAAAATGAGAGCTACTTAATTTACGATCGGGCAATATTACGACTTGTTTCCAATTCTGTTACGAGTTCTTATAATTATTCATTCAATGTGCAGAAATAAGGTGTTATATCCCCTTCTTGGACGTTCATGACTCCACCCATGCATGTATCTTCTTCATTCGTTGTATGTTGTTGTTCATGTATCATGCATTTAACTCCTTCATGAATGTGTTTTTAAATTGGTAGTTACTCCTTGGCTGAATAGGCACCTTGGGAAACAAATGGTTAGCCTTCATGCATTGTAACTAGCCGAACATGCATCTACCCTTCTTGAACCCAAGCCGTGCATGAATCTTGCATTTAAATACACTCCACATTCGACTGCACCTACAAAGGGCATGAATCAAATTAATTCAAGTAAAATTCAGCTGAACATAATTAAAACAGATTTTAGACACATTAAATAAATTTTAATAAAGTCTTAAACAAGACATATTAAATTCAGCTAAGACACATTTAAAACATGTAATAAGCTATGAAAAATTTATGAGTTGTAGCAAACTAATTAAATTAAATTAAACACTTAATTTATTCCAGCAATTAAAATTGAATGAGCTAAAAAGCTAATAACGAGCTCAATGAGTTGAATTGAGCTCGTGTGAGCTGACTTGAGCTCGAGTGAGCTGAACCAAGCTGTAAGTCGACTTGCACTAAGGTGCAAGGCTTTCCTAAAACATTGACCCAGGCTGCTCCATCTTCAACGAGCTGAGCTTTGGTCCAAAATTTAATCAATAAAGCCGAAACAACTTCTTGGAATTGTTTGGCTGGGGCTCGAGCTAACGGGCCTTTAGAGAGTTCAAGAGGATCGAAAAGTGAATCCTCGGGCGCCCCAAGTGTGCTCACATCAGAAAAATAGGTTGATAAGAATAAAGTAGGCTTGGTTTAACAAAGAAATAAGGATGTGATACGAACTCGTTTCGGTGAAGATTCCAGTCTTTTAGATTGCCCGATCGTGAATTTGAGTAAGACTTGGTTCGTTTCAAAAGGAATGGAAAAGATAGGTAATAGGCTTCACACAAAAGATAGTAGGTAAAATGGTTAAGTAAATAATAGGTAATTTGGCTAAGACCGAGAATGAACCAACAATATTGGATTGTTGACCCGAATCTCAAAATGGCTCTTAGGTGGTTTACAATTTAAGAAAAACAACAAGGACCTTGACCTGCTGTCAAATTGATAGGAACCAAAGGTATACGAATGCCACACTCGAAAGTGATAAGTTTGGTAAACAATGGAAAGGATAGATGCCACAAGCTATGC